>CM051234.1:331548543-331933543 GCA_027917425.1 Gastrophryne carolinensis
AAAAGGTGTCTTATAAGATGAAATATAATGAAGAGCATATGCTTATATGGTCTTATAACAGAGGCTGCTTTAGTCACAGAATGGGATGCCCTGGGCAGGATCGACCCTGGCAGGGTCAGTAGGGCCTATGGCCCAGCAAAAGTGTCTTATAATATAAATATAATAAGAGCAAATGCTTATATGGTCTTAAACAGAGGCTGCTTTAGTCACAGAATGGGATGCCCCTGGGCAGGAATCGACCTGGCAGGGTCCAGTAGGGCTTTGGCCAGCAAAAGTGTCTTTATCAGGCCTAATTTCAAATATGATAAGAGCAAATGCTTATATGGTCTTAAACAGAGGCTGCTTTAGTCACAGAATGGGATGCCCCGGGCAGGAATCGAGCTGCCAGGGTACAGTAGTGCTTTGGCCAGCAAAAGTGTCTTTATCAGGCCTAATTTCAAATATGATTAGAGCAAATGCTTATATGGTCTTAAACAGAGGCTGCTTTAGTCACAGAATGGGATGCCCCGGGCAGGAATCGAGCTGCCAGGGTACAGTAGTGCTTTGGCCAGCAAAAGTGTCTTTATCAGGCCTAATTTCAAATATGATTAGAGCAAATGCTTATATGGTCTTAAACAGAGGCTGCTTTAGTCACAGAATGGGATGCCCCGGGCAGGAATCGAGCTGCCAGGGTACAGTAGTGCTTTGGCCAGCAAAAGTGTCTTTATCAGGCCTAATTTCAAATATGATTAGAGCAAATGCTTATATGGTCTTAAACAGAGGCTGCTTTAGTCACAGAATGGGATGCCCCGGGCAGGAATCGAGCTGCCAGGGTACAGTAGTGCTTTGGCCAGCAAAAGTGTCTTTATCAGGCCTAATTTCAAATATGATTAGAGCAAATGCTTATATGGTCTTAAACAGAGGCTGCTTTAGTCACAGAATGGGATGCCCCGGGCAGGAATCGAGCTGCCAGGGTACAGTAGTGCTTTGGCCAGCAAAAGTGTCTTTATCAGGCCTAATTTCAAATATGATTAGAGCAAATGCTTATATGGTCTTAAACAGAGGCTGCTTTAGTCACAGAATGGGATGCCCCGGGCAGGAATCGAGCTGCCAGGGTACAGTAGTGCTTTGGCCAGCAAAAGTGTCTTTATCAGGCCTAATTTCAAATATGATTAGAGCAAATGCTTATATGGTCTTAAACAGAGGCTGCTTTAGTCACAGAATGGGATGCCCCGGGCAGGAATCGAGCTGCCAGGGTACAGTAGTGCTTTGGCCAGCAAAAGTGTCTTTATCAGGCCTAATTTCAAATATGATTAGAGCAAATGCTTATATGGTCTTAAACAGAGGCTGCTTTAGTCACAGAATGGGATGCCCCGGGCAGGAATCGAGCTGCCAGGGTACAGTAGTGCTTTGGCCAGCAAAAGTGTCTTTATCAGGCCTAATTTCAAATATGATTAGAGCAAATGCTTATATGGTCTTAAACAGAGGCTGCTTTAGTCACAGAATGGGATGCCCCGGGCAGGAATCGAGCTGCCAGGGTACAGTAGTGCTTTGGCCAGCAAAAGTGTCTTTATCAGGCCTAATTTCAAATATGATTAGAGCAAATGCTTATATGGTCTTAAACAGAGGCTGCTTTAGTCACAGAATGGGATGCCCCGGGCAGGAATCGAGCTGCCAGGGTACAGTAGTGCTTTGGCCAGCAAAAGTGTCTTTATCAGGCCTAATTTCAAATATGATTAGAGCAAATGCTTATATGGTCTTAAACAGAGGCTGCTTTAGTCACAGAATGGGATGCCCCGGGCAGGAATCGAGCTGCCAGGGTACAGTAGTGCTTTGGCCAGCAAAAGTGTCTTTATCAGGCCTAATTTCAAATATGATTAGAGCAAATGCTTATATGGTCTTAAACAGAGGCTGCTTTAGTCACAGAATGGGATGCCCCGGGCAGGAATCGAGCTGCCAGGGTACAGTAGTGCTTTGGCCAGCAAAAGTGTCTTTATCAGGCCTAATTTCAAATATGATTAGAGCAAATGCTTATATGGTCTTAAACAGAGGCTGCTTTAGTCACAGAATGGGATGCCCCGGGCAGGAATCGAGCTGCCAGGGTACAGTAGTGCTTTGGCCAGCAAAAGTGTCTTTATCAGGCCTAATTTCAAATATGATTAGAGCAAATGCTTATATGGTCTTAAACAGAGGCTGCTTTAGTCACAGAATGGGATGCCCCGGGCAGGAATCGAGCTGCCAGGGTACAGTAGTGCTTTGGCCAGCAAAAGTGTCTTTATCAGGCCTAATTTCAAATATGATTAGAGCAAATGCTTATATGGTCTTAAACAGAGGCTGCTTTAGTCACAGAATGGGATGCCCCGGGCAGGAATCGAGCTGCCAGGGTACAGTAGTGCTTTGGCCAGCAAAAGTGTCTTTATCAGGCCTAATTTCAAATATGATTAGAGCAAATGCTTATATGGTCTTAAACAGAGGCTGCTTTAGTCACAGAATGGGATGCCCCGGGCAGGAATCGAGCTGCCAGGGTACAGTAGTGCTTTGGCCAGCAAAAGTGTCTTTATCAGGCCTAATTTCAAATATGATTAGAGCAAATGCTTATATGGTCTTAAACAGAGGCTGCTTTAGTCACAGAATGGGATGCCCCGGGCAGGAATCGAGCTGCCAGGGTACAGTAGTGCTTTGGCCAGCAAAAGTGTCTTTATCAGGCCTAATTTCAAATATGATTAGAGCAAATGCTTATATGGTCTTAAACAGAGGCTGCTTTAGTCACAGAATGGGATGCCCCGGGCAGGAATCGAGCTGCCAGGGTACAGTAGTGCTTTGGCCAGCAAAAGTGTCTTTATCAGGCCTAATTTCAAATATGATTAGAGCAAATGCTTATATGGTCTTAAACAGAGGCTGCTTTAGTCACAGAATGGGATGCCCCGGGCAGGAATCGAGCTGCCAGGGTACAGTAGTGCTTTGGCCAGCAAAAGTGTCTTTATCAGGCCTAATTTCAAATATGATTAGAGCAAATGCTTATATGGTCTTAAACAGAGGCTGCTTTAGTCACAGAATGGGATGCCCCGGGCAGGAATCGAGCTGCCAGGGTACAGTAGTGCTTTGGCCAGCAAAAGTGTCTTTATCAGGCCTAATTTCAAATATGATTAGAGCAAATGCTTATATGGTCTTAAACAGAGGCTGCTTTAGTCACAGAATGGGATGCCCCGGGCAGGAATCGAGCTGCCAGGGTACAGTAGTGCTTTGGCCAGCAAAAGTGTCTTTATCAGGCCTAATTTCAAATATGATTAGAGCAAATGCTTATATGGTCTTAAACAGAGGCTGCTTTAGTCACAGAATGGGATGCCCCGGGCAGGAATCGAGCTGCCAGGGTACAGTAGTGCTTTGGCCAGCAAAAGTGTCTTTATCAGGCCTAATTTCAAATATGATTAGAGCAAATGCTTATATGGTCTTAAACAGAGGCTGCTTTAGTCACAGAATGGGATGCCCCGGGCAGGAATCGAGCTGCCAGGGTACAGTAGTGCTTTGGCCAGCAAAAGTGTCTTTATCAGGCCTAATTTCAAATATGATTAGAGCAAATGCTTATATGGTCTTAAACAGAGGCTGCTTTAGTCACAGAATGGGATGCCCCGGGCAGGAATCGAGCTGCCAGGGTACAGTAGTGCTTTGGCCAGCAAAAGTGTCTTTATCAGGCCTAATTTCAAATATGATTAGAGCAAATGCTTATATGGTCTTAAACAGAGGCTGCTTTAGTCACAGAATGGGATGCCCCGGGCAGGAATCGAGCTGCCAGGGTACAGTAGTGCTTTGGCCAGCAAAAGTGTCTTTATCAGGCCTAATTTCAAATATGATTAGAGCAAATGCTTATATGGTCTTAAACAGAGGCTGCTTTAGTCACAGAATGGGATGCCCCGGGCAGGAATCGAGCTGCCAGGGTACAGTAGTGCTTTGGCCAGCAAAAGTGTCTTTATCAGGCCTAATTTCAAATATGATTAGAGCAAATGCTTATATGGTCTTAAACAGAGGCTGCTTTAGTCACAGAATGGGATGCCCCGGGCAGGAATCGAGCTGCCAGGGTACAGTAGTGCTTTGGCCAGCAAAAGTGTCTTTATCAGGCCTAATTTCAAATATGATTAGAGCAAATGCTTATATGGTCTTAAACAGAGGCTGCTTTAGTCACAGAATGGGATGCCCCGGGCAGGAATCGAGCTGCCAGGGTACAGTAGTGCTTTGGCCAGCAAAAGTGTCTTTATCAGGCCTAATTTCAAATATGATTAGAGCAAATGCTTATATGGTCTTAAACAGAGGCTGCTTTAGTCACAGAATGGGATGCCCCGGGCAGGAATCGAGCTGCCAGGGTACAGTAGTGCTTTGGCCAGCAAAAGTGTCTTTATCAGGCCTAATTTCAAATATGATTAGAGCAAATGCTTATATGGTCTTAAACAGAGGCTGCTTTAGTCACAGAATGGGATGCCCCGGGCAGGAATCGAGCTGCCAGGGTACAGTAGTGCTTTGGCCAGCAAAAGTGTCTTTATCAGGCCTAATTTCAAATATGATTAGAGCAAATGCTTATATGGTCTTAAACAGAGGCTGCTTTAGTCACAGAATGGGATGCCCCGGGCAGGAATCGAGCTGCCAGGGTACAGTAGTGCTTTGGCCAGCAAAAGTGTCTTTATCAGGCCTAATTTCAAATATGATTAGAGCAAATGCTTATATGGTCTTAAACAGAGGCTGCTTTAGTCACAGAATGGGATGCCCCGGGCAGGAATCGAGCTGCCAGGGTACAGTAGTGCTTTGGCCAGCAAAAGTGTCTTTATCAGGCCTAATTTCAAATATGATTAGAGCAAATGCTTATATGGTCTTAAACAGAGGCTGCTTTAGTCACAGAATGGGATGCCCCGGGCAGGAATCGAGCTGCCAGGGTACAGTAGTGCTTTGGCCAGCAAAAGTGTCTTTATCAGGCCTAATTTCAAATATGATTAGAGCAAATGCTTATATGGTCTTAAACAGAGGCTGCTTTAGTCACAGAATGGGATGCCCCGGGCAGGAATCGAGCTGCCAGGGTACAGTAGTGCTTTGGCCAGCAAAAGTGTCTTTATCAGGCCTAATTTCAAATATGATTAGAGCAAATGCTTATATGGTCTTAAACAGAGGCTGCTTTAGTCACAGAATGGGATGCCCCGGGCAGGAATCGAGCTGCCAGGGTACAGTAGTGCTTTGGCCAGCAAAAGTGTCTTTATCAGGCCTAATTTCAAATATGATTAGAGCAAATGCTTATATGGTCTTAAACAGAGGCTGCTTTAGTCACAGAATGGGATGCCCCGGGCAGGAATCGAGCTGCCAGGGTACAGTAGTGCTTTGGCCAGCAAAAGTGTCTTTATCAGGCCTAATTTCAAATATGATTAGAGCAAATGCTTATATGGTCTTAAACAGAGGCTGCTTTAGTCACAGAATGGGATGCCCCGGGCAGGAATCGAGCTGCCAGGGTACAGTAGTGCTTTGGCCAGCAAAAGTGTCTTTATCAGGCCTAATTTCAAATATGATTAGAGCAAATGCTTATATGGTCTTAAACAGAGGCTGCTTTAGTCACAGAATGGGATGCCCCGGGCAGGAATCGAGCTGCCAGGGTACAGTAGTGCTTTGGCCAGCAAAAGTGTCTTTATCAGGCCTAATTTCAAATATGATTAGAGCAAATGCTTATATGGTCTTAAACAGAGGCTGCTTTAGTCACAGAATGGGATGCCCCGGGCAGGAATCGAGCTGCCAGGGTACAGTAGTGCTTTGGCCAGCAAAAGTGTCTTTATCAGGCCTAATTTCAAATATGATTAGAGCAAATGCTTATATGGTCTTAAACAGAGGCTGCTTTAGTCACAGAATGGGATGCCCCGGGCAGGAATCGAGCTGCCAGGGTACAGTAGTGCTTTGGCCAGCAAAAGTGTCTTTATCAGGCCTAATTTCAAATATGATTAGAGCAAATGCTTATATGGTCTTAAACAGAGGCTGCTTTAGTCACAGAATGGGATGCCCCGGGCAGGAATCGAGCTGCCAGGGTACAGTAGTGCTTTGGCCAGCAAAAGTGTCTTTATCAGGCCTAATTTCAAATATGATTAGAGCAAATGCTTATATGGTCTTAAACAGAGGCTGCTTTAGTCACAGAATGGGATGCCCCGGGCAGGAATCGAGCTGCCAGGGTACAGTAGTGCTTTGGCCAGCAAAAGTGTCTTTATCAGGCCTAATTTCAAATATGATTAGAGCAAATGCTTATATGGTCTTAAACAGAGGCTGCTTTAGTCACAGAATGGGATGCCCCGGGCAGGAATCGAGCTGCCAGGGTACAGTAGTGCTTTGGCCAGCAAAAGTGTCTTTATCAGGCCTAATTTCAAATATGATTAGAGCAAATGCTTATATGGTCTTAAACAGAGGCTGCTTTAGTCACAGAATGGGATGCCCCGGGCAGGAATCGAGCTGCCAGGGTACAGTAGTGCTTTGGCCAGCAAAAGTGTCTTTATCAGGCCTAATTTCAAATATGATTAGAGCAAATGCTTATATGGTCTTAAACAGAGGCTGCTTTAGTCACAGAATGGGATGCCCCGGGCAGGAATCGAGCTGCCAGGGTACAGTAGTGCTTTGGCCAGCAAAAGTGTCTTTATCAGGCCTAATTTCAAATATGATTAGAGCAAATGCTTATATGGTCTTAAACAGAGGCTGCTTTAGTCACAGAATGGGATGCCCCGGGCAGGAATCGAGCTGCCAGGGTACAGTAGTGCTTTGGCCAGCAAAAGTGTCTTTATCAGGCCTAATTTCAAATATGATTAGAGCAAATGCTTATATGGTCTTAAACAGAGGCTGCTTTAGTCACAGAATGGGATGCCCCGGGCAGGAATCGAGCTGCCAGGGTACAGTAGTGCTTTGGCCAGCAAAAGTGTCTTTATCAGGCTAATTTCAAATATGATAAGAGCAAATGCTTATATGGTCTTAAACAGAGGCTGCTTTAGTCACAGAATGGGATGCCCCGGGCAGGAATCGAGCTGGCAGGGTACAGTAGTGCTTTGGCCAGCAAAAGTGTCTTTATCAGGCCTAATTTCAAATATGATAAGAGCAAATGCTTATATGGTCTTAAACAGAGGCTGCTTTAGTCACAGAATGGGATGCCCCGGGCAGGAATCGAGCTGGCAGGGTACAGTAGTGCTTTGGCCAGCAAAAGTGTCTTTATCAGGCTAATTTCAAATATGATAAGAGCAAATGCTTATATGGTCTTAAACAGAGGCTGCTTTAGTCACAGAATGGGATGCCCCGGGCAGGAATCGAGCTGGCAGGGTACAGTAGTGCTTTGGCCAGCAAAAGTGTCTTTATCAGGCTAATTTCAAATATGATAAGAGCAAATGCTTATATGGTCTTAAACAGAGGCTGCTGTAGTCACAGAATGGGATGCCCCGGGCAGGAATCGAGCTGGCAGGGTACAGTAGTGCTTTGGCCAGCAAAAGTGTCTTTATCAGGCCTAATTTCAAATATGATAAGAGCAAATGCTTATATGGTCTTAAACAGAGGCTGCTTTAGTCACAGAATGGGATGCCCCGGGCAGGAATCGAGCTGGCAGGGTACAGTAGTGCTTTGGCCAGCAAAAGTGTCTTTATCAGGCCTAATTTCAAATATGATAAGAGCAAATGCTTATATGGTCTTAAACAGAGGCTGCTTTAGTCACAGAATGGGATGCCTCACAGCAGACTTAAGATCAGTTCAGTATATATGCACAGTTAGTTACTATAAGCAGCCTGAAAACGCTAACAAAGGCTGGATGAAAAAAAAAAAAATCTCCCTGTCAGCCAGCTCCGTTTTTCCTACCTTTCCCTGGCTTTCTGTCTGTCTCCTGTCTGTCTCCTGCCTGTCTCCTGCCTGTCTCCAGCCTGTCCCTGTCTGTCCCTGTCTCCAGCCTGTCTAACTGCCTCAGCTACACAGCGTTCTGTCTGTCTGTCACGAATGCAATAGAGAAATGAGGAAAAGCAAGATGGCCGCCGTTAAATACCGCTGTGTGACGTCACCGGGCTTGCTGGCTGCTGATAGGCTGCATGTGACTGCCCCAGCTTGCACTGGCGCGGGATACATGTCCAGACATGTCCCGCCCGCCATCTTAGAATGCCTGTAATGTAAATGAATGGATGTTAAAGGAAAACTTCGAGTGATCGAATCGCGGGGAAATTCGGATTCGATCCGAATCGAATTTTTCCTGAAATTCGGATCGAATCCGGGTTCGTCCGGATCGATTCGCTCATCCCTAACACCAACAAGGGAATTAGAGTGTGCCAGTTCGGTATCCCAAATTTGAACAAGCAATATACAATATGGTTACGGTTCCAGCACACCGCACAAAAAGGATCAAACCTGGACGGCACCACTCACCCCTTAATGATCAATTACTGACACCATCTATAATCATGATATCTCATATTTTACCAATACTCTTACCACCCATGCGTTCCTTGACGTAATGTCACTTTCTCAAGGTGCTGTGAGGTTACACAAGATATAGGCATGATATTCTCAAGCACATACATGAATTTCAGTCATTAACCCTAACAGCTTCTCATATCTAGTTGTTTACTCTACTCACATGGAAAGGAATTTTCTCATTAAAACCAGACTTTGGGAAGCATCTCTTACTAGATAATACAAAGTACAACCCCCTAGATTCTTGCAATAATATTGAGTCAAGTTGACATTGAAAGCAAGGTTTCTCAAGCAAAGAACTTAAAGTACATTTTCAACCAAAAAAATAAAAAATACTATACTCACCTTTTCTCCAACACAGACCGTCACACCTATTCTGGGGCTGCAGCGCTTACCTGAATGGCTTCATCCAGGTCCCTCACTGCACCGGCACCATGGCAGCTCTGCTTTCTCATCAGGCTTCTCTTCCTGCCTCGCTCCGACGTGGTGACATCCCCGCCATCAGTCAAGGTGATTTGTCACGTCCTCTTCCATTGCAGTGAATGGGGGGGGAGTGGCAGCTCACCATGACTGATGCCACTAGGAGCAACCGTCTGCGTGGGAGAAAAGCTGAGTATAGCTTTTTTTATTTTTTGGCTGGAAATGTACTTTAATGCTTAAGTAACCCCATGTGAGCTGTATACAGAAAGTAAGCTGTTATGATAAGAAACAGGCCTATAGCTAAGGAAAGAAACAAAATGGTTGCCTGTCATGGTGTCTTTTATTACATGCCTAAAAGAGAAATAAAAGCAAAGAAAAAAAAATAAGGATAGACAATAAAAGAGAATAGGTAGGAAAGACAAGTTTGTATTTACATAACCAACACATAATCAACATATATTACAATATATAAATCAAATATTACAAATCAAGTAAAAACAACATAATAAATAATAAAATCTAATCAGCAGTAAATATTTTTTTGCATAGATGCTTATAGATTCTTATCTGCACTTATAAACGTGTGTATAACAGTAAAATCAAAGACAACATAAGAAATAATAAAACAAAAAGCCAGGTAATATATTTGCTTTTTTGCAAGGATTAGAGATGAGCGAACTTTTGAAAAATTCGATTCGACTGATTCGCTGAATTTTCCGACAAAAATCGTTTCGACCCGAATTTATTCGCGACAAATCGCTATTAAAAATGGCTATTTCTGAGCTTCCTAGAGCCTCAATAGGGTTGTAAACCATTCTGCCTTGCTGTAACACGCATAGGATGCGTGCTGGGTTACTGAAATAATACTGTAAATAATTAGGACATGCAGATCAGAGGCCTCGCTATTAGAATCGCAGAGCGGCACAATTACAGAGAGTTGAGGTGGCATCACTATGAGGGGCCCCTATATTGCCTGAAAAACACACCCTGGAGCTGGCAGCGGCAGGAGCCCAAACATTGTATTTGGCTCAAAGAGACATTGGAGTTGGCAGCAGGAGCAGCAGGAGCCCAAAAATTGGCTGAATGACACCTTGGAGTTGCAAGCAGCAGCAGCAGCAGGAGCCCAAACATAGCTTGAAAGAGACACTGGAGTTGGCAGCAGGAGCCCAAAAATTGGATGAATCACACCCTGGAGTTGCAAGCAGCAGCAACCGCAGCAGCAGCCCAAACATAGCTTGAAAGAGACACTGGAGTTGGCAGCAGGAGCCCAAAAATCGGATGAATCACACCCTGGAGTTGCAAGCAGCAGCAGCCCAAACATAGCTTGAAAGACACACTGGAGTTGGCAGCAGGAGCCCAAAAATTGGATGAATCACACCCTGGAGTTGCAAGCAGCAGCAGCAGCAGCTGCAGGAGCCCAAGCATAGCTTGAAAGACATACTGGAGTTGGCAGCAGGAGCCCAAAAATTGGATGAATCACACCCTGGAGTTGCAAGCAGCAGCAGCAGCAGGCCAAACATAGCTTGAAAGAGACACTGGAGTTGGCAGCAGGAGCACAAAAATTGGATGAATCACACCCTGGAGTTGCAAGCAGCAGCAGCCCAAGCATAGCTTGAAAGAGACACTGGAGTTGGCAGCAGAAGCCCAAAAATTGGATGAATCACACCCTGGAGTTGCAAGCAGCAGCAGCCCAAACATAGCTTGAAAGAGACACTGGAGTTGGCAGCAGGAGCCCAAAAATTGGATGAATCACACCCTGGAGTTGCAAGCAGCAGCTGCAGGAGCCCAAACATAGCTTGAAAGAGACACTGCAGTTGGCTGCTGGAGCCCAAAAACTGGATGAATCACACCCTGTGGAGAATCCTGTGGAGAAAAAGTAGCTTAGTTAGTAATATCTACATAAAATTATGAATAAACAAATGCAAAAGTATTGCCAAAGTGAAGTTTTGTTTGAGGGTGTGTTTCCACCTTTTAATTAAATCAGAAACAACAAGGTATCATTGCCTCTGACTAATTAGCCCTCAAAAATTCTTGGAATTTTTAATCTGGATGTCTGATCCGTCTTATCCGAAGAATATTAATAAAAAGTAAGAGTAACGTAAAGGATTTTTTATCAATACTTACTTGTGGTCCGATGCGGAGGAATGTCTGTAACTGGAGAGCAGCGCCTTAAATCTGTTTTGCACGATCCATATTTCTTTAGTGTTGGTCTGGCCCCGTCATCAATCTACTGGAATACATCAGGCATTGTTGGGAGGAAAGCTTGGCTGATCCATGCGCCATTCATTTCCACGCAGGGCAGTCTCTGGAAAAAAAAATGTATGTATGAACCAGGGTCTTTTTCATATAAAAACAAATGGTTATTCTTGCTTTTCAACCATATGTTCCACAGCTTTACAGTCATTGTGTCAGCCAATGAAGCAACTTTGTCTGGAAGTGCTGCAAAAGCAGTCCACTGCATCACAAGTGGCATCTGGCACCCCCAGTCAACTGTCTGTTGTCTATTGTTATGCTTTGGGTTCAGCTCCACTATCCATTGATGAAGATCTGATAATCATAAAATTCAGCAGCTACTGCCCAGCCAAGAAGTGGAGGAGGTGTTGCAAGTGGAGGTAGTGGAAGAGGGTCGCTGGAGTCTGCGGCGGTGGTGGCGGCAGCAGCAGCAGCAGTGAATTATTGCGGACTGTTGGTAGGAAAAATCAGCTACTCAGCGATGTGGCAGTTTTTCATGCAGCATCCACAATCCTGTGGAGAAAAAGTAGGTTAGTTAGTATATATACATAAAATTATGAATAAACAAATGCAATAATATTGCCAAAGTGAAGTTTTGTTTGAGGGTGTGTTTCCACCTTGTAATTAAATCAGAAACAACTAGGTATCATTGCCTCTGAATAATTAGCCCTCAAAAATTCTTGGAATTTTTAATCTTGATGTCTGAGGGATTTCTCCTCTCAGACAGCGTCACCATAAGTCCAGCCTGCTGCATTACCCAGTGGTGGACCTTTCAGAGAACTGATGGCTTGTGCCGAGCCGAGGTGGAGAGTCCCATGGTATCATTGCTTTGCGAAGATGGCAGTACCTGCCCTGTAAAATGTTGTTGAACAGAAGGTGGGCCAGTCCTTTAGCCTGTCAGTGTGTACCAAAGTGCACAGTGTTGTCTACGTCTGGAGCTGTAACTATGGACTCATGGTGGACAATATATATCCTTTTAGGCCCCCTTGGTGATTGTGGTTTCACGCTGTTCTTCACATGGTTTTCCTTGACCAACAGAGTCACTGTTACAACCGGATGAAACCAATGAAGCGTGGACCCACTGGAACTGCGGAACTGTTGGTGAGTACCGCGTCAGGGAAGCGGGGTCTAAGGAGCCACCGGTTTTCACCAGAGCCCGCCGCGAAGCAGGTTGGTCTTGTGCGGCTGATGACTCCCAGGTCGCTACCCCCCAACGGCAGCACAGTTCCACAATTTGCCGAGGTATTGTACAGCAGAGATAAACGATGGTCACGGTGAGTAGCCAGATTCAGGGCAGGCAGCGAGGGTTCAGCAGCGAGTAGACAAGCCGTGGTCGGGACAGGCAGCGGAGGTTCACAGACGAAGAGACAGACCGAGGTCGGGACAGGCAGCGGAGGTTCATGGTCAAAAAGGTAAGCCGAGGTCATACACGAAAAAGCCACAGATTTAACTACAGACAATCACGGAAACACACCGATAATCCGGCAAAGGGAGGAAGGGCTGGCCAGAATAAAAAGGAAGTGATATTACCGGATTGGACGGCCGGACACCAATTAGAGATGCACTGGCCCTTTAAATTCCACAGTATTGCGGCGCGCGCCCCCTAGTGGCCGGGGACGTGCGCGCAGGAGAGGCAAGGAGGAAGAAGGAAGTGAGGGAGCCGCCCGCAGGCCCCGGCAGCCACGCCGGACGGAGGGCAGGACACCAGGTAAGCGAGGGGCTCTGCCAGGAAGGGACATAGCGCTCGGGCTAGGGGAGACCCGGCGGGGAAAGCCGCGGGGAGGAAGCGCGGCTCTCGCCCCGGGAGAGGGACGGCTGGAAGCGCCATGAGGCGTCTCCGCAGCGCTAGCCCTAACAGTACCCCCCCCTTAGGTCTCCCCCTCTTCTTAGGACCAAGGAAGTCCGAAATAAGGGTCCGATCAAGGATGTTTTCTTCTGGTTCCCAGGATCTCTCCTCAGGGCCGTAGCCCTCCCAATCCACCAAGAAATAGCGTCTTCCTCTGGAGATCTTCGAAGCAAGTATCTCTTTGACCGTAAAGGTATCTTCAGTACCTGCGACTGGCTTAGGTTCCAATAATTTGGGGGAAAAACGATTAACAGTCACCGGTTTGAGCAGAGAGACATGGAAGTAATTGGTTATGCGGAGAGAGGGTGGCAGATGCAGCTTGTAACAGGCAGGGTTGATACGTTGTTGGATCTTAAAAGGTCCCAAGAAGCGAGGACCAAGTTTGTAACTGGGGATTTTAAAACGAATATACTTGGCCGAAAGCCATACCCTATCCCCCGGAGAGTATAAAGGAGGAGTCCTTCTCTTCTTATCAGCCTGGATTTTCATACGAGACACGGCTTGTTCCAGTGAATGCTGTGTTTCACGCCAGATGGAAAAAAACTGGTGCGAAAGGTCATCGACCGCAGGTACCGAGGAGGGCGTTAGTAAAGGCAGGGGAGGAAGGAGATGACGACCATAGACTATAAAGAAAGGGGATTTTCCGGTGGATTCAGAGTCCTTAAAGTTATAAGAAAACTCTGCCCAGGGCAGCAGGTCCACCCAGTCATCCTGGCGAGTGGAAACAAAATGGCGTAGATACAGCCCCAAAGTTGGATTTACCCTCTCCACTTGGCCATTGGATTGGGGATGATACGAGGAAGAAAAGTCCAATTTCACCTTTAATTGATTACAGAGAGCCCTCCAGAATTTCGATACGAATTGAACTCCCCTGTCGGAGACAATGTGGGTTGGGAGCCCATGTAGACGGAAGATGTGTTTAAGGAAATTCTTTGCCAATAGGGGAGCAGAAGGTAATCCAGGCAACGGAATGAAATGCGCCATCTTCGAAAATCGGTCCACCACTACCCAGATGACGGTATTGCCCTGTGAAGGCGGAAGATCAGTGATAAAATCCATGGCGATGTGAGACCAGGGGATGTCCGGAATGGGAAGTGGTTGGAGAAGACCTGCGGGACGTTGACGAGGGGTCTTGTTGCGCGCGCACGAGGTGCAGGCTTGTACGAATTCTGCGGCATCTTTTGCTAACGTGGGCCACCAGTAGTATCTGGAGATGATGGCGCAGGTCTTCTTGATTCCAGGGTGACCAGCAGTATGGGAGGCATGACCCCATTTTAGTATTAAAAGGCGACGAGAGACAGGTACGAAAGTCCTCCCCGGAGGACCTGATTCTAGAGCAGCGGGAGCAGAGTGAACCAGACGATCGGGTGGAATTATAAACTGCGGAGAAGAGACCTTATCCGAGACATCCGAGGAACGGGAGAGAGCGTCTGCCCTGATGTTTTTTGCAGCTGGACGGAAGTGGATCTGGAAATTAAAGCGTGCAAAGAAGAGTGACCAACGGGCCTGACGAGGGTTTAAGCGTTGTGCGGATTCCAGATAAGAGAGGTTCTTGTGGTCAGTAAAAATGGAAATTGGGAAGATAGATCCCTCGAGGAGATGTCTCCATTCTTCCAGCGCCAATTTGATGGCTAATAGCTCTCTATCTCCAATGGTGTAGTTCCTCTCGGCAGGAGAGAAGGTTTTAGAAAAGAATCCGCAAGTTCGAGCTTTGCCGGACGAGGATCGTTGCGTAAGTACTGCTCCAGCTCCGACGGAAGAGGCATCCACCTCAAGAGCGAAAGGACGAGACGGGTCAGGTCTGGAAAGTACCGGTGCCGAGGCGAAGGCCTTCTTTAATGCAAGAAAGGCTGCTTCAGCCTGCGGAGACCATGCCTTGGGATTGGCTCTTTTTTTGGTGAGGGCCACGATAGGGGCTACTGTCGTGGAAAAGTGTAAAATGAACTGGCGGTAATAGTTCGCGAACCCCAAGAATCGCTGGATTGCACGAAGACTGACTGGTCGAGGCCATTCAAGGACCGCCTTTAACTTGGCAGGATCCATCTGGAGACCTTGAGCAGAAACTATGTACCCCAAAAAAGGTAATGCGGTTTGATGAAAAAGGCATTTCTCGAGCTTAGCATAAAGATGGTGTTGCAGTAAACGAGACAAGACTTGTCTGACGTGCTGATGATGTTCTTCGATGGACGAGGAGAAGATGAGAATGTCGTCAAGATAGACCACAACACAGGTGTACAACAGGTCCCGAAAAATGTCGTTAACGAACTCCTGAAAAACTGCGGGGGCATTGCAGAGGCCGAAGGGCATAACGAGATACTCAAAATGACCGTCTCGCGTGTTGAAGGCCGTCTTCCATTCATCACCCTCTCGAATGCGGACTAAGTTATAGGCGCCTCTCAGATCCAATTTTGAAAAAATCTTAGCTCCGCGAAGACGATCAAAAAGTTCGGAGATCAAGGGCAATGGGTAACGTTTTTTTACCGTAATTTTATTGAGGCCCCGGTAATCGATGCAGGGCCGAAGGGACCCGTCCTTTTTCTGTACAAAGAAGAAGCCCGCTCCAGCTGGGGAAGAGGATTTCCTAATGAACCCCTTTTGTAAATTCTCCCGAATGTATTCCGACATTGCTTGGGTTTCAGGGACAGACAGCGGATAGATGCGTCCGCGAGGAGGAGTGGCGCCAGGTAGAAGATCAATCGGGCAATCGTAAGGGCGATGAGGCGGAAGTGACTCAGCTTGCCTCTTGCTAAATACGACGGAAAAAGACCGATAAACTTCAGGTAGACCCGGTAATGGAGTCGTGGGAGCTGTAATTTGGACTGGCAAAGACGTAAGGCAGTTCTTAACACATGTTGCGCCCCAGGACTTGATGTCCCCAGTGGACCAATCCAAGGTAGGGTTATGGTGCTGGAGCCAGGGAAGCCCCAAGAGAAGCGGCGAGGTACAGTGGGGTAATACGAAAAATTCCAGAAATTCCTGATGGAAGAGGCCGATCTTCAGAAGAAGAGGTTTGGTGCGGTAGCGCACCATGCAGTTCAATCTGTCCCCATTAACGGCCGCGACAAATAGTGGCTTGGCCAGACGGTAGACAGCTATATCATACTTAGTGACCAAGGAGGCCTCAATGAAGTTGCCCGCCGAACCAGAGTCCAAGAAGGCCGGTAAGTTCAGGACGGAAGTGGAGCCCAAGTGAAGTTGTGCCGGCACAGTGAACCTAGGAGAGGAAGCACAGACACCCAGAGACGCCTCTCCAAACGATTCTAGGTGCGCCCGTTTCCCTGGCGTGGTGGGCGGATTGAGCAATTTTTCAAAAAATGTTCTGGGCTGGCGCAGTATAGACAAAGTCTTTCGAGTCTCCGGCGCGACCTTTCCTGGGGAGTCAAGCGAGTATGGTCCACTTGCATGACTTCTTCAGACGGAGACGAAAGCGTAGACTGAGGGTTCTGAAACGTAGGGGCCAAACGGAATGCCCTCTTGGCACGCAGAGAATCTTGGCGGAATTCATCACGCCTCTCTGTAAAACGAATGTCTATACGTGTGGCAAGTTGGATTAGTTCAGAAAGAGAAGTAGGGAGATCCCGGGCAGCAAGAACATCCTTGACCCTACTAGAGAGACCCTTCTTAAAGCAGGCACAGAGAGCCTCATTGTTCCAAGCTAGCTCGGCTGCCAAAGTTCGGAAGCGAATGGCATATTCTCCCACCGACAGATCACCTTGAACCAGATTCAATAAGGCAGATTCGGCTGAAGACGCCCGGGCAGGTTCCTCAAAAACCTGGCGAAACTGATCCACAAAAGTTTGAACCATGAGGGTAACGGGGTCGTTGCAGTCCCACAATGGGGTAGCCCAGGCTAAGGCCTTCCCAGAGAGCAGGCTGATAATAAAGGCCACCTTGGAGCGCTCAGTAGGGAATTGGTCAGCCAATAGCTCCAGGTGCAGGGAACATTGGGCAAGAAACCCACGGCAAAGTCTTGCGTCTCCTTCAAATTTAGCTGGCAGGGAGAGACGAATCCTCGCGGAGGAAGCCACCGGAAGCTGTGGTGGAACAGCCGGAGCAGGCGGTGGCGTCTGCGGTTGCTGCATAGACAGAAGTTGCTGCATCATGGCCGTAAGTTGATTGATCTGCCGTGACTGCATGGCGACTAGTGCAGGTAGTTCAGAGACGTCTGGCAATGGCACCTCGGCGGGATCCATGGCCGGATTATACTGTTACAACCGGATGAAACCAATGAAGCGTGGACCCACTGGAACTGCGGAACTGTTGGTGAGTACCGCGTCAGGGAAGCGGGGTCTAAGGAGCCACCGTTTTTCACCAGAGCCCGCCGCGAAGCAGGTTGGTCTTGTGCGGCTGATGACTCCCAGGTCGCTACCCCCCAACGGCGGCACAGTTCCACAATTTGCCGAGGTATTGTACAGCAGAGATAAACGATGGTCACGGTGAGTAGCCAGATTCAGGGCAGGCAGCGAGGGTTCAGCAGCGAGTAGACAAGCCGTGGTCGGGACAGGCAGCGGAGGTTCACAGACGAAGAGACAGACCGAGGTCGGGACAGGCAGCGGAGGTTCGTGGTCAAAAAGGTAAGCCGAGGTCATACACGAAAAAGCCACAGATTTAACTACAGACAATCACGGAAACACACCGATAATCCGGCAAAGGGAGGAAGGGCTGGCCAGAATAAAAAGGAAGTGATATTACCGGATTGGACGGCCGGACACCAATTAGAGATGCACTGGCCCTTTAAATTCCACAGTATTGCGGCGCGCGCCCCCTAGTGGCCGGGGACGTGCGCGCAGGAGAGGCAAGGAGGAAGAAGGAAGTGAGGGAGCCGCCCGCAGGCCCCGGCAGCCACGCCGGACGGAGGGCAGGACACCAGGTAAGCGAGGGGCTCTGCCAGGAAGGGACATAGCGCTCGGGCTAGGGGAGACCCGGCGGGGAAAGCCGCGGGGAGGAAGCGCGGCTCTCGCCCCGGGAGAGGGACGGCTGGAAGCGCCATGAGGCGTCTCCGCAGCGCTAGCCCTAACAGTCACACATGGGAGGAACTACTAAAAATGAGGACTCAATCCGTGAAATCATTGCTTAATCCACGAAAACTGCAAATTAGGACCCATGGTGACTGACACTTGGAAGAACATCTTGTTTGCGCTGCGACAAGGAAGCCAGAGTCATGCATCCTGACATGGCACACGTGTTCAGTCTAGTTGTCAAGCGTTTTCTGAAGTCTTCCCCCCATCTGAAAGACATCCGAACAACAGGAAAGAAAGTTAGCATGCACTTCTGGCACTCCTACACCACCAAGCACAACCTTATTGAGCTTCAGCGTCAGAACGGTGTACCCCAACATAGTCTGATTTGCGATGTTTCCACCCATTGGAATTCCACCCTCCATATGCAGGATCCACTATAGGAACAGAGAAAAGCCATCACGGATTTCTAGATGATCCAAACGGATAGGGGGACACCCCTGTGTAAATTCAATGTAAACCATTGGCAGCTCATACGTGACACCGGCCGTTTGCTCAGGCCCTTTGAGGAAGCTACTTTATTAGTCAGTTGCCAGGACTATGAGATGAACGATGAGATTCCACTGCTTCATGTACTACAACACATGTTGGAAACCATGGCTGGTCAGGGCACTGGAGACATGGCACATACATTTCACAGCCACATGAAGCCTGTGGGGGCTGAAGTGGAGGAGGAGGAGGGGGTGGGGCACAGCAAACCACAGTTTAGGTTTCACAAAATGACCATTTTATCTAGTCATCTGACAGGAGAGGAGGAGCAGGAGCAGCCACAGGAGCTAGAGGGTTGTGAGGAAGGCGAGACAGAGGACCCAGACACACCGTGGCAGTTTACAGTGGAGATGGAGACAGGTAGTCCCTCAGAGTCACTTGCACAAATGGCACGATGCATGCTCACATGCTTGCGTACTAGTGAGTGCAGAATTGTCTCCATTTGTCAGCGGGAAGACTTCTGGCTCTCCAACTTATTGGACCCTCACTTCCGGCACAAAATGGGGGCATTTTTTACGCCCACTGAGAGGGAGGACAAACTGACCTACTACAGAGACATCCCACCTAGTCAGTTGGGTGATGTCTATCTGTGCCATGGCCCATACTCCCGCAGGTCTTACTCGGGGGGACCTCTGCGATCACCTTCCACTGCCATGGCTGGTGGGGGGGGGGGTGGAAGGAGCAGCAGCAGCAGCTCCATCAGCAGCAGCCTCAGTCTTCAGTCGCTAGTGAGTAGCTTTCTACACCCACATAGTGAGTCTACTCATGAGCAGCAGGAAGACCTGGAGCTGGACCTCAAACAGCAGGTCATGTCATACCTTGACATGACCATGCCAACACACCTTCAGGATCCACTGGATTTGCTGGGAAGCCAAACTTGACTTGTGTCCGCAACTAGCAGAGTTTGCCCTGGAAAAGCTGTACTGGCCGGACAGTAGTTGATTTAGATGGCAACTGGGCTGCTCTATATAATGAAGCAAAATGGCAAATTTACCTCACAATATAAGCTATTGCCCCTCAGATTTACACAGGGGCTGCTCCATATAATGGTGCAAAACCATGAATTTACCTCATAATATAAACTATTGCCCCTCAGATTTACACAGGGGCTGCTCTATATAATGAAGAAAAATGGCAAATTTACTTTTACCAATTGTAGCGATAACTTCTATCGCAGGAGGGCTTCACCGCCCAAGACGTCCTTTTCCCAATGTTGAGAGGTGCTGCAGGACTTCCAGAGTCATCCTTGAGGGAAGCAGGAACAGCTCTTACAAGAGCTAGTGAATTGTAATATAGCTTTTTCCCCCCAATAAGAGACAGGACTGAGTATGCCGGGATATTAGACCATACAGTGGATCCTTAAACATTCCACACCTTACCCTGACTCATGAACACTTGGCTGAAAAGCAGAATATAAATGTCCTAATAGGAGCAGGTAAATATACAGATTGGGTCGTATGTCACAGTCAACTTCCCTTGAAAAATCCTCAAGTGCGCTGCAATTAACGTGAATCATTTACACCCCAGAGCTCTCCATGGTGGGTTTAAACATTGCTCTTCTCCTAAAGGGATGAACTCTTCTAAACATTGGCGTGGGCTTTCTTATAGCTGGTCCAAGTTTCAATTTCTACCATACCCCTTACGGCATCCGTAATAATTTTGACCTTCTTTACAGCGCCATACTTTGAAAAAAAATCCTTAATTTCATGCCGATCAATCCAAAGGTCAATGCCCCCAACAAAAATAGTGTTCGGCATAAGTTTTCCTTCTGGAAGGACGTAACCTTTAGTTTACATGGTTGTGGTAGGTTATATTACAAATTGGGATACCCCAGGCAGCAGTGTCATTGAAAGAGACAGATTGTAATGCAGACCATACGCAAGCAGAGAAACTCAGGCTGCAACAGGCCTCTTTCGTTTACATGGTTGGGGTAGGATAACTTAAAATTGGGATACCCCACTGTATATGAAACCGAATATAATGCACACCCAAAAGTGGACAATCAGCCTCCAAGAAGCCTGCTTAGTTTAAATAAGAGAGCTGCTTAGCTTAAATAAGAGAGCTGCTTAGTGTAAATAAGTGTGCAGCTTAGTGAAGATCAAGAGGGGTATGTTATGTTACAGAATGGGATACCCCCAAGCAGGCTTTAGAACAGTATATATGCACAGCAACAGTGGATAAGCAGCCTGCAACAGGCCAAATTTCTTTAAATAAGTGTGCAGCTTAGTGAAGATCAAGAGGGGTATGGTATGTTACAGAATGGGATACCCCCAAGCAGGCTTTAGAACAGTATATATGCACAGAAAAGGTGTCTAAGCAGGCTGCAACAGGCCAAATTACTTTAAATAAGTGTGCAGCTTAGAGGAAATACAGAGGCTAATGGGATGTTACAAAATGGGATGACCCCACAGCAGACCTGAGATTAGTATATATGCACAGCAACAGTGGATAAGCAGGCTCCAACAGGCCAAATTACTTTAAATAAGTGTGCAGCTTAGTGAAGATCAAGAGGGGTATGGTATGTTACTGAATGGGATGCCCCCACAGCAGACCTGAGATCAGTATATATGCACAGTAAAAGTGTCTAAGCAGGCTCCGACAGGCCAAATTACTTTAAATAAGTGTGCAGCTTAGTGAAGATCAAGAGGGGTATGGTATGTTATAAAGTGGGATACCACCAAGCAGGCTTTAGAACAGTATATATGCACAGCAACAGTGGATAAGCAGGCTCCAACAGGCCAAATTACTTTAAATAAGTGTGCAGCTTAGTGAAGATCAAGAGGGGTATGGTATGTTACAGAATGGGATGCCCCCACAGCAGACCTGAGATCAGTATATATGCACAGTAAAAGTGTCTAAGCAGGCTCCAACAGGCCAAATTACTTTAAATAAGTGTGCAGCTTAGTGAAGACCAAGAGGGGTATGGTATGTTACAGAATGGGATACCCCCAAGCAGGCTTTAGAACAGTATATATGCACAGCAACAGTGGATAAGCAGGCTCCAACAGGCCAAATTACTTTAAATAAGTGTGCAGCTTAGTGAAGATCAAGAGGGGTATGGTATGTTATAGAGTGGGATACCCCCAAGCAGGCTTTAGAACAGTATATATGCACAGCAACAGTGGAGTGGATAAGCAGCCTGCAACATGCCAAATTACGTTAAATAAGTGTGCAGCTTAGTGAAGATCAAGAGGGGTATGGTATGTTACAAAATGGGATGCCCCCACAGCAGACCTGAGATCAGTATATATGCACAGTAAAAGTGTCTAAGCAGGCTGCAACAGGCCAAATTTCTTTAAATAAGTGTGCAGCTTAGTGAAGATCAAGAGGGGTATGGTATGTTACAGAATGGGATGCCCCCACAGCAGACCTGAGATCAGCATATATGCACAGTAAAAATGTCTAAGCAGGCTCCAACAGGCCAAATTACTTTAAATAAGTGTGCAGCTTAGTGAAGATCAAGAGGGGTATGGTATGTTACAGAATGGGATACCCCCAAGCAGGCTTTAGAACAGTATATATGCACAGCAACAGTGGATAAGCAGGCTCCAACAGGCCAAATTACTTTAAATAAGTTTGCAGCTTAGTGAAGATCAAGAGGGGTATGGTATGTTACAGAATGGGATACCCCCAAGCAGGCTTTAGAACAGTATATATGCACAGCGACAGTGGTTAAGCAGGCTCCAAGAGGCCAAATTTCTTTAAATAAGTGTGTAGCTTAGTGAAGATCAAGAGGGGTATGGTATGTTATAGAGTGGGATACCCCCAAGCAGGCTTTAGAACAGTATATATGCACAGCAACAGTGGATAAGCAGCCCACAACAGGCCAAATTTCTTTAAATAAGTGTGCAGCTTAGCGGAAATACAGAGGCTAATGGGATGTTACAAAATGGGATGCCCCCACAGCAGACTTGAGATCAGTATATATGCACAGTAAAAGTGTCTAAGCAGGCTGCAACAGGCCAAATTACTTTAAATAAGTGTGCAGCTTAGTGAAGATCAAGAGGGGGTATGGTATGTTACAGAATGGGATACCCCCCAAGCAGGCTTTAGAACAGTATATATGCACAGCAACAGTGGATAAGCAGGCTCCAACAGGCCGAATTACTTTAAATAAGTGTGCACCTTAGTGAAGATCAAGAGGGGTATGGTATGTTATAGAGTGGGAAACCCCCAAGCAGGCTTTAGAACAGTATATATGCACAGCAACAGTGTCTAAGCAGGCTCCAAATTACTTTAAATAAGTGTGCAGCTTAGTGAAGATTAAGAGGGGTATGGTATGTTACAGAATGGGATGCCCCCACAGCAGACCTGAGATCAGTATATATGCACAGTAAAAGTGTCTAAGCAGGCTCCAACAGGCCAAATTACTTTAAATAAGTGTGCAGCTTAGTGAAGATCAAGAGGGGTATGGTATGTTATAGAGTGGGATACCCCCAACTAGGCTTTAGAACAGTATATATGCACAGCAACAGTGGATAAGCAGCCTGCAACAGGCCACATTTCTTTAAATAAGTGTGCAGCTTAGAGGAAATACAGAGGCTAATGGGATGTTACAAAATGGGATGTCCCCACAGCAGACCTGAGATCAGTATATATGCACAGTAAAAGTGTCTAAGCAGGCTGCAACAAGCCAAATTACTTTAAGTAAGTGTGCAGCTTAGTGAAGATCAAGAGGGGTATGGTATGTTACAGAATGGGATGCCCCCACAGCAGACCTGAGATCAGTATATATGCACAGTAAAAGTGTCTAAGCAGGCTCCAACAGGCCAAATTACTTTAAATAAGTGTGCAGCTTAGTGAAGATCAAGAGGGGTATGGTATGTTATAGAGTGGGATACCCCCAAGCAGGCTTTAGAACAGTATATATGCACAGCAGCAGTGGATAAGCAGGCTCCAACAGGCCAAATGACTTTAAATAAGTGTGCAGCTTAGTGAAGATCAAGAGGGGTATGGTATGTTACAGAATGGGATGCCCCCACAGCAGACCTGAGATCAGTATATATGCACAGTAAAATTGTCTAAGCAGGCTCCAACAGGCCAAATTACTTTAAATAAGTGTGCAGCTTAATGAAGATCAAGAGGGGTATGGTATGTTACAGAATGGGATGCCCCCACAGCAGACCTGAGATCAGTATATATGCACAGTAAAAGTGTCTAAGCAGGCTCCAACAGGCCAAATTACTTTAAATAAGTGTGCAGCTTAGTGAAGATCAAGAGGGGTATGGTATGTTACAGAATGGGATACCCCCAAGCATGCTTTAGAACAGTATATATGCACAGCAACAGTGGATAAGCAGGCTCCAACAGGCAAAATTACTTTAAATAAGTGTGCACCTTAGTGAAGATCAAGAGGGGTATGGTATGTTATAGAGTGGGATACCCCCAAGCAGGCTTTAGAACAGTATATATGCACAGCAACAGTGTCTAAGCAGGCTCCAAATTACTTTAAATAAGTGTGCAGCTTAGTGAAGATTAAGAGGGGTATGGTATGTTACAGAATGGGATGCCCCCACAGCAGACCTGAGATCAGTATATATGCACAGTAAAAGTGTCTAAGCAGGCTCCAACAGGCCAAATTACTTTAAATAGGTGTGCAGCTTAGTGAAGATCAAGAGGGGTATGGTATGTTATAGAGTGGGATACCCCCAAGCAGGCTTTAGAACAGTATATATGCACAGCAGCAGTGGATAAGCAGGCTCCAACAGGCCAAATTACTTTAAATAAGTGTGCAGCTTAGTAAAGATCAAGAGGGGTATGGTATGTTACAGAATGGGATGCCCCCACAGCAGACCTGAGATCAGTATATATGCACAGTAAAATTGTCTAAGCAGGCTCCAACAGGCCAAATTACTTTAAATAAGTGTGCAGCTTAATGAAGATCAAGAGGGGTATGGTATGTTACAGAATGGGATGCCCCCACAGCAGACCTGAGATCAGTATATATGCACAGTAAAAGTGTCTAAGCAGGCTCCAACAGGCCAAATTACTTTAAATAAGTGTGCAGCTTAGTGAAGATCAAGAGGGGTATGGTATGTTACAGAATGGGATACCCCCAAGCAGGCTTTAGAACAGTATATATGCACAGCAACAGTGGATAAGCAGGCTCCAACAGGCAAAATTACTTTAAATAAGTGTGCAGCTTAGTGAAGATCAAGAGGGGTATGGTATGTTACAGAATGGGATGCCCCCACAGCAGACCTGAGATTAGTATATATGCACAGTAAAATTGTCTAAGCAGGCTCCAACAGGCCAAATGACTTTAAATAAGTGTGCAGCTTAGTGAAGATCAAGAGGGGTATGGTATGTTACAGAATGGGATGCCCCCACAGCAGACCTGAGATCAGTATATATGCACAGTAAAAGTGTCTAAGCAGGCTCCAACAGGCCAAATTACTTTAAATAATTGTGCAGCTTAGTGAAGATCAAAAGGGGTAAGGTATGTTTTAGAGTGGGATACCCCCAAGCAGGCTTTAGAACAGTGTATATGCACAGCAACAGTGGATAAGCAGCCTGCAACAGGCCAAATTTCTTTAAATAAGTGTGCAGCTTAGAGGAAATACAGAGGCTAATGAGATCTTACAAAATGGTAATGTTCCCACAGCAGACTTGAGATCAGTTCAGTATATATGCACATCAAAAGTGTATAAGCAGCCTGAAACAGCTAACAAAGCCAGTCAGCCAGCCAGTAACACTCAGGCTGGATGAAAAAAAAAAATCTCCCTGTCACTGCCTCCGATTTTTCCTAAATGTCCCTGCTTCTTGCTGACTTCCTGCCTGTCTCCTGCCTGTCCCTGGCTGTCCCTGGCTCTCTAACTGTCTCTCCCTGAATACAGCAGTGTCCTGTCTCTCATGAATGCAATAGAGAAATGAACAAAAGCAAGATAGCTGATAGGCTGCATGTGACTGCCCCAGCATGCACTGGAGCGGGGTAGATGTCTGGACATGTCCCGTCCGCCATCTTAGAATGCCTGTAATGTAAATGAATGGATGTTAAAGAAAAACTTCGAGCGACCGAAGCACGGGGAAATTCGGATTCAATCCGAATCGAATTTTTCATGAAATTCGGATCGAATCCGGGTTCGATCATCCCTAGCAAGGATGCTTATCTGCTTAGGGGACAAAGTGTGTATCTATTTGCACACATAGGGTTACTTTCTCAAACATTTCTTGGAGTTCTGCATGCGGAAGCACACTTCTGCACCCATATGAAAATGGATGGAGTGGAGTCGACTATGGTGCTATTTTATCCCATTAAAATAAGGCCAACATGGGTCTCTCCCTAACGTGGCTTATAACTGTTTTAAAGAATATGCACACAATCTTCAGATCAGAATGTTTAAGTAGATGTTGCAATGGCTGTCAGTCAAAATTATTTGTAAACTAGATCTAAATCCTTCAGCATCTTGCCCCCAAGGACAGACAAGAAACTCAACTTTTTTATTGTTGCAGGCTGTAGAGTGAGACGGGGCAGGGCTTGGTATGTACAGTGTAATGCTGTTGGGAGTGGACAACAAAAAAATTCTCTGTACCATGGACATCCATGGAAATCTGACTCTGTTTATGAAAACATATTTTTTTAAAAAAAAGCTAAAGCTATGACAAGACCAGACTCGCTTAAATCCTCCAAAAGTGGTCATGCCATGGGACATGCTCTCCTTGATGGGTATATTTCAAGGGAATTGGACCTAGAGGAAGCTGCTGCAGGGGTGAAAATTTGAGTATGGTCTTTTTTATTTGGCTTAGACGGTCCCTTTAAACTTCATGCATGATTGCACCTATGATCTAAAGCTCCTTTTTTTAAATCTGTGAATAATAAAACTGTATGGTGTGTTCATTAAAATGTAGAGAGCCTCTTCTCCTAAGATGGTTTTGATTTACTTTGCTTCATGTTATTGGTTTGAATTGATGGGACCACTGTTTCTTGGGGATTTATATATCTTTTTTCGAAGGATAATCAGCACTGACACTATATATAGACTCTATTACTGTTTATTTGTTTAAAACCTAATATAGAATGACTTATTTTATTTGTGTAACATCCACGAATTGCAGATAAAATATTGATGAACAGTGATTTAATATATATTATATATAAGGCTGTTAACGCTATGTTTTTTATCCACTGAATTTAATTTGATAGATATAGAGTCATACCTATATGAAAGTAAGTTAGTTTTTTGGGGGGATATGTGTGCATATAATTAAGGATACAATTATGCTTAAAGTGGAGCAACACCCAGCAGGATCGGCCCGGTAATCTATAAGATTCCCGTGCCGATCCAATCCCTCCCCGCGGGGCATCCAAAATTGGGATGCCCCGCTGTCGGGAAACCCCCCCAGGACTCCCGCTAACCTTACCTGAATCCCAGTCCAACGGCGCATGTGTGGGCCGCATATCGTGCTTCTCTCTAGCAGGGCGTGTGCACGCACCTCTAACAGAGATGCGGCCGCCAGCGTGCTCGGAGCCGCTGAGGTTTGACGCCGCTTTGACGCACATACTTCAGCGGCTCTGAGTGCGCTGATTGGACGAGCGGTCGCGCATGTGCCGTAAGAGCGGGTAAGGTGAGTTGATTCGGGCGATCTGGGGGATTTCTCATAGCGGGATGCCTCGGGGAAGTGGACCAAAACCCAGGATAGTCAAAATCCTGGGAGTTGGTCCACTTTAAAGACAGAATCTATATGTTATAAGCTCTGTCTGGGATCAATTAAAAATAAACATTTTACAATGTGAATGGGCCCTGGGGTAAGGCATCAAATGGGCCCGAGCATTCCTCATACAGTGACATTTTCCCAGCACAGTCAGCATCAAGGATATTAATTTGTAACTAAATTGGGTGCAAGAACTGCTTTCTTAAACAAAATCAATCAATTTAACAATAAAAGGCACATGTGACAATGGAGTCAATTCAGGTAAAATGTTTTTGTAGAGAAAACTGCTCTTAACTTTCATTAGGCTCGATTCAAAGAAACATTCGTCCGGACATTCGTAGCTGTCTGTGAAAGTTTTGGTGGGTGTTTGTCATTTTTTTGCTTTTTTTCGTACATTTTTCACTCGCACGAACGTTCGAGAACATGCGTATATGCTCTTTCGATAATGGTGACAAAATCGGAAGTTTTTCGTTACTTCGGGAGCTTTTTCCCACCAAATCGGAAATGTTTCGTCCGTTCAGAAATTTTTCGTTATTGCAATGGGCTTGCGATTAATTCAGAGAGCTGATTGCCGATGGTCCCACACCTCATAAATTCGTTTCAGGGCCAAAACATTCCCGGCACCTTTTTGACTACGGGAGCGCGAGCCATCCATGGACGAGGCTACTGCCTTTGAGGAGCATGAGGATCTGCAACTCATGGGCATTGAGATCGTCCGGAGGGCAGAGACCAGAATGCACCGGCAGCGACGCATGGACATCAATTCCATGCATGACGTTGAGCTGTTCGAGCTGACCAGGCTTAATCGCGCTTCCCTCCATAAACTGTATAGTGAGCTGCGGCCATGGTTAGCCCGCACCACAAGGAAGGGGCATGCAATTTCAGGTATGACCAAGATGCTTGGCTGCCTGCAATTTTTGGCGAACGGCTCGTTCCAGAGGCTGGGTGCCCTCTCCGTGGGGATCTCACAGCCTACGCTGAGCCGCGCACTATCCAAATTTTTGGAAGGCATGGCTACCCTAACTCGGAAATATATTTGTTTCCCTGAGGATTTATAACATCGCCGACATGCCCAATTGACTGCACACACGTTGCCCTGGTCCCTCCGTCAAGCGACGAGTATATATACAGGCAAGTTTTGGCTTCCATTGTATCTAAATATTTGTGTGTCCCTCCTTTGCCCAATCACATTATTTTTTGTCCTCATTGTGAATAGTCCCTCCTTTTCTGAAATGCATCCTTGTGACTAATGTCTCCATTTTAGTAACTCTCATTGGCAATAGTCCCTCCTTTTCTGAAATGCATCCTTGTGACTAATGTCTCCATTTTAAGTAACTCTCATTGGCAATAGTCCCTCCTTTTCTGAAATGCATCCTTGTGCCTAATGTCTCCATTTTTAGTAACTCTCATTGGCAATAGTCCCTCCTTTTGATTAGTCCCTCTAGGTTCATACTCTCTGCTTTTACATGTTCCCTCATTGCAATCACTCCCTCCTTGCTAATGCTCCCTCCTTGCCAAGAGTGTATGTGCAACAATGGCCCTTATTTTTACAGGACTAAAAAAGTTAGTTATTTCCAAGTAAAACATTTGTAAGTGTACTTAAAATAGAACTAGTAACTCAACCTTGTCAAGGCTCAAACATTGATCTTCTTTTGTTGCCCACTTAAATGTAACATAGTTGTTTAGTGTTATTTGTCTGGATGTTACATTTTGACTTAGGCTGTTTGAAGTGTGCGTTGGATTTGTTTCCTAACCGTTATTTTTTGGTTGTTTATGTTTCCTTTTTCCACAGAAATCGCAAAATGGGCCATTCGCTGAATGTGCAAGCAGTGGTGGCCCAGGACATGCGTTTTCTGAGCGTCCTGGCAGGCTACCCTGGCTCAGCCCATGATGCCTACATCCTGCGCAGATCAGGATTATTCCGGCGGTTTGAGTCAGTGGAATTTGCGGGTGCATGGCTCCTTGGTAAGTTGGCTCAAATTACCGATTTGGATTGTATATGTATGGCTTTGATTTTGGTTGTATTAACCTTTCCTAAACGCTGCCTTGCCCATCACCTTGTGAACATGTGTAACCCCACTGGAACCATTACATTATACAAACTACATAGGCTGCCAAATTGTTTGGCCTGCATTGTTTTAATTAATAAGTGTAATGCGAGGCAAAGTCTGAAACCGCCTTCCAAACAGTTTAAGATCAAAATCGGTTATTGACTTTACCAGAGAGTCTGCGCCATCTTTGCTTACATGCATTTCACTTACTGAGTAGAGGTGAGCGGGATAAAGTGCAGGGGCCGGCTTACACCGGTTTTGGACTAAGCCAAGACTGAAAATGGGTCAGGTCAACTTATCCCATAAAACATTGTTCTGCAGCACAGACAGGCAACAATAGCTGCTAACAGTCTGCCTGATTGCCCAGCATCCACAGTATTATTTGCCTACTTTGGACCACCATCTATCACATTTTTTTAATTCTGGTTTTTGCATCTGCAATATGTATGCTCATGTTTGTGTGACAATGTCACATACCTCTTTTATTTTTATTGGAGTAGGAATGTTGCGTGGCAATGTATGATTGACTGTTTTTGTTTTTTTTTTTTTACATTTTTTAGGAGATTTGGGGTATCCACTACTGCCGTGGCTGATGACTCCGGTCCTCCGGCCACAGACTCCAGCACAAGAGGCCTATAATCGTGCACATAGAAAGACCAGGGCAGTGGTGGAGAGGGCCTTTGGACTCCTCAAGACCCGGTTTCGATGTTTGGACCACACTGGGGGCTCCCTGCAGTATGACCCCAAAAAGGTCATTGACATCATAATGGCATGTGCAGCGCTCCATAATTTAGCTATTATGCAAAGGGTCCCCCGATATCTGGATTGGCCAAGTGCGTCTGGGCAAGCCGTGCGGGCAAATTTAATAGCCACACATTTTTCCTAATTTTGTAATTGTTAATTTTTTTATTTGGTTGTTATTTTTATTTGGTTGGTTTTGCTATGTTTCATTTCATTATTAAGTAAACAATAATGAATTTGGCCAACCAAAACAAAAAACTATGTGTGAGTATTTATTTGTAGACCTTGGTTATTGTTTGTTTTGGTGACAACTTGAACTCATATTTCTCTATCAAAACAACACAGACATGAGCTTGGTGAAACAAAAATGTTTACTACATCGTAAAAGGTTTATGTGCTACAAACAGAATAGTATCTGAGTGGGCCTCACATACTTGTGGACCAGACATGTACATGCAATTATTTACAATTTGGTTTTAGGGAAAAAAATTTGCACAAAAAACCCTCTCCTGCTTGCCCACATTTTCCACCGACACAGGTTGAAAGCAAACCTAGCTATGCCACATCTACACCTGTAAGTCAGTGGCCCACCCAAAACAGAACACCCAGTCCCAATCCAAATCCAGTACAATCACAGCCAGGGTCCAAGGTCTTAGATGTTAAGGCCAGAATGTCACCCAATCATGCCGCCAAACATGAGGAGCCACCACAAATGTTATAGTGCCCATGGCAGCCGCGCAACACCTTAAGTGGCCGATTCAGTGAGTCTTGGCCTCTGGCATTGGCTAGTGGGCTACCTCAGGCCTTGAATGAGCTATATGGGGGATAATCAAAAACAACCTAGCAAGAACAGCGCAAAATTTAAGATTTATAGCCCTCACCAGACAAGTCAATCCAGTGGGGATGTATCGCAAAGATATGGACCAGATTCACGCCAAACACACCTTAATATTGGTGATGCCCATAGAACCCAGGTTGGCCCACTTGGTGGGGGGGGCATAACCTGGGCCTGTGTGGCATTCAGAATCTGCAACTGTTCCAAAATGTGTCTTTGGTTAGTGTGCATTTCGGCCATGCCTGACCTTATTTCTGAAGTCAAGTTGGCCATGTGGCTGTTATGGGTCCTCAATTCAGTCAGCACGGCACTGAAGGTAGTATTTAGGGACTCTAATTGGCCCCTAATATGCTCCTGATTTTGCTGATTTTGCCGACGAAAAAGCCGCCTCTCTTGGTGCCATGCTGACTCCATCATCTGCACGCCCCTCCCCTGGGAAACTGGGCGACGTTGCTGAGTACGCCGCCCAATTCCCCGGGTTGTGGGGCGTGCAGATGATGTTTCTCGAGGACCCCCAACAGCCACAGGTCTGCTCACCAAATCCTCAGCAGCAGATCTGAAACTGGGGACTGGAGGGTCAGTCTCTGCATGCTGCCCACGATGTGCAGGCAGCATGCAGCCAGCTTCACTCTGCTGCTGTGGATTTGGCGGAGACACATTTTGGGACAGTTGCAGATTCTGTCCCAGGGGAAGATCTTCAGAATCTCCTATGAAGCTTCCATCTTCCTCCTGCTCCTGGATTTGCTCCATCAGTGTGTGGCTCTGTTGGGGACATGTAAAAAAAAAAAGGTTCAGTGTGGGGAATACCTATAAAAACCACACAAGCAAAAAATGGCAAGCTACATGCATACACAACAGCATCAAAATACACTTACCGTAGACATCGGATCCTGGGTTCTATGCAGCGCGGAAGAAGACGGCAGCGGTAACATGGCAGAGGAGTCCCCACTAGCTGAGGGATGATGCTGGGCTGCATTAGAAGAAAAAGAGCTATGAAAACACACAACTATGCATAGTTTATGTTTAAGAACACATATGCTAATTCCAGAAACGTGGCCAAGCAGTAAGGGCCCCTCCCACAACGTGGCCACTTGGCATTCACTAGGAATGCCATTACATTAGTGCATGGATTGTTAAAGCAGACTAGACCCATTGTTCATGTGTCTCAAAACAAACATGCAACTAATGGCTGATGTGTGAGTTGCCACATCCCTTTAAGGTGATGAAGTTAACACACTAAGGTGGCAAAAAACACTTACAATATGATTCTGGTGGGGAACATTGTATGGCATAAAACATTTCTAGCAAACCATCTTAATCAGTTGGCCAACTAACCCAGCTCTTACCAAATTGACCAACAGCCAAAGATGTTAGTGTTGCGTGTGCTTGTCAATTAATACATAGCACCCATTCCTTTTCTCCACTCCTAAGTGACATATTTTTCATAAATTAACTTAAACATCATGTATGTGGGTGTCAATGTGCACATTACCAGGCCACACACATGACACACCCTAGTCAAAGTGAGCACTCCAAACAAACCCACCCCCTAGAGCCATGTGTTTAGCTAGCCCTTGCTGCCTATGTGTATGTTTCCATACATTTGTGGGGTCATTCACACATTACTAACCTGCAGGAATTGGTGGGTTGTCGGTGTCCTGCTGGGCCGAGTGTCCCTCTAAGGCCACGGGATGTAATAAGGCCAGCACCATCTCCTCAGCCGGTGTAAATCGCATTTTTGTTGGGAAACCTCCGCCAGTTGTTTCGCTGAAAAACATAGTAAGCATAATTAAGCGCACTGATGGAGAGACAAGAATAATACAAACCAAAACCTGACCTATGTACCTGTGCATCCGCCTTAGACTCTCTTTCTTCCGCACTGCATATTTTAGGTCCGAAATCTTACGTTGAATCTGGTCCATATCTTTACGTTCCTCACCCGCGGCATTGACTTGTCTGGTGAGTTCTTCAAAAATCTCAGTTTTGCGCTGTTTACTGGTGTGTTTTGATTTTCTGCCATATAGCTCATCAAAATGTAAGGTGAGCCCAGTAGCCAATGCCAGAGTTTGGGACTCTGCAAAACGGCCACCCAAGTGTCCTCTGCGCCCTCTTTGGGGTGGTTGTGGCTCCTCAGTGCTTGGTGGCAAATGGGGTGACATTCTGGCCGGGGGGGATGGAGGAGACCTCAAGGACTGGAGGCTGGCTGTTGATCTTACTGGACTTGGGAAGGGACTGGGTGTTCGAGGCTGGGTGGACCCTGAAGTTGTGCCGGAGGATAATGTGGGCGAGCAACAGAGGGTCTTGGCGAGCTGGAGGTGCTGCTTGGAGCCCTGTGGGTGTGTGGGGCCTTGAAGGTGGTTGGCTGGGTCTGTGGGGCCTTGGAGGTGGTTGCCTGGGGTAAGGCATATCTGCTCACACTTTTTCCCTTAGCTTTTGAGCCACGTGCGGGGGGGGGGGAGGGGGCCGTTGGCCTTTGGCGGCTTTTCGGGGTTCTGGACCTGGTTCTTGTTTGGCCCCTGCTGCGGCTTCTGGACCTTGACCTTGTTTGGGCCCTGCGGCGCCTTGGGCCCCTGCTGCGGCTTCTGGACCTTGACCTTGTTCGGCCCCTGCTGCGGCTTCTGGACCTTGACCTTGTTTGGCCCCTGCGGCGCCTTGGGCCCCTGCTGCGGCTTCTGGACCTTGACCTTGTTCGGCCCCTGCTGCGGCTTCTGGACCTTGACCTTGTTTGGCCCCTGCGGCGCCTTGGGCCCCTGCTGTGGCTTCTGGACCTTGACCTTGTTCGGCCCCTGCTGCGGCTTCGTGCCCTGTGTTTTTGGCCTTTGCCTACGGGCTTGGTGCCACGTGGGGGGGGTGATGTGGGGCAGGGTGGGGTGGGGCTTCGTCCCCTCTTACCCATCTGAGTTTTGCCAGCCTTGGTTAGCTTGCTCTTTGGTTGTGGTGGTGCTGCCACCTCCTTTTTTGCAGCAGCCTTGGTGCTAGCCCTTAGTCTGGCTTTAGGCTCTTGCGACCTGGTATGCGGACCCTCGGCCTGCTCAGCCTGCTTGCTCTGCTTCTTCTGTGCAATCTTTTTTTTTGGTGCCATTTTGGGTGGACTCTCAAAGAGAATGAGCTGTGTGTGCAGGGACCTTTAAATAAGGTATCCGGCGTGTGACGCCTACGCGTTCGCTTACACGCACGTCCGGCCGTTCACACGGCCGTGCGAAACCCGGAAACCGCTGGGGCCGTGCTTATCTGCTGCTGAGAAGAAGAAGAAAGATGGCGCCCACTATCTTCACCCGCCAACAAGAAGAGATCATCATGCTCGTAAGTGTCTTTTAAGGACTTTGCTTTGATTGGTGAATGCTGCTCTACATGTTAAGGATGCGCAATAAGTAATATTTTTTATTTTAAGATTTGGTTCAACTACATGCACACCCAAGCGCACGCCACACACGTGCCAAACGACAGTGCTGCCATATTTGAAAGTTAACTTAGGCTAGAAGTGTGTGTGTGTATGTGTTCATGTGATTGAACCAAATAATGTATTGTTGGCACTTCTAGATATGCATTTCTGAGTTCTTGCTATGTTTGATTTCTGTTTTGTAGACCATGCTGGAGCGCAGGTACGACTACCTGCCCAACTCGTTTGAGAAACGAAACGTCGCCCTGGAGATCATCTCGGAGATCCAACACCGGACCGACACCACCTTCACCCACACACAGATCATGCAGCATTGGTCGGACCTGAAGCGACTGTACATGCCCTGGGTGCGGAGGTTTTTCGGGATACATTTCCCAAGTAAGTACATAGCGCTTGCATGCAAGATGTAACTATGACAGAATTTTATTTATAATGCTTTCTCTTTGGTAGTGTTGGAAATGGATTACAGAATTCGCCTCACCCGGAGGCGCACAGGCCGACCAGTGCTGCATGATTCTGCAGCTGGGAGTGAAGGTGGTGGATCTCCAGGGCGACGGGCCGACCCCTCCTCTGTGGCCTCCTCAGACCGGGGCGGCACAGCATGAGCAGGGAGTCGTACCCTGCCACGCATGCGGGAGCCTCTGGTATGTGACTCTTCATGTCTACGCACACACATATACATGCTAGCTCCTGATATCACCAAACTGATTCCTTGATTCTGTATTTTTAGATGCTTCGGGTGCGGGTGAGGTAGTGGGTGAGGAGGCAGCAGATAGGAGCCCACCCTGGCGAAGGTGAGTGATGTGACCCAGACTTAGCTAAAACCATTTGAGGACTGCTGAATCAGACATCCAAAATAACCATATTGCCCATGTTTCTACAGGCAATTCTTCACAGCAGAGCCAGGAACCAGGACCTCATGGTGTTGTCCCCAACGAGCCATCTCTCGGCCACCAACCAAGTAAGTAGTCATGCCATTAGTGCCATTTCTGTATAACTTCACATGAACACACAAATACATAATGCCATAGTCAATGCCAATATAAGAGTGAACTGTGGCCACTTAATGAGCTTAATTACTTGCCCAACTGTCCTGTGGCCACTTAATTAGCTTAATTACTTGCCCAACTGTCCTGTGGCCACTTAATTAGCTTAATTACTTGCCCAACTGTCCTGTGGCCACTTAATTAGCTTAATTACTTGCCCAACTGTCCTGTGGCCACTTAATTAGCTTAATGACCTGTGGCCACTTCATAACCTTAATTCCTTTCAGGAATGACATATGTGGCTTATAGGTAATTTGTTTACTAAAATTCATTAAATCCACAGGTGAGAAACATGGATTGTTCTCCCAATAATATTTGTCTCGAAATTTGTTCCAGGGACCACACGCCAACGACTTGCTGACATGAATCGGAGGGTCCTTGAGTTGGTGGCCGATCTGCAGGCGATGCGGGACACGTTGGGGACAACAGAAGAGGAAGAGTAGTGTCCTGGTTCCTGGACCTGTATATTTGTAAATAGTTTTAATTGTATATAGTTTGATTTTTTCTAAAATTATTTAATTGGATATCTTTTTTTAATCCAAAAAATAGTTTTTATTGTATATAGTTTTTTAACAAAAAAAAAAATTGTATACAGTTTTTTTAATGTTCACAAATATTTTAATAGAACATTTATTAAATTTTAAAAATGCCACCAAAAAATGGCAGTTGATTAATAAAAAAACAAAAAAATAAAAAAAAAATGGTGTTCCATTTATTTGCACAAATACATTTACACAAAACAAGGGGACAATGACATATTTATAATTAAAGATTGTGATGTTCGTGAAGTGATTTGGGTAAGTTTTAGGGACCTAAAATGGAAAAAAAAACAAAGCGCTAAGTGTTTTGGGTAAGTTTTAGGAACCTAAAATGGAAGAAAAACCAAAGCGCTAAGTGATTTGGGTAAGTTTTAGGAACCTAAAATGGACGAAAAACCAAAGCGCTAAGTGATTTGGGTAAGTTTTAGGGACCTAAAATGGAAAAAAAAACAAAGCGCTAAGTGTTTTGGGTAAGTTTTAGGGACCTAAAATGGAAGAAAAACCAAAGCGCTAAGTGATTTGGGTAAGTTTTAGGAACCTAAAATGGACGAAAAACCAAAGCGCTAAGTGATTTGGGTAAGTTTTAGGAACCTAAAATGGAAGAAGAACCAAAGCGCTAAGTGATTGGGGTAAGTTTTAGGGACCTAAAATGGAAGAAGAACCAAAGCGCGGGGAGGCCGATTCATCAATAGCGCCAGGTAGCGACAGATGAGCGACTGAAGTATGGCGCTATGAGCGCCGCTAGCGTCAGCCGCGGGCGGTAGCGATTCGCTATAGCAGGCCTCCTCAGTCGCTACCTGGCGTTGTTGCGAACAACGCCTACATTGCTGAATATGATGTTGGCCCTCAGCTTTGTAGGCGCTGTCAGTCAGTGTGACCACGCTATTCTACACAGCGCCTGTTAGCTTTGCTGTGTCCTGGCCATCCAGTACCTTCTGAATAAAACACATTGCCACATTTGTTAAAAAATTAAAGAGTTTTTATTTTGTGTTGAAAAGGAAATTAAATTCAACCAGATATTAGAATATAAATGCAAAATAAAACATAATTAAACACATAGCCACAATTTTTTTTTTTTTATTTGTTAAATAAAAAGGAAATACAATTAAACCACCAATGAGAAAGAAAATGAAAATAAAAATAGAAAAAGAAAAGAAAAACAGAAATGAGAAAGGAAAATAGAAAAAAGAAAAACAGAAATGAGAAAGGAAAATAGAAAAAGAAAAGAAAAACAGAAATGAGAAAGGAAATTAGAAAAAGAAAAGAAAAACAGAAATGAGAAAGGAAAATAGAAAAAGAAAAGAAAAACAGAAATGAGAAAGGAAATTAGAAAAAGAAAAGAAAAACAGAAATGAGAAAGGAAAATAGAAAAAAGAAAAACAGAAATGAGAAAGGAAAATAGAAAAAGAAAAGAAAAACAGAAATGAGAAAGGAAAATAGAAAAAGAAAAGAAAAACAGAAATGAGAAAGGAAAATAGAAAAAAGAAAAACAGAAATGAGAAAGGAAAATAGAAAAAGAAAAGAAAAACAGAAATGAGAAAGGAAATTAGAAAAAGAAAAGAAAAACAGAAATGAGAAAGGAAAATAGAAAAAGAAAAGAAAAACAGAAATGAGAAAGGAAAATAGAAAAAAGAAAAACAGAAATGAGAAAGGAAAATAGAAAAAGAAATAAAAAACAGAACAGAGAAATAAAAGGAAAATGGAAAAGGGAAATAAAAACATAAATCAGCAAGAAAAATAAATTTACAATAGGAAGTAGAATGCCAAGGAAACGTTCACCAGAATTAAACACATAGCCACATGTATCTATATATAGTAGATTTTTTATTCAAATCTACATAAAATTAAAAATGAACACAAGAGAAATGGTAAAGTAAAATTCAAACAGAAAGGAAAAAGCAAAGTAAAGTAAAATAAAGTTGGGAAAGTCCTAAATATTGATCACGGTGCCCGTGTTTGTGCCTGAAAAAATAAGAAAAGTGCAGTTAGTATAGATCTTTAAAGTAGTATAGTTGTAGCAAATACAAAAATGCATTACTTGATAACCAACATTGGCGTCTTACACCCCCCCTTAGAGTGGTTTGGGTCATCTTAACACCCCCCTTAGAGTGGTTTGGGTCATCTTAACACCCCCCTTAGAGTGGTTTGGGTCATCTTCACACCCCCCTTAGAGTGGTTTGGGTCATCTTACACCCCCCTTAGAGTGGATTTGGTCATCTTAACACCCCCCTTAGAGTGGTTTTGGTCATCTTAACACCCCCCTTAGAGTGGTTTGGGTCATCTTACACCCCCCTTAGAGTGGTTTGGGTCATCTTAACACCCCCCTTAGAGTGGTTTGGGTCATCTTACACCCCCCTTAGAGTGGTTTTGGTCATCTTAACACCCCCCTTAGAGTGGTTTGGGTCATCTTACACCCCCCTTAGAGTGGTTTTGGTCATCTTAACACCCCCCTTAGAGTGGTTTGGGTCATCTTAACACCCCCCTTAGAGTGGTTTGGGTCATCTTAACACCCCCCTTAGAGTGGTTTGGGTCATCTTACACCCCCCTTAGAGTGGATTTGGTCATCTTAACACCCCCCTTAGAGTGGTTTTGGTCATCTTCACACCCCCCTTAGAGTGGTTTGGGTCATCTTACACCCCCCTTAGAGTGGTTTTGGTCATCTTAACACCCCCCTTAGAGTGGTTTGGGTCATCTTACACCCCCCTTAGAGTGGTTTGGGTCATCTTAACACCCCCCTTAGAGTGGTTTGGGTCATCTTACACCCCCCTTAGAGTGGTTTGGGTCATCTTAACACCCCCCTTAGAGTGGTTTGGGTCATCTTACACCCCCCTTAGAGTGGTTTTGTTCATCTTAACACCCCCCTTAGAGTGGTTTGGGTCATCTTACACCCCCCTTAGTGTGTTTTTGGGCTCTTTTTGATGTTAGTTCTAATACATTTAGCCAGTAGTGCAGTACTTGCATTAGAGTGAAGGTTAGTTAGTTTACCGCAAAAAAAGAAGTGATCATCCTTTCCCTTAGCTCATCGCCAGTCTGGGTGTCCTCACTTCTTGCTGCGGGCATGTTGGGGATTTCTGGCACCAGTGCTGTCTCCTCGGGGGCTTGGATTCGGTGGGATATACAGATATTGTGTAACACACAGCAGGCAAGGATGATTTTGGAGACCTTCTGTGGGCTGTAGAGCATCTCTCCTCCTGGCCGTGCCAAACAGAGAAAGCGTGCTTTCAGCAGGCCGATGGTTCTTTCCACAATGCTTCTGGTCTTGCGATGCGCTGCATTGTAGCGTTCATGGGCAGAGGTCCGTGGGTTCCTGACCGGAGTCATGACCCACGTTCTCTGCCCATATCCCTTGTCCGCTGTAGAAAAAACACAAGGAGAGAGACAGCAATTAGTACTAGTACATGTTTTTTGGTGGTAGTTTGGTTAAAATTGGCTTACTAGGCCACATATTTGCAAAATACATTGACATGGTTAATTTATTACCCAGTAGCCAGCCAGCTGGCATTTCGTTGTTATCAAACTTCCGGCACAGGACTGTCCGCTGCAAGACGTAAGAATCGTGGCATGAGCCGGGGAACCCCGATCTCACCGCCCGCAGCCTCATGTCTGGGTCACAGACCACCATCACATTAATTGAATGGAATTGTTTCCGGTTTCTGTAGGACAGCTCCTGTGCACGGGGAGGGCGGAAAGGGATATGTGTACCATCAACGCACCCTAGCACATTCGGGATCCCTCCCATCAGATAGAAAGCATGTTTTATTTTGGCAACCTCTTCCTCATCCTCAGGAAACCTGATGTAAATTGGGATTAAATCACAAATTGCCAGAACTACCTGGATTAGTATGCGGCTCATAGTAGCCTGGCTTATCCCGCTGAGGAGGGCTGAGGTTGCCTGGAAGGTCCCTCGTGCCAAAATATTCAGAGTGGCACACAGGCGTACTATGCCTGGAATGGAATGAGTGCGTTTGGTGGATGGCTCGATTTTGGTCTTAATCTGATCATATAGGGACTGTAGTGCAGCACGATTCAGACGGAAGCGGCTCCTGATCTGCTCGTCACTTAAGTCCCATACTGAAAGGCGGATTGCAAAGGAGCGGGGTGCCCTAAGCCTCACAACACCCCGCTCCCTTTCCTCCTGCTCTTTCAGCATACACATACATCCATCCACCCAGACACCATACATCACCCTCTTATCCATCACACACACTAAAGATATATACAAAAACAAAAATAAACAAAAAAAACCACTAACACACAACACACACACAAACAATCACACTCCACACACACCCGCTACAATGCAGCTCACCACAAAACCAGAACTATAGTGGTCCAAACCACCAGCCTGCTGAAAACCAGCTTTCTAAGTTAGGCACAACCAAGAGGGGAGTTGCTGCACAGCCCACAAAAGGCCCCAAAATCAAGCCTCACTTGCTGTATGCTACACAATATTTGCAGATGCCACCAAAACCAAGCTCCTAAAGAAACAGCACTGATGTCAGAAATCACCCAACAAGCCACAGAGAGTGAGGACAGAAACCAGACAGAGGCTCAAATGAGCTAAGGGAAGCGAGCACAGCACCACACCACAGCCTTTGCCACAGTGTAAGAATAGCAGAAGCTAGAACATTCCTTCCTTTTATACTTCATTTTCAAAAGTGACAGGTCCGCTTTGCCGCCTTTTGCGTCGCTCTGCTATTTCCGGGTGCCAATTAGCCGACCCAGGTGTGCGTAAAACAGAGTGCGCACGCGCACGCTAGTAGCGCTACTAGCGTACTTGAGCCGTAACTTGCGTGCATTAACGGACATGGCCCAAAAATCAGGGGTGGACCAATGAAAGGGAAGCTGCTGTTTTTTTAAATAGCCGTTAGGCTAACCACATGTCACAAGGGTTTGAGATACATCAGTCCATTGTTGGATTTGGGTGTGTGTTGTTTGTTTAATGAGGTCTGTAATGAGTTAATAGGCTAACACACATGCTTCTGTCAGTGCAGTGGAGGTGTGCCTAGAAGGAACTGGGCTGTATGTGTGAATCAATTAAGTGGGCTGCTTTTGGATTGGCTGTTAGAGCACATAAAACCTGGCCAAGCCTAAGAGATTGCGATGCCATTCTGTAGTCTGCATGCGTGCTTGTTGGGTGTGTATTTGTGTGTGTGTGCAGCTACAGGATGGAGCCAAATTCAGGACATCTGCCGGCCACAGCAGGCCCGAGTAGGAGTTTGGTGGGTGCTGTGCGCAGACCTCCCTTACGGAAAAGGGCACAGCCTGAAGGTGGGGCAGCACCCCAGGCTAAGCGCCCAGGTGCCAAGAGGGAGCCTGAATTTAATTTGGCTGAGAATAATCATCTTGTGCGCCTTACACTTGCTAAATGGGAGCTGATATTTGGCTCCCAAAGCAAGTCCATAGGCAAACAAGAAAGAAGCAAACTGTGGGATGCCATTGGTGTGGAGCTTAGTAGCACAGCTCAACACCCACGTAGTGGCCCATCCTGCAGGAAACGCTTCTACACTTTGCGAGGGGCCCTTATGAAAAAGATGAATCACGATCTTGATGTGGACAGTGGGTTCATCCAGGCTCCAAAGAGTACCTACAGGCCGTATGAGGAGATGCTGAAGGCCAAAATACCACTGGCTCGGCTGCAGGGTGTGGATCCTGGGGATGACACCACCGGTTGGACTGAAGGTACATATTTTCTGGCTTTTATAATAACCTAATGTTAATGTATGTGATTTGCATTTTTACATTCTGACCAACTAACAGTAGGACCTGTGAAGTATTACATTAGAGCTCAAACATTTGTAACTTTTCTGTCTGTTGCTTTATGCATAGGTGCACATGCTGCTGTCCGGGATGTGCCTCAGGACACCCAAGCTCCTGCCCTTCCAGCAATCTCAAGGCTACCCCAGTCTGCCATTGAAGGTATTTACCCCTAATTTGGTTGCTGGTTGTTTTGTGAACAAATGGGTGTGGGAGCAGCTCAAAAAATCAAGTTTTGCCCTGTTGAGTATTAATAATATGTGCCTGCGGCCTAATTGCACGCCCACTGTAACACTCACAGCAACTAACTAACAAGGCCCTAACATGTGTAGATATGTAGGACGCCAGAGATGTGTAGCCATATATCGGCATATCAATGTGGGAGCCACACTGGCCTTGATTAGTGAATATTAGTGAAAGAGCTGCTCACACACCTTAATGCATGTTGTATTTTGGCACGCACATTAACTATGGCTCAATGTTGGGTTTATTTTTGCCTAGCTCCCATGCCCTTGGCCCCAGCATCTCCTCCGGATCCCACCTACTCTTTGGATGTCGGTAAGTGCATGTGTTCACCTTGCTTGATCCACTTTTACTCAAGTGCATGTGTCTCATTCCTCTTTTTTCTTGGTAGGCCAAGTGACTGGTTCATCTTTGGACCCCACTTCCGATGTTGCCGGTCAACAGGACCCTGTTGGTGTGTAGAGCAATACATAATGTATCCTTTATGCTGTTTATGTTACACTGGTTCATTTTGGTTAGTCTACTAAGCTACATGTTTGCTTGGTAAACTTGAAGATGCCTCTTGGGAGTGCTGGTTGCCTCCCCAGGGTCAGTCTATTAGTTATTTGAGTGATAGCAATGTATTTTGGCGGACATCTTTTTAGCCAAACATTCCCCGTAGTAGTTTGCTGATTATTTAGAGACATTCCTTGTTTTTTTTAGTTGACCCGAATATCGGAAGTGGCTGTCCAGAAAGGGCCCCTCAAGTTCCGGCTGCCAGAGATGAGGGTAAGTGGTTTTGCCTTGCTCTAGTCTGTATTTTGGCTCTACTTTTGTGGCACTTGCTTCTGGCAACTTGTGTGTCCACATGTATTTTCAAGGTCCAAGCTCGAGTGAGGACCCCACTACAGACATCTGGGAGATTGCGGGTATGTTTAATTTAAGCAATGTTTCTGATGTGATTAGCATAAATTAGTGCGTCTTAGTCCTGTAACATACATCTGAGTTTAACAGAGACCTTTGGTCTAGTGTGTATTTTGGCACTTTTTAGAGGTATGGCCTCGATAGCCTAACCAGGTTACATTAGAGTTTGGCCCACAGACCTACTAACCTGATTTTCCTGTTTAGCATATGCCAACTTGCCGGACATCTCGGATGTTGAATTGCCACTCTCTGGCAGCGAAACCTCGAGCCTACCTGTGCCGGAGGAGACGCAGGTAACATGGCTGATGTAGACGACCTAGAACCACATTGGCATCTTCGTGGGTAGTGGAAGAAGCAACATGTCACATTTCCTTTCATTGTTGTTTTGGCAGGAGGCGGAACCAGAACCCCAAGCTGGGACCTCTTCCCAAGTCCCATGTGGCCAAGCTTCCGAGGCTCAGACAAGGGTAAGTTGTATAGTGACTGTTTATGGGAATTATTTTGAGGGGCATAACTGCATTGGTTCTGTTTGACTAAAATGTGCTTTACTATTTGTTTAGCCTCAAACCACAGCAAGAGGAGGTGTGGCACCAACCAGTGCCGATTTCTACGACCCGGGAATCTATCAGATTCCCTGCCCCATCACCTCCCTCCCCGCGGGACATCCAAGATCGGGATGTCCCTGGGTGTGAAACCCCCCCCAAACCCCAAAATACCTACCTCAGTTTCTGTGTGGCAGTGCCGCTGGGCCCTCCCTGGTGCCCCTCTAGACGTGTGCGTGCCTGCGCCGGCCGTCTGTGAATTGCCGGCGCAGGCACGCGCCCGTAAAAAGGGGCACGGGGGAGGCGGAGGAGGAGGCAATTTGCAATGGCTTGTACGTTTGTTGGAGTCAAAGTGAGTTCAGGGGGTTGTCACACAGCGGTGCCGATCAGGGGTGCCCCACCGTAGTGGAACAACACCCATGAAAGTCAAAATCCTGGTTGTTGTTCCAGTTTAACTCTTGGGAAGCAAAGAAGGTCTAATTCCCTGTGTGTCCATTTTTGTGTTTAGTAACAGCCAAACATCAGGGCCTAAGTCCGAACGAGTCCACGAGTTTACCCTATAATGTTACAGGTCCAGACCTAATCGGGCCCATTTGGTTGTGTCTAACGCAAAAATAGTCTCTATGGGGCCTAATGAAGGATGTGAGCCAACAATCAAGCATGCAAACAGGCATGTTGGATTATTGTGCAAACACATTGAATCGAGATGTGTGTGAAATTAACACATAGGTAAATTTAAATTGGCTGCTGATGTGACTAGAAGACATAGGTTTCACAAGTCTTTAGGCATATGAAGTGGGATGTACTCACCATCGCAGCTGTGGCGGGGGCCCATGCTGCTGGCCGTCCCTGGAGCTGGGGTGGGGAGGAGGGTCTCTGGCTCCGTCTGCGTCGCAACATCTGTCAACATAAAGCAAAAGACAAAAACACAATTAGTGGGCAAATGACACATGACTATTTGACATCCATCTGGTTATTGAGTCTGAAAATGCAAAGGCTTGCATGGTTACATACAGGTTGACCTAAATTAGCATATTTCCTGGACCATGAGTTAATGTCAATTTGTAAGGCTTCACACATGTATCCCTAAAGAGAATGTGCAAATAACATAGACAGTGCTATTTAAAGGAATCTTTTGCAGTTGTTTGGCTAATGTTAATAGTGGCCCACATGTTGGAGCGGGAACAACTTAACCCAAGAAAAGAAATGCGAACACCCATCATGGTGTTGGCAGAAACATAGGGGTGGTTGACAGTTGGCTAGCACTGTAGTGGGGTTTGTGAGGTTAGGGTACCTTATCAAACCAGCTGTGACAATGGACCAGGAAACATGTGTCTGTTACAAGTGGGCCTATACACAGGATTGCTGCTAATCTTGGTTTGGGTCCACTTTGGCCGAGCCACACAATTTGCATGAGCCAACTTACTCCGCGCCCGCTGCCTTCCACACATCACTCCTCGAGTGTGTGCGGACGCGCAGGCCATTTTGAAAAAGAGCGCAGGCGCACACACCTACAGTGTCACACAGGAGGCTTGGACGGTGGCTTTGCAAACCCCCAAAGAGGTAAGGAGTTTTGTGGTTTTTTTGGGGTGGGGGGGGCCCTGGGTGAGGGATGTGATTGGTCCTGGAAGCTTCCAGAAACCGAGCACCATCAATGTTTTTGGGTACACTTGAATGAATGTAATAACATTGGGAATGTGATGGGTAACCAAAAACACTTACCATGACTATGCCCGTGGAGAATCCTACGCCAAAATGCCATGGAGGTGCCGCCTATATGATGCCCTGCAAATTAGAGAGGAATGGCAAGGGCTAAGGACACATTGCAAGATGAAACCTGTCACAGACTAACAATTAAAAAATGTACACTCACCAGGGGATGAAGCGCCACTTGAAGCCCAGGGAGGGCTCTGAGGAGGAGGCGGGGAGCCTCGGCTCCTCACACTCTGGTCGGAAGATCCACCAGGCAAAGGGCCACCCTCCTCCCTCTCACTCCCTGCTTGAGAGTGGCCCCTTGCCTGGTGAGATTCCTCACACTCAGAGTGTGAGGAGCTGAGGCTTGATCCAGCCAGCCCCCCAGCAGCACACTCCTCTGGGGCGTCATCCCCTTCCTCCCCTGGGTCCTCTAAATAGGACCCGCGGGAGGGACCCTCCCCCGATGACTCCCCCGAGTCCGCCTGCCTGGTTCGGGGGAGGAATCCCTTCCCACGTTTCCCCAGGGGAGGACGCTTATCTGTGTAGAGGGGGTGAAAGAAAAGAATTAATCTAAAGAGCACAAATGGACAGAGCTTAGCAGATGATTCTGCACAAAGGCGAAACATAACATAAGCTTTAACTTACCTGATGCGTAGGCATCATATAGGCGGTACACGCCTTCAGGGTCCCGGCGCTTGAAATCGGACCACTTTTGTTGTATTGAGCGGATGGTGAGCTCGGTCTGGAAGCGCCGGGACACTGTGGCCTTCACCTCCATGGCTATGCGTTTTTTGCCTCCACGGGCATAGTCATATTCGGCGAGGCAGAAGTCCTATGAAAAAAGAACAAACAAAATAACATAAATACATGACATCAGAAAACAGTCATAAACAGTTATACATAGACCACATCAAAGTGGACCCACACCCAGGATTATGACTATTCTGGGTTTGTGTGCACTTTGGTGGGCCACACCAATTGTGGGTGGTCCGCTGTCTGCAACCCCCTTGGAAGGCCACAAATACACCACTGAGGACACTCCCACGTCACTCCCCCAGCAAAACACAGGGCTCGGCGCCGCTGTGGCATGCGCATACAAGGCCGTTGGGACGTGCATACCAGCTCAGCTGGGTCTGCACGGCAAAGTAGGCATGTGGCGTTTGACTCTAACAGGGAGTGCGCCTGCACCCAAAATTACAATATGTCTGGCGCAGGGGTACACCCTGCTAGAGGTAAGCGCAATAGGCATCCGCAGCTAACGCATGCACAGATGGGACGGGACTGAGGTAATATTTAGGGGCCTCCAGGGGGGGCATCCCAGCAGGACATCCACAATGGGGATGCCCCACGGGGATTGCTCAAATTTGTTATTAAAAGCAAAATTTGTCATAACCAATCCCCCCTGTGTGTTCTGACACTTTTAAGCTAAAAAGACAAACCAAAAAATACTCACTTTTACCACCTGGCCATTGACTCTACTATCCACCCGGGTGCGCTTGGCCTTAATAGGCCCAGGAGGGGAAGGGGTGGGAGGGGTGGTGCTTGAGGAAGGTGAGGTAGGTTGGGGAGGTGGGGGAGGTGGGGGAGGTGGGGGAGGGGTGGTGGGGTCTGAGTCTGAGGAGGAGCTGGGGAGGCGCATGACTCTCCTTCTGGGCATCATATTGGAAACGCTAAGGAGGAAACAGGAACCGGAAATGACCCAAGCGACATTGGGAAAAAGTTTAAAAAAAAAAAACGCTCCGCGCACCAGCAACAAGCTATTCGCAGCTATGTGCAAGCTAAGTGGCGGAAAAACTAAAATGACGCTTGAAAACAAGCTATTGGCATAAGCGCTAGACAGTTTTACCTTAAGGTGGCGTTGAAACGCAAAGGAGGATCCCGGAACCGGATATGACGCTAGCAACTGTGCTCCAAAATTCAAACACAAACATGCGCGCAACAGGGCCAAGCTAATATCAGCTATGTGCAAGCTAAGTGGCGGAAATACATTAAAATGACGCTGCCAAACAAGCTATTGGCATAAGCGCTAGACAGTTTTACCTTAAGGTGGCGTTGAAACGCAAAGGAGGATCCCGGAACCGGATATGACGCAAGCAACTGTGCTTCCAAATTCAAAAGCAAACATGCGCGCAACAGGGACAAGCTAATATCAGCTATGTACACGCTAAGTGGCGGAAATACATTAAAATGACGCAGCAAAACAAGCTAGGGCAAAAGGCGCCACTAATTATTAGCTTGATTTAGCAGGGGATTCTACATACTGTAATGCATAGGTCCTTCTAAAGCATACACCGTGGGCCTTACATATACAAATCTGATTCATTCAAAAAGTCATCACACAATCAAAGTAGACAACTACCTGAAAATGTGGCACACATGAGAATGCATAACGGGTTGTTATGAGCTGGTACGACTGAATGTTAATCCTGCAATATGTGGGCAGGCACGCTCACAACTACAGTGTATTCATTAACAACGACTGGGGTCGCTGGAAGTGAATTCCTTGCAAATGGCAGAAGGGCACATGTATGAACAGCACAGCGCCGCACAACGCAGCGCAGCGAGGCACAGCGACGCTCTCGCCGCCACATAGCGAATTAAAACAGCGACTGCACAAACACTGACCAACACAGATTCATCAAGGACAGGGCTGCCGAATAGCTTGGGCGCTGACAATTTCGAAGAGCGAACGTGACCGCCCAACCTGACAGGCTACAAAATAGCTTTACAAGCTTTACAAGCCCCGTTTGTGTGGAAAACAAGCGATTTTGATGGCAATGAGTTTGGGTGGAGGAGATGCAATTCCCATGTCACTCACAACATTACATTGTGAAAAATAATAAAAACTTCAAATACATAAAAATAACCAGCCAGATTAATAAAACATATCAATATAAACATGTGTTGAATTTTGGACCAAAGAAAAAACCCCAAAAACCACTAAAAACAATCATTGCAGCGTCTGCCATTGAAATGTATGGGAGAGCGGCAGGTAGCGCCAGGTAATACGTGTCGCTGTGAAGGAATTTGCAGCGGCGCTGTTCAGGCCAGCCGGCTTCATGATGAATGCCGCGCTAGCCGTCGCTCTCGCCGGCGCTAGCCTCATTTAGCTTGATAAATGCGTCATTGTGACCGCCGCCGGGCGTACTTGAGTCGGTAGTCGCCGTTAGCTGCCGCTACCTGGCGCTCGTCAGACACTACCTGGCGCTATCGCTTGATGAATAAGGGCCTAAGTGATTTGGGTAAGTTTTAGGGACCTAAAATGGAAGAAAACCCAAAGTGCTAAGTGATTTGGGTACGTTTTAGGGACCTAAAATGGAAGAAAAACCAAAGCGCTAAGTGATTTGGGTAAGTTTTAGGAACCTAAAATGGACGAAAAACCAAAGCGCTAAGTGATTTGGGCAAGTTTTAAGAACCTAAAATGGAAGAAGAACCAAAGCGCTAAGTGATTGGGGTAAGTTTTAGGGACCTAAAATGGAAGAAGAACCAAAGCGCTAAGTGATTGGGGTAAGTTTTAGGGACCTAAAATGGAAGAAAAACCAAAGCGCTAAGTGATTTGGGTAAGTTTTAGGGACATAAAATGGAAGAAAAACCTAAGCGCTAAGTGGTTAGGGTGAGCTTTAAGGGACCTCAAGGGAAAAGGCAGGTTAGCGCTAAGTGGTTAGGGTGAGCTTTAAGGGACCTCAAGGGAAAAGGCAGGGTAGCGCTAAGTGGTTAGGGTGAGCTTTAAGGGACCTCAAGGGAAAAGGCAGGATAGCGCTAAGTGGTTAGGGTGAGCTTTAAGGGACCTCAAGGGAAAAGGCAGGATAGCGCTAAGTGGTTAGGGTGAGCTTTAAGGGACCTCAAGGGAAAAGGCAGGATAGCGCTAAGTGGTTAGGGTGAGCTTTAAGGGACCTCAAGGGAAAAGGCAGGATAGCGCTAAGTGGTTAGGGTGAGCTTTAAGGGACCTCAAGGGAAAAGGCAGGATAGCGCTAAGTGGTTAGGGTGAGCTTTTTTGGATGATAAGTGATGGGAGTGAAATTATGTATGCGAGCACTTTAATGAGATAAGTTTGTAGTGCGCAGGCGCAATATCGTAAGAATTTCGTCTGGACGAATACTTTTGGAAAAAGTGAAGCAGGATGTATCGGGAAATTGAAAGGATTCGTGTGAGGATACGATGGGAAAAGGGCAAAAACAAAAGGCTACGTTGTTAGTTGAGAAAAATGAATCTGAAAATTCACGAATGAAAATGACATCCTCATCTGCGTACTCTGGCATACGAGCGCACGGACGCTCGACGGAAGGTTTTCGAAGCATGCTTGGAATCGCTCGCACATTCATACGAGAGCGGGAAATTTTGAAAATGTTACAACGTCGGCACCAAAACGAAAGTTTTTTTGTGTCTCTCTGAATCAAGCCTATTGTCTTCCTTTGGGCTGTTTCAGCACAGCAAAGAAAATCTGAATGGAACGAGCCGCGCTAATTGCCATGAGCGGTCTATTCATACGCTGTGGCACATGACTCAAAAGTATTGACTTGGAAAAAGCAATTTTACAGGTTATCCAATTTTCATCATGGGAGATGGACATTAAAAATAAAAAATTTCAGTTGCATAAAAAGATTTATGTTTCTTTGCTGGTAAAGAGCAGTACAGAAGTATAAGACAAATAATAAATAGATCTAAATGTTAAATGGCAATACAGAAAATCCCACTCACTCACAAAACAAATAAATGTACAAATAAGCCCTCCTAAACAGTCTTCCTGAATGAAGGAGGAGGGGGCAAAAGGACAAACCATAATGTATATAGAGATCCCCAATAATAGAATATAATAAAATAGTGTCCATAGATCCCCCGGGTGTTTACCACCATGCTTTCCCTCAGGGTGCATGGCATATTCAACCAACAAAATTATATTATGTGTCCATTCATACTATGTACAGCATTATAACAAGGATTATGACATCATGGATGATGTCAGGCAGGAATGGGCAACATGCATATTGGTTCTAATTGTATTAGAATTGTATTAATCCTTAATAAAGTTAATGCCATTTATTGCGTACTTTTTTGATTTTGCCTTGATAGAGAAGTATTCAATAGCTTGATTATTTTGCCTTGGACATCCATGTGATTTAGCTGCTAGTGCAGTGGCATTTCTTGCGCATCCCACAATCCGCTCCTAAGACCCTTAACCCAGACAAACAGCCTTACACACCTGAGAAAAAAACTTCCCAAAATCCACTTGCCCCATCTGCATGCATGATACTGAATCATTGTCAGCACCTACATTTGCTCCTGCATCCACTCAAAGCATCTCCAATTTTCTCCTTGCCACAGCCATCTCGGGGCACCCTTTCCCAGCATCCCAGCCATGCTGCTGTCTGGATTTAACCAACATACCGTATTTTCGCCCTATAAGACGCAGGATTTAGAGGAGAAAAATTAGAAAAAAATGATTCTGAACCAAATGGGGTACTAAAATAGCCCCTCCCAATCACCCTATTATAGACAGTATGCAGAATTCCCCCAATCACACCATTACAGACCCCACATTACAGGCAGTAAGCTGGCATCTCAAATACAGGCAGTGTACGGGCATCCCTATATTGCAGGCAGAAGGTGGGCATCCCAAATGCAGGCAGTGTGCAGACATCCAAAATACAGGAAGTGTGTGGGCATCCCAATTACAGGCAATGTGAGGCATCCAATTACAGGCAGCGTGCAGGCATCCCAAATGCAGGCAGTATATGGGCATCCCAAATACAAGCACTGTGCAGACATCCCAATTACAGGCAGTGTAGGGGCATCCCAAATGCAGGCAGTGTGTAGCATGGCACAAAAAAAAATTCCCTGGCAGCCGTCTCTCTCTTACACACACACACACACACACACACACACACACACACACACACACACACACACTCACTCTGTCTCTCTTACACTCTCATTACCGGTGTCCAGTGCTGCAGCAATTGCCGCAGCCACCCCCTGTCCCTGTAGCCACCTCCAGCTCCCACCGGTTCTGACTTCTGGGTGGGCGTGGCCTCTTACTTCTGCCAGAGTCACTGAAAGCTGGCAGGAGTCACAGGTCATTCCCCACCCATTTGCCTGAACTGGGTTTCTGGGTTTGCCTGAACTAGAAAACCTGAACTGGGTCCCTGGGTACTTGGGGCAATGCCCAGCAGCGGCTACAGGGACAACTGCTGACGCTGTACCGATGGTGTAGGCAGCGGCCAGGGCAGTGGAAGCCGGTAATGTATATGTATTTGTTTGTGTTTATATGTCGGTGGGAGACGAGTGCTGAGCCGTGGAAGCTGGGAATGTAAGTTTTTTTTTGCATTTGCCCGATAAGACTGAAATTTTCACACACCTTTGGGGGAAAACAGGCGCGTCTTATAGTGCAAAAAACACAGTTACCCACAATGGCAGGAAACCCTGCAGCACTTGCTCTTTGCAGGCTACTTACACCTTTGAGGAAAAAATCGACCACAGCCCTAGTTACAAAAAGGTAATTTAATTTTTATGACAGCAATCTGAATTGTCCTGGGGAGGGATGCATATGAGCACTTGTATGTTTCTTGTAAGGCTGTTGGTCTGGTTTAATACACAGGTACCCAAAAAAATCCTCAAACCTTGATTGATAACCCTTGATGATACCTCCACCATGGCTGACAGAACATTTGCTACCCACAGTCTATACCTAGTTCTTACATAAAGCATTTCTCATGATTTAATGTCAACCAAGAAATCAGAGGTGCTCTATCCGAAGAAACATCCTCTAGGTCAATGAGAGCTGAGTCTTCTAGAAGTAGTTTTTGGAGTCAGGTCTTAGCAATGCCCCTTTTATCATGTCCCCCAGCAGGGCAGGCCCACAGTTTGGGCTTGTCCTCTGGCAGAGCTTTGATTACCAACCCCCAGGACACTTAACCTGTTGGAGTCAAAAACTTTGATTCACCACTGAGTAGCAAAGACCTATGGGTGTATATACAGTGTTGTTTAAAAAGGTCCAAGCATTCTGTAACACCCTACCCACCCCTCCCACCCCTATGTCAAGATTGATTTGGGCATCAACATAAAAAATGAATCACTTGGGGGCAGGCACTCTGCACGGAAGATATAGCTGGGACCTTGAGTGACAGGCCAGGCACACAATCCTTGGAGCAGTGCTGGAATGATAAAAGTTAATGGCCCCTCAAGTAGCCCTCCGCTATATAAACCAAGAACTTATGGTGTGGACCAGAGTCTGACCCTGCAACCTTAGTAGAGGGTGGGCTTGTCTGGGTGGTTATTGGTTTATGATGCCCAACAGAAATTGCCCCTAATGCTGAGCATTCTAATTTGACATTCTGTATAACATGTTTGTACCCACTAAAAACTAGCTTATTTCTGATAAGAGTGAAATCATGATTTGATACCCAACATGACATACCTGGAATATGCAGACCACCGAAGCGACTTGTTGGTCTACTGGCCTTTGTAATTAAGCATGGTTGGTATCTAACCATCTATCTTTTTATACCAACATATGTCCAAATCAGCTTTGGATATGATTAACATATTAGCTAGGTGAGTCCAGCCATGACACTAAAGTCTGCAAAAAGCTGTATGTTGTATTACAGTCTCCAGGCTAAATATGGTCCCCTGCCTTCTCCTCTAGCAGAGGACTATGGCACACCCCCTCATCACAGGACCTATGGCATTGAAGTGAATGGAGTGGGGCTTGCAATGGTTCCTGTGACAAGGGGATGGGGCACGTCATAGTCCCCTCTAGTCAGCCGTGTCACTGAGTCAATTCTAGTGGAGGAGGAGCTAGAGCTCAGCGCAGGACTCGCATCAGGCGTTCTGGTAAATCTGTATACACCAGACCAGCAGCGATAGCCTGTGTGGGATGAAAGGTGAGTATAGTGTTTTTTATTTTTGACTGAAGTACGACTTTAAGTGTAAAAGGAAAGTGTAAGGAACTAGGAATCCTGTTGAGAATTCAACTGCTAAGGTGGAGAACAAGGTTGTGCAAGATGTCGGGTTGTTAATATGTTCTCTTACACATTAAATGTTTGTGAATGTGTTTTTTGTTTTTGGGATTGTATTACATGGTTGTATTTTTATTCTGCTGTGATCAGCAATTTCATTTTTCATGAAGCAAGCACCATTAAATTCATACTTTAGGTAAAACACAAAAAAAGGAACTATGGCACGATTATCTCCGTTCACTGCAATGGAGGGGGGTTGCCATAGTTCCTGTGATGATGAGCGTTTTTTTTTGTAATGCCCCATAGTCCCCTCTGCACACCAGTGTTAATGCATTGACGCGTCGCAGAAGGAGGGAGCGGCCCCCAGCGTGGGACTGGCATTGGACGATCCGGTAAGTCTCTTAGCACCGGACTAGCAGCAATAGCCTGCGCGATGAAAGGTGAGTATAGTGTTTTGCCTAAAGTATGATTTTAAACAGAAATCTCCTAAATGCATACGGTATATGGTATAAGGGCATGACAATGAGTTCAAAGCGTTTTCAGAGTTAAAGCATTACACACATTATCAGCCTAAAGCACAGGCTTCACTATATCACCTTCCAATTGATTATGCTAATTATATTTTCCTCCGGTTTTCTTAAATGATGGATAAAGATGACCATCAGCATAATTTTCAATTCATCAACTCTTAAGAGTATAAATCAGATTTTATTGAACAAACCTCCATAAGATAACAGTATATTTTTTACAAATTAAAATACTCGAAATGCATTCTCATAATTCAAATTATTATGTACCACAGTTCTTCAATACATTTTATAGTTCGTAATGTCTTAGTAAGAATAGTAAGGACTGAAAATGGTCATTTGTTGAATTTGCAGCATTAACAGGTCCCATTTACTGAAATCAAAAGTTATGACAATTAAACAGGCCAAGTTGCAATGCCCTTCTTTGATATCACTTTCATAATATATTGCATGAAAGTTTCTGCTTGAATATACTTTTAGGATTTGAGAAAAGTCTCCCAGAGCTGCTATTTATCATGTAAACAGGCTCCCACATTCATACTGTATTTCTTTTGCTTAAGGATACCTCAAAGGTTCTCAACGGGTTGAGGTCAGGAAAGGATGGTGGCCTCACCGTGAGTTTCTCTCCTTTTATGCCCATAACAGCAGACTCAAGAGATATTCTTTGCAGAATGCGATAGTGCATTGTCATGCATGAAGATGATTTTTCTACAAAAGACATGGTTCTTTTTTTGTGCATATATTGCCATTGTATTCTTTCACATATGTAGGAATTTTTCCTCTGCATTTAACCCATCTGTGCAGTGAGACAAACACGAGCAGTGAGTGTAAACATGTCTGGAGTGGTGGGCTGCCCTAATCATGGTGCCTTGCCCAAGAGCAATTCAGTTATGTCTCAGCCGGGAATCAATCCTGCAATGGTCAGGTCACAAGACCACTACCTTGCCACTAGGCCATAACTGCCCGTTCTTTTTGCGCCATGGAAAAAACATGGTCAGTCAAAATCATTATCTATTTTGCCAAGGTCATTGGAACATTTTCAGGGACCCAGCTCTCTCCCCATGGTACTAGCCCAAAACAGGACTCCACCTTGCTGATATCGCAACCTTAGAGAGTTGATTCAGAGCTTTCTAAAATAGTTTTCATGTGTGTAAGAGCGTTCATTACGCATATGTTTTCGTTGCTTGTAGGTGCTTCAGAGCCTCCATTCGTTGCTTCAGAGCCTCCATCGGGAACCTTTCGTTCTCTCTTTGTTGTTGCGTAAGCCATCAAAAGCGCTGTGCATACAGCTCTTGCGGTTTAGGCTATGTTACTTTTATGTTGAAGCAAATAACGTCCAGCGTTTTTAGGGTGTTTTTCAACGTACCTTGCTACGTAAAGTGTCCCGCGAGGAACAACTAGTTCCCATCAAAAAAGAGCTGTTTTATCCCTTAATACAGCCTGTAAGTTTATTCAGAATGTAGGCTAGTACGCATATGTGAGTCTCTCATTTTTAGTGTTTTCCATTCTTCATCTTCATAATCCATTATTGCTTACTTATTGCTGTGCCAAGTCTCTTCTGCACCAAAGTGCTTAGCTCTACCCATCCTTCTCTCCAGTGTTGCTTCTTCTCCTTGCTTGTTCTTAGTTTAGGACATCCCATGCATTGTTCGTCTAGTCTTCCTAATGCTTACCTTTACCACTGACAGTATTTGCATGCATTGTTCTTCTCTTCTTCCTAATGCTTACCTTTACCACTGACAGTATTTGCATGCATTATTCTGCTATTATTCCTAATGCTTACCTTTACCACTTTCTTCTCTCCAGTGAAGCTCATTCTCCTTGTTAGTTGTATATTTAGGATGCCCACATGGATATAATGTAAACATTACTATAGTAGCAAATTAGATTAAATGAAAGACATCAGAACATTATGTAATTATTCATTTATATATTCTTTATTTTTATAGATTTACTTTTTTATTTATTGGTGTTTTTTCTTCATTGTAAACTTTTGGATTATTTTTTTTGGTTTGATAATAAAACTTTTGGATTAAAAATGTATACAATTTAAAAAAAAAAAGTTAAAAATTATGTACAATGTTGGGGGGGGGGTGAGACGGTGGATGGCTCCCCGTGGCTGTGGCCAGCTCATCAATCTCCACCAGCCTATGCACGACAGCTGAGAGCTACTGCAGACGCTGCTGGGCATTTTCTCTGTGTACTGTAAAAGAAAAAAATCAAACAATTAGTGTCTAGCCTCGGCTTCCTGCAAACCTGTTGAAGAAGGCATGTTATTAAATAGTCACTTGTCTAAAAACGTACTAGGCTGGTGGGGGAGTCGGGGTTGGGGAGCCACCCTTCTCACTGGGACCTGCCACACCTCTTGGTTCCAGTCTGTTGTAGAAAATAAAAACAATTGATAGTGAATGTGTTAGAGGTGTGTGGGACATCACCCACCTTCTTCATCCTCTTGCTGGGGCATCCCAACCTCTGTTTCTCCTTTCTGTTCACCTGCGTGGCCCTCTTGGTGATCTAGAATCAAATATCACCAAATACAACATTATTACACTTATGTGTGAGCGTTTAGTCTGTGTCTTCCTGTGTGTGTTTGTGTGTGATGCTCATACCTGACTCATCATGGCCGCTTGGGACTCCCTGCTCAACTGCAGAGGAGGGTGAGGACTTGACCCACACCACCTACACGTCCACCAGACTTTTCCAGCATTGGCCGGACCCATCACCTCTGGGTGGGCCGCATCCGGAACTCTGACACTAGAAGAGAATAGCATTCTTTTAAACACAGGCCTGCCTATATAATTGTAGTAGTGAATGTTTAGGCAAGAATTGTCCCTTACTTGGTAAGAGTTTTCTGAAAAACTAGCTCATCCGGGGCTTCTTTCTCCTTGTCAGGTCCGACCAATGCTGGATGATCTGTGTGTAGGTGGTGTCGGGCTCCTCCTCCAGCATTGCTACTATATCAAGTGTCATCCTCTTGGCATATATGTCGGGCAGGAAGTCATAGTGGTAGGTCATCATCATCTAAAATGTAGAGCAAATACATATTTAAAAAAAGCCGAGCAGGTTGTTACCAGCCCCCCTCCAACACTTTAGGTCTGCATTAATGTATTTTGGCATCCTTGTTATACAGAGCTTATTCGGCGGTGATATTACCACCTGGGCTGTGCCTTGCCATCTGGCTGCCACACCCACATATGCACCAAGAGATCCACCTTGCCCCAAACAGCCCCTGCATGGTACCCATGTGTGCACTAGCTTTCGCCTGTGTTATTCTGCAAATGGCAGCGTTCTTTCTGCCCAGTCCTCTTAGACATTTGTGCCCCCGAATTTCTGTCTCTGATTGGACTGACTGCCTATACACTTGCAACCCTGATTAACTAAACCTATGCATAATTGCATGCAAATGCAGGCATTTTGTGTACTTACGCGCATGATGGTCTCTTGCTGGTCATGGGTGAACAGTGAGGGTGCCATTTTTGATAGGGGGTCTCTGTGGCATCTGACTCGCCCAAGTGGATCCCGGAAGTTGGCATACATCGGAACTTCGGTGCGTAGGCATAACTATTAGGGAAGTATACATTGTGAAAGACATACACTGACTTGTGGAGAAGACAACACTTCACTACTGCAGGTTGTGCATGCAATCACCATCCACGCATGGCCGATGCAATCTAAAGGCCGAGAAACATGCACAGAACGCTGCAATGTTGCAGATGTTCATATAATCAGCAAGGTATTCCTCAGAGGGCTCCTTTACGCTTTCCCGCACACCACAACAACACATTCTGATCAGGAAATAGAGCCAGTAAGTGGAACATGAAAAAAACTGCTTTATTGGACCCTCTCGAAGGCCGAATCATGCCTAATCAGGGCTCTGAACCATGCGTAAGCCCAACTAATCATGTATTATACACATCAATGCGAAAACAACACCAAGCAAATGCACAATAGATACAGGAATGAAAAGAACTTATGCAAACTCTAAAACCCCCACAAAACACACCAGAAGCTCAAAAATGGAAAAAAATAATACAAAAAATAAGAAAAATACACAAAATGACACATACACACACTTGTTCGCGTGTATATGCATTTAAAAGAGGCTGTGAATCAACCTTCTTGTTGGGAAATGATAGCCTTCTACCAACCATCCACTACTTTATCCAGCTAAACAAGACTGTTTGAAAAACAGAAAAAAATTGATTTTGGGGGTTGATTAAGAAATGCTAGTGCCAGGTAATGCCACGTAGCGGCAGGTAGCGTCAGGTGAGCGCTGGGGTTGTGTGTAAAAAACACCTTTAAGAAAGCGAATCTGGTGAGCGCCCGTAACAGCGCCATGTAGCATCACATGTATTACTAGAGGCGGCTCAGTGTATAGCGCCGGCGCTCTAGATTCAGGAGCGCCATGTATTACCTTTCCCTCAGTAGCACTCTCCCATACATTTCTATGGTTATGTATAAATAGCGTGTTGGGCATTTATAATGTACATTTTTTGGCTCAAATCATTGTGTGATCCCTCCTGGCTGCAAACAAACACTTTTATATATATATTTTTTATATATTTTTATGCTGCATTGTATGTATAGGTCTGGCACTAAAGTGTCATTGTTAAAACAATGTCATTCCATGTGTTTTCGCTTTGTTACTGGTGTATTTGTGTTCAGAAACAGACTTTAATCACACAGTGTCTGGCGCTCTATGCTAGAGCCCAGCTTTAGAGTGCCGAGGCTGGCTGTGTGACACCACATTCATCAATGCTAGACGGGATAGTACAGTGACTGGCAGAAACGCTCCTCATTATCATGCTTTTATCTGCCCAAATCCCTCTGCACCCTGCATCGGCCACAAATGTTTTCACAGTACGATGATTACACCTAAGTTTTTGTGAAATTGCTAATTGGATTGGAGATTGTCTTTCTTTCCCTTATTGCTTGAAACTTGTGGCCTGCTTAATAATGTGGAGCATCCTTCTTAAAGGAGGAATATCATGAAAAAATGGCCTAATGGCAGGAGGAGGGGTCACATATCCACACCCAATTCCAAGAAATATCCAACCAGGCTTGTTTCTTTCATTTAATGGAAGAAAGAGGAATCAGGGGAGACAGGTTCTGTCTACCATGATACATTCAAATCTGTCACCCCTTAGAGACGAAACCTCAAGCTTGGTGGGAATTTATTTAGTTTGGTGTATAAGTGACCCTTCCTCTCATTAGTCAACGTGTTTATATGGATTCTTAAAATTACACAATTTCGTGATACATCTCATTTAAGTTGTTTTCCTTTAATTTGCTTTACCTGGTTGCTTCACCTGGCAATTATCACAGGTACTTGAGATTGATTTCAATGATCCAAAGAACTCTCAGGCACAATACTATCCCTGAGGTGAATTGGAAAAGAAAAAAATTACATCTATATGACATTGAAATCGAATTTGCATAATAATTTGGAGTGTATCTCTAGAAACAACAGCTGTCCCTTTCTTTGGGCCATGATCCCTACTGGGAAGGTTATGAAGTGTCTCAGTTTGCTGAGATTTTTTTAACCTATTTTCACTTTAACTTATAACTAGGGATAAGCAAACTCCCCAAAGTTCAGGTCCCGCAAGTATGCTGAACTTTGAATAAATGAAATCAACAGGGACCCGAACTATGGGGGGTGGCTGTGGCGGGGGGGGGGGGGGGGGTGACTGTCGAACAGAGTGTGCAGCAGGAAGCGTGCTGCTGTAAGTCACCTTTACCCACAATCCTCCTTCTGTCAGAGGCGGCATTTGAAACAGGCCCCAGCCGGGGCACAGAAAGATGGCTGCCAGCTCCCATGAGTGAGGACACTTCTAGTGCCAGCACTAGGAGTGTCCTCACTCACGGGAGCTCGTGGCCATCTTTTTTATAGCCCCGGCTGGGGACGATTTTAGATGCCGCCGCTGACAAGCAGAGGATCGTGGGCAGAGGTGACTTACAGCATAAGTTACGATACAAACCAGCAGTCTACAAAACAAATGTTACAATAGAAATAATGATATTTCTTGTAAGAAAGCGAATCTGGTGAGCGCCCGTAACAGCGCCATGTAGCATCACATGTATTACTAGAGGCGGCTCAGTGTATAGCGCCGGCGCTCTAGATTCAGGAGCGCCATGTATTACCTTTCCCTCAGTAGCACTCTCCCATACATTTCTATGGTTATGTATAAATAGCGTGTTGGGCATTTATAATGTACATTTTTTGGCTCAAATCATTGTGTGATCCCTCCTGGCTGCAAACAAACACTTTTATATATATATTTTTTATATATTTTTATGCTGCATTGTATGTATAGGTCTGGCACTAAAGTGTCATTGTTAAAACAATGTAATTCCATGTGTTTTCGCTTTGTTACTGGTGTATTTGTGTTCAGAAACAGACTTTAATCACACAGTGTCTGGCGCTCTATGCTAGAGCCCAGCTTTAGAGTGCCGAGGCTGGCTGTGTGACACCACATTCATCAATGCTAGACGGGATAGTACAGTGACTGGCAGAAACGCTCCTCATTATCATGCTTTTATCTGCCCAAATCCCTCTGCACCCTGCATCGGCCACAAATGTTTTCACAGTACGATGATTACACCTAAGTTTTTGTGAAATTGCTAATTGGATTGGAGATTGTCTTTCTTTCCCTTATTGCTTGAAACTTGTGGCCTGCTTAATAATGTGGAGCATCCTTCTTAAAGGAGGAATATCATGAAAAAATGGCCTAATGGCAGGAGGAGGGGTCACATATCCACACCCAATTCCAAGAAATATCCAACCAGGCTTGTTTCTTTCTTTTAATGGAAGAAAGAGGAATCAGGGGAGACAGGTTCTGTCTACCATGATACATTCAAATCTGTCACCCCTTAGAGACGAAACCTCAAGCTTGGTGGGAATTTATTTAGTTTGGTGTATAAGTGACCCTTCCTCTCATTAGTCAACGTGTTTATATGGATTCTTAAAATTACACAATTTCGTGATACATCTCATTTAAGTTGTTTTCCTTTAATTTGCTTTACCTGGTTGCTTCACCTGGCAATTATCACAGGTACTTGAGATTGATTTCAATGATCCAAAGAACTCTCAGGCACAATACTATCCCTGAGGTGAATTGGAAAAGAAAAAAATTACATCTATATGACATTGAAATCGAATTTGCATAATAATTTGGAGTGTATCTCTAGAAACAACAGCTGTCCCTTTCTTTGGGCCATGATCCCTACTGGGAAGGTTATGAAGTGTCTCAGTTTGCTGAGATTTTTTTAACCTATTTTCACTTTAACTTATAACTAGGGATAAGCAAACTCCCCAAAGTTCAGGTCCCGCAAGTATGCTGAACTTTGAATAAATGAAATCAACAGGGACCCGAACTATGGGGGGTGGCTGTGGCGGGGGGGGGGGGGGGGGTGACTGTCGAACAGAGTGTGCAGCAGGAAGCGTGCTGCTGTAAGTCACCTTTACCCACAATCCTCCTTCTGTCAGAGGCGGCATTTGAAACAGGCCCCAGCCGGGGCACAGAAAGATGGCTGCCAGCTCCCATGAGTGAGGACACTTCTAGTGCCAGCACTAGGAGTGTCCTCACTCACGGGAGCTCGTGGCCATCTTTTTTATAGCCCCGGCTGGGGACGATTTTAGATGCCGCCGCTGACAAGCAGAGGATCGTGGGCAGAGGTGACTTACAGCATAAGTTACGATACAAACCAGCAGTCTACAAAACAAATGTTACAATAGAAATAATGATATTTCTTGTAAGAAATATGCCTCACTGTGCCCAAATTATGCTTTAGTTTGCCATAGGCCAGCTAGTTAGGCAACATCTTTATCTACCTGTAATGGCACATATAGTAAGTCAGGCCCTAGGTGCAAAGGCTTAGTCATCTATTTATAAACTAGCGAAATGGTGAAAAACCCTGAAGTTGGTACCCATAGCAACCACTGCAATTGTCAGTTTTGTTCTCTTAGAAATTAAAATAATAAAACTTATTGAATTCTAAGGGCAGCATTTTTTGTTTTCTGCCTTTGCTAACAAATCCTGTCTGCTAATAAATGCACATAATATGTTGAGTCTAAAAAGCTATGCAATATAAACAATATTTGTTTGCTGGACCCCGGTCAGGCATTGTCCTTACTAGCATCATGGCAGCCTTGGTGTGGAAGACAGAATCCTAATTTTTCTTCCGTCGCATCATTCAGTGTGATCACAGTTTCCAAGAACAGTTTATTTTGTGAATCAACCCACTACTATGACAATTTTAGATATTTTCCTGTTATTTAGAAACTAACTTAACACCAATCCATGTGCTCTTTAACTGCAAACTGAAATCAACCAATCTGTTTTTCAAGCTAGTCTAGCAGAATTGTAGTAATATGCTGTACTTGTGAAAAAGAATCTTATTTAATTACCAGTCTCTGTAAGTTACAGCTATGGCATGGGGCAAAGCTTGTTTGCACAGACATCTATATCATACTAATTGTTTTGTGATGGACAGACAGATATATATATATATATATATATATATATATATATATATACGCCTTAAGGAATGTCTATATTTACACATAAACTGAATCAGGTATATACATGAGTATTATACTATAGTATATAGATATATCATTTTAAATATTAGACTTGGTTATTTTTTTAATTAACCACATATCTGTGAGTGGCAAAAATGTGTACCATATTTTTTCTTTAAATATTCTGAACCAAATGGTGTGCTAAAATACCCCAAGAAACTAATAACAGACAGATCTCCCACCCCAATCCCTCTATAACAGGCAGCATGCACAATCTCCCCATCACCCTATAACAGACAATGTGAAGAATCCCCCCATCACCCTATAACAGGCAGTTGTCAGAACTCCCCTATTCACCCCATGTTGACATAGTGCAGAATCTCCCCATAACCGCAATCACCCATCACCTCATAACAGGCACCCTGAAGAATACCAGAAGAAGTATTTGGATCAAAAGCACACCACACAATTCAGGTAGATTTGCAAGTAAAAAATTGTATTAAGGTATCATATGGTATAGTATTCAGATAAACATCTCTGAACATATGCTCAAACAGCAAAAGGATACATATAGAAATTTCCATATATGTGTGCAACAAAGGGTCTGTCCACCTCTATCCAGGAATATAAAATGATAAATGCTAACATATACTTCTTAAATGGAAAATGCAAGCATAGATATTAAAAATCATGACGTGAACAAATCATACAGTGCATACATATAGGAATAGAAGGTTTTACCAAGTGGTAGTAGTGAATGATCGCAAGTAGCGTGCCAACGCTTCAGAGCCAACGGCTCCTTTGTCAAGGCTTTGCGATAGAGCTGATACCTGTCGGGCGCTTCTTATCCTGTCCCCCCTGGCCGGCCAGTGTGGCGTTTCCGGGCGCGCTCGAGGAGCGATGCCCGTGACGTCACTTCCCGTTCCGGGGTCCCCACTGACGTCACATCCGGGGCCGGCTGGCAGATGCAGACACTGCCAGCCGGCGGCGGAAGCGGCACCAGCGCTCGGAGCCACCATTTCCGGATTGAGCGCATCTCTGGAGTGTAACCTAGGTAACGTATAAACATTATGACGGACTACAAAATGCGGAAAGCTCAGCTGAATGCAATGACGCCTGGGGGCGGAAAGTTTGTTCACAGAAGGGGAGAGGAAGATGCTTGTCAGCTGGGGAGCGGATACCGCATACAGCGCCATGTGATGTCTAAAAATAATAGAGGTTTTGATTAAAAACTGAGAAATAAAAACAGCAAACATTCTTATACATAAATCCTTTATTTATCTAGTTAATCAGACTGGAAGGCCATAACCCCGGTCTGAGTATAAAATGTGCATAACAGTATAAATAGAGTTGTGAGAAAGGAATGGTCATGGTGAGAGATCCAAATATGAGCACGTGGACACATATGTTAGAACAGGGAGTCTCCATAGGAGTACCGCGGGATAGAACACCCCAAGGGTAAAGGCAGGTCGAGCGTCCCCAATCTGGGACGCCCCGCGGGCAAGTACAAGCATAATGATGCCATCCTGCTGGGATGCAGGGATGGGAACCACACGGTCAACTCTGTAGCAGAAATAGCCAAAGGACAGACACCAAAGGGGTGGACAAAAGATGGAAATCCCTACCTCGGAGTGGAAGTACTAGCGAGGAGGGGTAAAGGATACTAAATGTGATATCAAAACATCCTGAGCCAGATATCCTGATGCGGGATGCCCCCCCCCGGGGAATACAGGTAAATGGACCGACAGTTAGTTGGTGTCCCCTATGTGGGGTGCCCTCTGTGCTGTAGGGGCAAAATGAAATAAGAGAACAAGAGGGATAAGTATCTCAATTGGATGAGGAAAATGATTACCTTAGCGTAGGAGGTAGCCAGTATGAGAATCCTAGTAAGAAGAAGGGGTGCAAGGAGCCTGCAGGGAACCCAAGTGCGCATCCACGCATCTGGATGGATGGATGAGCAGGGGTGAAAATGTCCCAAATTCGGGTGGCAGACTTGGCCGGCAGGGCGGATCCTATTGAAGAAAACACAATGGAATTAGACAAAACAGGACGTTAAGATTCACAGAGTGGTGTGAGATCTCTATGAAAATTTCCTTAGGCAAGGGACTGTGTCAAGTCGACAAAGATCAGTTCAGAACAGGGTCAAATTTTTGCAGAACAGGAGAAGAATCATAGATGTTACGCTGGGGAAGGAGGTATGTATTAGAGGAAAGGGGAAAAATCCATTTCCTTGTTTAACCCTCTAGGGGATCGTGTCTGTAATGTATGAATCCAATAGAGTTCCCTCCGGAGGAGACGTTTATTTCTATCCCCCCCTCTAGGGGGGGGGGGTCTGCACATGATCTATGGCTTGAAAGCGGAGTTGAGAAATTTGGTGTCCTGATTCTAAGAAATGGCGGGCTAATGGAGAGTCCAGGTCTGATCTACGTATTGCGCTTCGGTGCTCACTAATGCGTGTGCGGAGTGGTCGAGTGGTTTTACCCACGTAGCCCAGACCGCATGGGCATTTGATCAAATAGATCACATGATCTGAACTACAGTTGAAAAATGATCCAATGCTGAATTTCCGGCCCGTCAGTGGATGTGTGAATTGTGTACTTTTAGTCACAAACCCGCATTCGGCACAGTGTCCACATGAGAACATCCGTTTCACAGGGGGTAGGGAGCTGAGCCAAGTACATGGTGTGTTGGGGTCCTTAGTGCTTCTTATTTCTGCTTTAATGAGACTATCTCTAAGGTTTTTGGGTCGTTTTCTTATGAACATTGGAGGAGAACTGAAAGTGGACTGGAGACGTTCATCTCCGGATAGAATATGCTAGTGTGACTTAATGATCCAGTGGTGTCATTCGTGAATATGTGAGGATAGCTGGAATTCTCTTGTTGGTTTGTTTGGGTTTGTAAGCTAAAAATGAGTTCCTGGATTGTGCCAGTGCCTTGGATTTGGCAGCCTTGAGGACATCCCTAGGGTATCCTCGCTGGAGAAAGTCATCTAGCAGACTGTCGGCTCTGTCAATAAAGAGTTGGTCGTCCGATATGATGCGTCTCAACCTTATGAACTGGCTGTAAGGTAAACCTGTTTTCATGTTCTTAGGATGAAAACTATCAAACCTGAGATAGGTATTTCTGTCTGTTTCTTTTCTGTAAAGATCAGTTTGAATCCTATGTTCATTAATCGAGATTAAGACATCCAGAAAATGAACTCGGGTCTCACTGTGTTCTAGAGTAAAAGAAATGGTGGGCTCAGCTGTGTTGAGGCGGTCAACAAATTGGAGTAGGTGCTCTTTGGGGCCCTGCCATAGGAAGAAGATGTCGTCTATGTACCTGGCCCAAAAGAGTACATGATTGGCATATAGGTGGTCAGTATACACATGTAGTCGCTCAAAGCGGTCCATGAACAAATTGGCGTACGCTGGTGCCACATTTGAGCCCATGGCCGTGCCTTGGAGTTTCAGATAAAATGTATTGTCATAGCGGAAATCGTTTTTTGTAAGTATAATGGTGAGAAGGTCCAGGCAGAATTGCTTGAATTCTGCCGTGTCATTTGCGTCTAGAGCTGATGCTATGGTGGCTATCCCTACATCATGGGGAATAGAAGTGTACAGGGATAAAACATCCATACTACACATCCAGGTCTGTGGTGGCAATGGACCTAAATTACCAATTTTGTTGAGAAAATCACTGGTGTCCAGTAAAAACGACCGTGTGGCCAAAACTTTAGGTTGTGGGATCTTGTCTAGAAACGTGGCTATGTTCTGAAATATGGATTCAGTGCCGGCTACAATAGGCCTTCCAGGGGTTGTGTAGGGTGCTTATGAATTTTCGGTAAAATGTAAAAGACTGGAGTGACAGGAAACTCTGTGACTAGGTAGTCATGTAGTTTACGATCGATGACACCTGTGGAGAGTGCTATTGAAGTAAGATTATAGATAGTGTTCTGGATATCAGGTAGTGGATCTCAACTAAGTTTCTGGTAAATCTGGGTGTCATTAAGTTGTGTTTTGATCGTTTTGTCATAATAGGATCGATCGAGAATGACCGTGGCTCCACCCTTATCTGCCGGTTTGATTGTAATGGTTTGATCCTGGATCAGTGCTTTCAAGGCTGTATGTTCGGCATGGGTGAAGTTACGGTTATATGGGCCAGATTTAGATTGGTCCCATTTAAGTTTTTGAATGTCCTTGTCTACTAGTTTAATAAACGTTTCAACTACAGGGGAAGAGGGAGGGGGGGACCACTTACTTTTCGGTTTACACATTGAGATGTCTGGTCGGGAGGATGCGGTCCAAGAGCCAGAGTCAGTAGATACGTCTTGTGAAGATGCTGTGGTAGTGAAAAATGATTTAAGTCTTAAAGTTCTATAGAATCACTGGAGCTCAATCTCTGTATCAATTGGGTCTACTGAAAAAGATGGTACAAAACCTAGACCTTTATTGAGTACCTTTAATTCAACGACTGTCAGGATCCTCTTAGATAAATTCACCACTAGACTCTTTGACTGGTCTGGCTGTGTGTCAACATTTGGCTGGCGGGTTCTTTTGCCCCTCCGCGTCCTCTTCTTCTTCTGTGTCTGTAGGTCTGAGCAGGTTCTAAAAAATGCCGGTGTGTTTGGTCCGAGTTACTACTAGAGTCACTATCAATAGTCTGTGGTCTATTAATGCTGTATTTATGTGCTCTACGGGCCTCTCTCCAGGTGTAGACCTGGTCTTCCCGGTAATCTTGTGTATCCCGGCGGAATTTGTTAAGTTTGAAGCTAAGGGTGTCCGATTCGTATTTATTCAATTGTGGCCCAACCTCTTCTATATATGTTTTAAGGTCGCTAATACATTTTTTTCCAGTTGTGTATGTGCCTCCTTAATGGAGTTCTCTGTGTCGTTAATTTGGGATTGAATTCCCTCAATAGTTAAAGCTATGAGGTCTAAGCTACATTTGTTCAACACCCGGAACCACTTGTTGCAGAATTCCTTGTCCTCTCTACAAAAGGTGGGGCGGATTGCAAGGCGCAGGCCCCTGGGGATCCGTTTTACCCTAAGGTATTCTACCAGAGTTTGGGAGTGCAGTGTATACTGGATGAGTTTCTTTTTGGAGCTCTCAAATTGTCTTTTAAGGGCTATGTGGTCATTAGAAAAAGGATTTATGCTACTACCAAACTTGGAGATAAGGAGGTCATTTTCTGCCTGCGTGTATATATGGAAATTTCTATATGTATCCTTTTGCTGTTTGAGCATATGTTCAGAGATCTGAATACTGTACCATATGATACCTTAATACAATTTTTTACTTGCAAATCTACCTGAATTGTGTGGTGTGCTTTTGATCCAAATACTCCTTCTAGTATGCGCCGAGGGGTTGACAGTGTGGTGAGACACCCCGGATCTAATTAAGCACCCTCTCTTATTATTTTCTTTCTCATCCTCTGGTGTGCCAATTACCTAAACATTTATCTACCCTGCAGAATACCCCCATATCACTCTATAACAGGCAGTGTGGCAGAACCCCCCCCCCCAGTTGCCCCATTTTGACAGTGTGCAGAATCCCCCTCAATCACTCCACTAATTATTTTTGTTATGAAAGGATACATCTATCCTAAGGTAAAGAGAACATACAGTTACATAAGGGCAGTCTAGATGGACCCCCAATCATCCCATAACAGGCAGTGTGCAGAACCAGCCCCAATCATCCCATAACAGGCAGTGTGCAGAATCCCCCCAATCATCCCATAACAGGCAGTGTACAGAAACCCCCCAATCATCCCATAACAGGCAGTGTGCAGAAACCCCCCAATCACCCCATAACAGGCAGTGTGTAGAACCCCCCCAATCACCCCATAACAGGCAGTGTGCGGAACCCCCCCAATCCTCCTAAAATAAGCAGTGTGCAGAATCCCTGTATTGCTGGGCTAGTACAGCTTGCTATAATTTAGGGCACAATGAGTTTTGAATTGTACCAGCAAACTTCAAAGGAACATGGGTCATGCAACAAGACAACAATTTTGAAATAGCCCTGACCTTAATCCAAAAGAGTTGCTGCATAAGGAGCCAAAGCCAAAACAGTTTTTCAGTGAATAATGGAATAAAAAGCCTATGTGCAGAAATAATCAACAAACAAAAATGTTAGAATGCAGTTATTGCTTCACATATATATATTGCCCAGTTTAATGCTTGCTGCCAGCTAATGGATGGCCCGGAATGGTTTCAGTGGACACCTACAGACGGGAGTGAATGTTTGCTGTAAGTAGATATACAGTCCCCATGACATAATGGCAGTAGCCACAGATAAACATTGCTACTCCTTGCCAGCTAAGTGCAGTGGTCACTGTACTAAACAATTTAAAGTACTATAAGTATAAACATTATTCCCCTCCTCTATGCTTATTTAATTAACCTATAATTACTTTAAAATGTGACAACACAGAGACTGCAATATTTCACCACCACAGTACTGTATTTGGCTCCAATACTGGATTATATTCAGTCAGGGGTTTTTGGAATGTCTGACAACGTCTTCACCTGATAAGAACTGAATTTTTACAAGCATTAAAATTACAGCCTCTGGGAATATATGTGAGCAGCAAAGCTTTTTCCTAGAGGGAGCTGCCTTGTGTGACACATCCTGACAAGCCTGGATTATAGTTTAGGTTCATGATTACATTTCACTTAGGTGCTGCAACTGTTGTCACCTTGTCTGCATCTATCTAACTAAAAAAAAGGCTCTTCAGCCTCCTCAAACTATTTTGTCTTACTTATTGAGTTGAAAGGCAAATGAACATAACACACAGAAACAATTATAATTGAAACTGCTACACCCAGACTATTATAGCCTCGATTCAAAGACACATTCGTCCGGACTTCCGTAGCTGTCTGTGAAAGTTTTGGTGGGTGTTTGTCATTTTTTCCTTTTTTCTCGTCCATTTTCTACTCGCAAGAACGTTCGAACATAAACGTATATGCTCTTTCGAATTTTGAAAGGAAATCTTTGGTTTTACGCTAGTTTGGGCCCTTTTTCCTTCAAAAACGAAAATGTTTTGATCGTTATTGCAATGAGCTTGCGATTAATTCAGAGAGCTGATTGCCAAGTGTGCCGAAGCCCATATAGCCGTTTCCTTTGCGATCGCCTTACAGCACCTTTTTGACCTCGGGACAAGGCAGCCAAGCGTGATGGAGAGTGACTTTGAAGAGCATCAGGATCTGCTTCTCCTTGGCATTGATGTCATCCGGAGGTCAGAGGCCAGATTGCACCGGCAGCAACGCATGGACATCAATTGCATGCATGACATTGAGCTGTTCGAGCTCACCAGGCTTAATCGCGCTTCCCTCCATAAATTGTATAGTGAGCTGCGGCCATGGTTAGCCCGCACCACAATGAAGGGGCAAACAATCTCAGGTATGACCAAGATGCTTGGCTGCCTGCAATTTTTGGCGAACGGCTCGTTCCAGAGGCTGGGTGCCCTCTCCGTGGGGATCTCACAGCCTACGCTGAGCCGCGCTCTATCCAAGTTTTTGGAAGGCATGGCTACCATAACCAACAAATATATTTCTTTTCCTGAAGATATGGTAGCCAGAAACGCCATTAAGCTTGGGTTTTATAATATCGCCGACCTGCCCAACGTCATGGGTGCAATTGACTGTAAACACGTTGCCCTTGTGCCTCCGGCTGCCAACGAGTACATATACAGGTAATTTTTTATTTTTTGCCAAAATTATCCCTCTTTTTTTTTAAAATCCCTCCTTTTTAAAAATCCCTCATTGGAATTATCCCTCCTTGTAAATATCCCTCATTGGAATTATCCCTCCTTGTAAAGGTCCCTCATTTGAATTATTCCCTCCTTGTAAATATCCCTCATTTGAATTATCCCTCCTTGTAAATATCCCTCATTTGAATTATCCCTCCTTGTAAATATCCCTCATTGGCATTATCCCTCATTGGAATTGTCCCTCTTGTAAATATCCCTCATTGGAATTGTCCCTCCTTGTCAAAAGTTCCTCCTTGTTACTTATCCCTCCTTGCTAAGAAAACATATTTGAAAAGTATACCTCCTTGAAATTGAATCCTCATTAGAATAAAACAGGGAAATAATTCCACCCTTGGAAAGATTCCCTCCTTACAAACAGTCCCTCCTATCAAAGAGTGCCTGTGAAAGAATGGTCCGTTATTTAGTTGTTCCGCAAATGACATGTGCTCCCAAGCCAAACACTTAAAAGTGATCTTTAAATACACACTTAAAGGAGCAGTATCGTGAATTTTTCTTGGTGACTTATATTTAAATGGTACTTTGAATATAGGTAAGTGTTGGAGTAAGAATTACAAATGTGGAAAAAAATGATGTCTGTGTTGTGCAGCTGGAGACTAATAGCTCATGTTTATGTCTACTGAGTGTCGGGGCCCGACACTCTGGCCTGTTCCACGCTGAGGAGAGGAGGAAGCAATGTAACAAAGTAATCAGCTGTTCAGTGCTGGCAGCCATCCAGCATAAGATAACAACATTGCAACATTGCCTGGCCAGAACTCATATATGTAAAACAGAAAGAAAAGTTCTAGAAGTTATTTAGCTCATTGGTAAATTCAATGTCAGTTTGAACCAGAGAATCATTGGTTCAAATCTCAGACTCACCAGTTTTTGTTTTTTTTTTGTGGGGGGGGGGGTATTTTATTTCAGAACTGGATTTTTATGTTTACATCCTGTTTTTTTGCTCTAAACATTTTTTATTTTGACAGTTTTCCCTTCATGTTGGCTCTGCTGCAGAATCTTTCAGTTTACCATTTTCTCTCTCTTTTCTCAACACATTTTTCCATATGATTTTTCTTTCAGCTTTGTGTGTTTTGAGCAAAGCATAACCCAGGATTTTTACTATCTGGAGTTTTGTTTTGTGCCCCTAGGGGCATCCCGACTTGGGATGCCCTGATATGTGAAATCCCCAAGTTCGCCTGTGAAAACGTACCTTTCCCTGTCCCACAGCGCATGCACAGGCTCTCATCCAATCAGCTCTGTTTGCACGCAGATGGGGAGCCTGAGCAGTAAGCTTCCTGGCCGCCCAGCCTGTCTAAATGACTATCTGCGTGAGCGCGCCAGAAAAATGGTTGGATCTGTGGTTATCCAGGGGTCGTTTCACACAGTGGGCATCCTGATTTAAAATGACCAAGGGGGAAGGTCAATGGCTGGGTCTTATAGACTTCAGGGTCAGCCACTCAGGGTTTTGTTCCACTTTAATACCTTTAGATTTTCCTGCACAGTTATTCAAAGAAGAATTTCAGTTATTTTCAGTCAGTTTAGTTTATTTTGTATAGATTTTACACATTTGAGTCACCTGGTCTCATAACAAAAGCAGCACCTCACACACACACAGCCGTTACCACTGATTACAGTGTCAGCCTCTGAGGTAAAGTGTTGCTAGGAGACCAGTGGGATAAATGAAGCAGCTCACTAAATGCAACCCAGCAGATCCCCCTATTCAGCAAATGGACTGAGCCATTGTCATTATACAATTTAAAAGAAAGGCAGATATTTTTTCCTTTTTCTATCGCCAGATTATTTATACACATGTTAAAAGCTATTGTTTGGCTATTTAATTATTTATCTTTTTAATGCAAATTTTGCGATACTGCTCCTTTAAAGTGTATTTTGATCTTCTGCAAACACACATATCCTTTGTGTGTGATCTAAATCCTTATGTACTTGGTTATTGTTATTTTTTGGTTCACCCACGTTTTCCTTATATGCTGTTAGAAATGAGTGTTTAACTTTTAGCCAAAGCCTTACTGATGTAAAAAAAAAATTTTCCCCAGGAACCGCAAAATGGGCCACTCACTGAATGTTCAGGCAGTGGTGGCCCCGGACATGCGGTTCCTTAGTGTCCTCGCCGGCTACCCAGGCTCATCCCATGATGCGTACATCCTTAGACGATCTGGATTGTTCCGTCGGTTTGAGTCATGGCTCCTTGGTAAGTTAACGGCAATAACATCATTTTATGTTTGATGTTTGGGTAGGCTTTGCATTTTGTTGGTATGTCTGAAAATATTTTAAGTTCCACAACCTTCTTGCTATGTGAAACCCCACTCTAATTTTAGATTGTAAACAACCAAGCGTTGCCAAATGTTTGTCCTGCATTAGCCAAATTCTAACTTGTAATTTGGTACTAATTAGGAATCACTCTTCCTCACCCTCGTCTGGAATAGTGCACTTAACTTTATCATAGTGTCTGCCCCATCTTTGCTTAGATGCATTTCACTTCCAGAGGAGAGGAGAGCGGGATAAAGTGCATGTTGCAGGTTTCTGCTGTTTTGGCCTCAGACAAAGCAGATAAGGGGTCATCCAAACCTAAAACATCAAAGCTTCTTGGCCAGCACACTTCGAAAACAATAGCTGGGATCAGTATGTCTGATTGGCCATCATCCTCAATATTGGCTGGGGAACTAGTTCCCACATCTATGACATATGTTTATTCAACGACTTGGACTGTGCCAAATGTCTGCTCATCTTGATCAGACAATTGTCACATAGGCTCCTATTGATGTTGCTGGTGCGTTAATTGCCTTACACTTATGGAGTTAGGTTTAAGTTTTTTTCATTTTTGTTTTCTAAGGTGATTCCGGATATCCTCTACTCCCGTGGCTCTTGACGCCCGTACTCCGGCCCCAGGATGCCTCACAGGATGCATATAACCGTGCGCACCGCAAGACCAGGGCAGTGGTGGAGAGGGCCTTTGGACTTTTGAAAACAAGGTTTCGCTGTTTGGACCATACCGGGGGTCCCTTCAATATGACCCAAAAAAGGTCATAGATATTATAATGGCATGTGCTGTTTTGCATAATTTCGCTATTTTGCAACGGGTCCCCCAGTATGTTGATTTGGCTCCCTCTCCACCCACCAAAAACCAAGAAGAGCCATTTCGGGGCACACACATTTGGGTTGATTCAAAGAAACATGCAACAGCTTGGATTTGGCTCACGATCATCCTATTTTTCACGTCCGCTCGTGCGTTCGTATGAACTTGCGAGTGATTCAATAAGCAAATACGTTTCTATCCTAAAAGATACGTCCGTTCGTATGATATCTCCCGAACTTGCCTCAGTCAGTAAAAAATGCCAATCGTAAAAATCACGTTCATGTGCTCACCTGTTGCGGCGGCAGCCTGTTTTTTCGGCTGCTTCCATCGTCAAGCTCTTCCAATTACTTGCGTTTGCCTCTGGTTTTCATTGGTTTTTGGCCTCTTAGATTCGTGCGTTCGTATGTTTATAAGATCTTGCGCATGCGCACCCTCAACCAGAAACTTACCTAAACCCCTTAGCGGCTGCATCCCACTTCATTTCTCTGTCCCTCAAACTTACCTAAACCCCTTAGCGGCTGCATCCCACTTCATTTCTCGGTCCCTCAAACTTACCTAAACCCCTTAGCGGCTGCATCCCACTTCATTTCTCGGTCCCTCAAACTTACCTAAACCCCTTAGCGGCTGCATCCCACTTCATTTCTCGGTCCCTCAAACTTACCTAAACCCCTTAGCGGCTGCATCCCACTTCATTTCTCGGTCCCTCAAACTTACCTAAACCCCTTAGCGGCTGCATCCCACTTCATTTCTCGGTCCCTCAAACTTACCTAAACCCCTTAGCGGCTGCATCCCACTTCATTTCTCGGTCCCTCAAACTTACCTAAACCCCTTAGCGCTTGCATCCAACTTCATTTCTCTGTCCCTCAAACTTACCTAAACCCCTTAGCGGCTGCATCCCACTTCATTTCTCGGTCCCTCAAACTTACCTAAACCCCTTAGCGGCTGCATCCCACTTCATTTCTCGGTCCCTCAAACTTACCTAAACCCCTTAGCGCTTGCATCCCACTTCATTTCTCGGTCCCTCAAACTTACCTAAACCCCTTAGCGCTTGCATCCAACTTCATTTCTCTGTCCCTCAAACTTACCTAAACCCCTTAGCGGCTGCATCCCACTTCATTTCTCGGTCCCTCAAACTTACCTAAACCCCTTAGCGGCTGCATCCCACTTCATTTCTCGGTCCCTCAAACTTACCTAAACCCCTTAGCGGCTGCATCCCACTTCATTTCTCGGTCCCTCAAACTTACCTAAACCCCTTAGCGGCTGCATCCAACTTCATTTCTCGGTCCCTCAAACTTACCTAAACCCCGTAGCGGCTGCATCCCACTTCATTTCTCGGTCCATAAAACGTAAGAATATCACATAATTTACATATGTCTATATGTTTCTAAGTGTGTTGTTTCTGGTTTGTGTAATTTTTTGGGTGTGTGCATATTAGAAAAGACACATTTCGGAAGGCTTAAAATATAATTTATTTAAAATATTTTCTTTGTTTTTTTTTGAATAATTGTAAAAACTTTTTTTTTTTTTTGGGTTTTTTTTGGTAAACCTTTTTTTTTTTTTCTTCAAGGAAAAACACATATAAATATGTGGTATTTTTTTAACAGTAAAACACCTTTTTTTTTTTTTTTTTTTTTTTTTTTTTTAAAAAACATCTTTTTTGGTTTTTAACAAAAACGATTAAACAATTGTTAAAATTTGTAAAAATTTAAAAACAACTTTAAGAAAGGAGCCAGGACCAAGGGCACTAATCCTCCTCGTCTTCTTCATCTGTTGGCCCCAACGTCGCCTGTATGGCCAGCAGCTCGGCCACCAACTCCTTCATTCTTTTTTTTTTTCCCGCCAAGGTTTGGGGGATCATCCCTGTAACCAATAGAGAAAGAAACATAAATAGGAGTCCCAGACCGGTTTGTATGCTGGAAATAGATTTAGGGTTAATCAAATACATGTAAATGCATGACATATGTCCTTCTTCAAAGGGATACAGTTAATGCATTTCCCACAGGTAAGTGTTTAAACTCCTTAAACCGGACCTTCAACATTATTTAATGAAAACCAATAACTATTCACAAATGATTCTGCACCACCTCAAAGTTATTTAGGGTTTTTTGGGGATTACAGCGCCGCCATCTGGACTCTGAAGCATAACACTTAATGAGGAGTGGAGAGTTGGATAAAGTACAGGGGAGTAGGTTACAGTGGTGCGTTGGGAATCCCGAGCATAGCTGGGTTGAGGGAAAGGTCATCACTCACACAATGCATGGCAGCACCTTCCTTTTTTCAATCTGTATCCCATGCTGCCTGTAAATATTGCGCATTCCATATTCCCCAATATTGGTTTTGTTCAGTCTAATAACATGCATTAGATGGGTGAAGGGTGTTTTTCCATGTTTCTAATCTGTAGGTACAGTGTGATGGCTAAGTCTTTGGTTCTTAATACTAGTTAGGGTCCTCTTTAAGCTAACGAAGTGCCCACATGAAAGTGTGAACTACACATTGGCTACGCCTTTAGTTATGTGTGTGTTATTAGCTAAGCAAACATTAATATGAATAATGGCATGGAGACTTACGGAGTTGGTGGCCGACAGATGGCTGGTTGGGGCCAACAGGCTGCCCTTGGTCCTGGCTCTGCTGTGAAGAAGTCCCTGGAGAAACATGTGACATTTGGTTAGTACTTGTATAGAGTCACTATTCCAAACATATCTGGCTCCCAGTCTGGCTGACATCACTCACCTTCGCCAGGATCGACTTCAAGCATCTCTGCTGCCTCCTCCTCCACTATCTCACCCGCTCCAGAAGCTTCTACAAATACATAATAAAGGATAACTTAGTTTTTGGCCTGCCATGTATATCTTTGTGCCTATACATGAAGAGTGACATACCAGAGCCTTCCCCATGCGTGGCCAGGTATGACTCCACGCCCACGCGCCTTGGCCCCTCCTCTGTGGTAAGGTCCAGGGGCTGGTCTGAGGAGGCCACAGAGGAGGGGTAGGTCCGTCGCCCGGGAGATCCACCACCTTCACTCACAGATGCAGAGTCATGCAACACTGGTCGGCCTGTACGTCTCCGGGTGCGGCGAATTCTGAAATCCATTTCCAACACTACCAAAGAAAAGTCATTATAAATAAAGGCATAACTTAGACATTTGGAACATATACCATGCAATTGCTTTGTACTTACTTGGGAAATGGATCCCAAAATACCTCCGCACCCGGGGCATGTGCAGACGTTTCAGGTCCGACCAATGCTGCATTATCTGGGTGTGAGTGAAGGTGGTGCTGGTCACACGGTGGATCTCCGCGATGATCTCCCGGGCGATGTCCCTTTTCTCGCACACATTGGGCGCGAAGTCATACCGGCGCTGAAGCATGATCTGAAAAACATAATGGTCACAGAGCTTTTACTTTTACACACAGACCCATATGTGTTGCATCACAAGTTGAGAATTTAATGTCATTAACACACACATTTCGAGTGGCCGCCATTTTTGGGGAGTGCCTTAAAGAGGACGTTGACTGTGATTGACAGTCTGGTCTTATGTTATATGTATCACACACCATGTACATACAGATAATAGCCAACATCAAGAATCAGGCCACCTGCATCTATGGCATGTTAGGATGGTTTAAACATCCAAGATGTAGCCTAATGCTTAGGCTTTTGGACCACGTGTGTGGCTTCCCGTTGTGTTTTTATGGCTTAGGAAAACAGTGTTCCTCAAACATCCGCATCAAGGTCCGAGACAGGCCAGGTTTGCCAGCTCGCCCCGCTACTCCACAGGTTAATTAACTGTTGCTAAGCCGGAGCAATTGGCCGAATTAGGACATCAGCATAGATAGTTGAAAACGTGGCCAGGCTCGGCCCTTGAGGATGAAGTGTGAGGAGCCAGTGATTAAACATTAAGATACCCCAAACTAGTTCCAAACCTTCCTTTTTTCAATCTGTATCCCATGCTGCCTGTAAATATTGCGCATTCCATATTCCCCAATATTGGTTTTGTTCAGTCTAATAACATGCATTAGATGGGTGAAGGGTGTTTTTCCATGTTTCTAATCTGTAGGTACAGTGTGATGGCTAAGTCTTTGGTTCTTAATACTAGTTAGGGTCCTCTTTAAGCTAACGAAGTGCCCACATGAAAGTGTGAACTACACATTGGCTACGCCTTTAGTTATGTGTGTGTTATTAGCTAAGCAAACATTAATATGAATAATGGCATGGAGACTTACGGAGTTGGTGGCCGACAGATGGCTGGTTGGGGCCAACAGGCTGCCCTTGGTCCTGGCTCTGCTGTGAAGAAGTCCCTGGAGAAACATGTGACATTTGGTTAGTACTTGTATAGAGTCACTATTCCAAACATATCTGGCTCCCAGTCTGGCTGACATCACTCACCTTCGCCAGGATCGACTTCAAGCATCTCTGCTGCCTCCTCCTCCACTATCTCACCCGCTCCAGAAGCTTCTACAAATACATAATAAAGGATAACTTAGTTTTTGGCCTGCCATGTATATCTTTGTGCCTATACATGAAGAGTGACATACCAGAGCCTTCCCCATGCGTGGCCAGGTATGACTCCACGCCCACGCGCCTTGGCCCCTCCTCTGTGGTAAGGTCCAGGGGCTGGTCTGAGGAGGCCACAGAGGAGGGGTAGGTCCGTCGCCCGGGAGATCCACCACCTTCACTCACAGATGCAGAGTCATGCAACACTGGTCGGCCTGTACGTCTCCGGGTGCGGCGAATTCTGAAATCCATTTCCAACACTACCAAAGAAAAGTCATTATAAATAAAGGCATAACTTAGACATTTGGAACATATACCATGCAATTGCTTTGTACTTACTTGGGAAATGGATCCCAAAATACCTCCGCACCCGGGGCATGTGCAGACGTTTCAGGTCCGACCAATGCTGCATTATCTGGGTGTGAGTGAAGGTGGTGCTGGTCACACGGTGGATCTCCGCGATGATCTCCCGGGCGATGTCCCTTTTCTCGCACACATTGGGCGCGAAGTCATACCGGCGCTGAAGCATGATCTGAAAAACATAATGGTCACAGAGCTTTTACTTTTACACACAGACCCATATGTGTTGCATCACAAGTTGAGAATTTAATGTCATTAACACACACATTTCGAGTGGCCGCCATTTTTGGGGAGTGCCTTAAAGAGGACGTTGACTGTGATTGACAGTCTGGTCTTATGTTATATGTATCACACACCATGTACATACAGATAATAGCCAACATCAAGAATCAGGCCACCTGCATCTATGGCATGTTAGGATGGTTTAAACATCCAAGATGTAGCCTAATGCTTAGGCTTTTGGACCACGTGTGTGGCTTCCCGTTGTGTTTTTATGGCTTAGGAAAACAGTGTTCCTCAAACATCCGCATCAAGGTCCGAGACAGGCCAGGTTTGCCAGCTCGCCCCGCTACTCCACAGGTTAATTAACTGTTGCTAAGCCGGAGCAATTGGCCGAATTAGGACATCAGCATAGACAGTTGAAAACGTGGCCAGGCTCGGCCCTTGAGGATGAAGTGTGAGGAGCCAGTGATTAAACATTAAGATACCCCAAACTAGTTCCAAACGCATCATTTACATTTAGGCCATCATTGACTATTCGATTAAAATGCACAGGCAGCCACTTACCAGCATGAGGATCTCTTCCTGTTGACGGGTGAAGATAGTGGGCGCCATCTTTATGCTTCTTCCAGGCAGCAGATAAGTGAAACCCCAGCGGTTTCCTGGTTCCGCTCGAACGTACGTTCGTACGAGCGCGTAGTCGTGCGCATAGGCGTCACACGCTGGGCTCATTATTTAAAGGTCCCTGCACCCAAAGCTCATTCTCTTTGAGCATTTGTGTACGATGGCACCAAAAAAGGCGATGAGCAAGCGACCCCAGCCAAGCAAGACCGCGGAGGGCCCCACAACAAGGTCCCAGCAAGCTGGCCGAAAACTGAGAGCCAAGACTCCCACCTCGGCCCCACCAAGGGACCCTGGACCCTCAGGTACCAAAAAAAGGGGCCCCAAGCCCCGTGCCCCTCCTGCAGCCAAAAAGCTGGCAACTGCAGCACCCACCACCTCTGCCCCCAGAACAGGCAGCACCAGTGAGCCCACACCGGCCATGCCTTCAAGTAGGGCAGTTCGGAAACCCATGCCCCGCAGCAGGGCCCGAACCCCATCCAGGGCCCGAACCCCATCCAGGCCCCGAAGCACAGCCAGAGGCCGAAGAACCCAATCCAGGGCACGAAGCCCAGCCAGGGCCCGAACCCCATCCAGGGCCCGAACCCCATCCAGGCCCCGAAGCACAGCCAGAGGCCGCAGATCCCAAACCAGGGCCAGAAGCCCCTACAGGGCCCGCCGAACACAATCCAGGGCCAGAAGCCCATCCAGAGGCCGCAGATCCCAAACCAGGGCCAGAAGCCCCTACAGGGCCCGCCGAACACAATCCAGGGCCAGAAGCCCATCCAGAGGCCGCAGATCCCAAACCAGGGCCAGAAGCCCCTACAGGGCCCGCCGAACACAATCCAGGGCCAGAAGCCCATCCAGAGGCCGCAGATCCCAATCCCGGGCCAGAAGCCCCTACAGGGCCCGCCGAACCCAATCCAGGGCCAGAAGCCCCTACAGGGCCAGAAGAACCCAATCCAGGGCCAGAAGCCCCTACAGGGCCAGAAGAACACCATCCAGGGCCAGAAGCCCCTACAGGGCCCGCCGAACCCAATCCAGGGCACGAAGCCCCGACAGGGCCCGCCGAACCCAATCCAGGGCCAGAAGCCCCTACAGGGCCAGAAGAACCCAATCCAGGGCCAGAAGCCCCTACAGGGCCCGCCGAACCCAATCCAGGGCCAGAAGCCCCCGACCTGGCACCAGCCGGGAACAGAGCCCCCGACCTGGCACCAGCCGGGAACCTAGCCCCCCAAGAGGGCCCCGAATTGCCCCCATGACCACATCTACACCTGGAAGTTCGGTGGCCAGCCACGCAAGAACACCCAGTCCCTTGGCCAGTCCAGTCCAGTCATTGGGAAGCCACCAATCCGGCCATTCCCCTACCCAGCCCCAGGCCATAATGTCACCACATGTGTCTGCACACATGGAGGAGCAGCCAAGCCAACCATCTGGCCGCACATTGCGCCGCGGCCAGTTGAGTGGGAGATTCTCCCATGACCAAAATATGGCATTGGCTAGTGGCCTTACATTATACTATGACGAGCTATATGGGAGCAAATCCAAACACACCACCAAGCAGCGCAAGATGGAATTGTTTGAAACCATCCTCCGACAAGTAAATGCAGCGGGGGAAGAGAGGAAAGATGTGTCCCAAATTCAGAAGAAAATCTCTGATCTGAAGTATGCTGTACGGCAAAAAGAAATTAAAAGGCATAATTACAGGTAACTAAATGTTTACGCTAAATCTAATGTTTTGGATGTACTGTATGCACCTTTTCTGAGTACCAAACGATTTTCTCTTTTCAGCCTGAAAACTGGCGGTGGCTTTCCATCTAAATTGGAGTTTACCCCTGCTGAGGAGATTGTGCTTGGACTTCTCCATCCGGTCGCGGTCGGTGGACATGCTGGTCTAAGGGACACAGACTCACCGACCCGTACCCACGGTGAGTACTCTTAAATCTGCATGTTTGGCTGTTTGCTAAATAATCTACAGTTCACTAGTAACAAGCTAACGGGATGCCCCTATGGTTTGCCTTGCTTGGCCTCGCACTACTGTGGCTGTTTGTGTCCTCTTTTTGTCCCTGGGAATCACACATTTAGGCCCACAGCCATTATGGCAAAGTTCAAATGTCCAATTGGATTGTTAAAGTCATGAAGTTTCGCAAGATAAGTGAGATATTTGGAATCAATCACAAAACACACATCATTATGTATGGGTTGCCTTTTGGTTGTGTGAGTTGTGTTTGAGTTAACAATTTAATTAGCCACCCACAAACATATCTGACCTAGAGCAGCGAGACTCAACTGGCGGCCCGGGGTCCCAATGCGGACCTTGGCACCACATTCAAGGACCCCTGCCCAGACAGCCCTGCACTCAGTTACTTCTGTGTTGACGTGCTCAGAGCTGCCCCCTTGATCGGCCATGTAGTGGTTGGTCTCCTGCCCAATGTCATGGCTCCCTGAAACATAGCATTGCAATATGAAGTACTGCACAGGAAGTGGCATTGCAAGGTACACAGTAACTTTTTAAAAATTTCTCTGGCCACAATCGTGTCCCGCTGCCCCTGCTCTGGCCCATCTGCCACAGTCCCCCCATGCCCCCCCCACATAAGCCCCATACATTTGTAACAGATTGGCTCCATCCATCCCATCACCATCAATACGTTAACTCCCCCCTTTAGCCATCCAATCCCTGTTCCCTCAGCTCTGGCCCATCCAGCCCAGCAAGGGCAAGCAGCCTTTATTAGTTGGCACTTTGAAATCTCCAGCCCCTCCACCAGTGTATTTATTTTTAACTAGACACCCCCTGCGTCAGCACCATGGCCAGACATTCACCTCTCACCACATACCTTGAAATGGGCGTTTCAAACAATTGTTTGAGTACCCCGGACCTAGCGAATGGTAGGCTAAATCCAAAAATGTGCCTTGAAAGTTGTATGCTGACTGGGTACACTTCATGACTTAGAACTGAGGTCACTTAGCAGTTTTTCAGAGCCATTGCACCTATGTAAACTTGCGTGTGTTTGAACAAAGGTCACCATTGCTCTAGAGTTGAATAATATTACAAATAGAGCTATATTTGATTACCTATCCTAAAAAAGGTTATGTGTGTGTGTTTACGTGGTTTGTTTTTCTCTTCTTCAGCCCAGCATGATCCCTCAGCAAGGGTAAACTCACCCCCCAGTTTGGTTATGCCTACCAGGTCCGTACAGCATAGGAGCCCAGATCAGAGATTTTCGGTAAGTTAATTTAGTAGCATAAATACTAACAAGTGCTTAAGAATGTGTTAAACTGTTGAAATCCAAAATTTGGACGCCAACTTAGCCTTTTTTTTTTGATATGTCCCTACAGACCCGCACACTCATGGAAGAGATCCAGGACATGGAGGAAGATGATGATGTCTCCGTACAGGGCACGTCGGATGAACTCCCCCTGGGTCCCAATTTGGAACTGCTCCATAATGTTTCTCTGGCCAATCCTCAGCAGCAGAGTGAATCTCCATCCATTGTGCTTGCACATGGGGAGACTGACACTACAGTCCCCAGTGTTCACTCTGCTGCTGAGGATTTGCAAAGCAGGCCGGTTGCTGTTGAGGGTACGACACCACGCGGCAGGGCACGCCCAAGAGCCAGGGTAATTGTGCGGCGGACGCCATTACGCCGCCCCACAATTTCCCAGGGGAGGCAGAGTGCCCTGCTTCAATTATGGACCCAACAAAGGGACTCTTATGACGCCCAGCTCGTTACAGAGCGTGAGCAAAGGCATGCCGACATGGTCAACATCCATACCAGTCTACAGGGCATCCTCGCGGAGTTGCGTACCCTCAACAGCAACGTGGCCAATGCAAGTAATGGCATCCAGTCAGCCATGGCTGAGATGACCAATATGCAGAGAAACATTGTGGAGCAGTTTCAAATTCACAATGCTGCCATGGCCCAGGCTAGGTCCCATTCCCATGGACCTCCACCTGGACCTCCACCTGGGTATTATGGGCAGCCACCCTATTAAGCCATGGGTGTGTGGGACATCTTTTCTCTTAACCCCCACTGTATTTACTTGTCCTTTGAGGTTTCAAACAATCCATTTTGTGTTGCTCTGGCAGGTTGTGTTTTGTATTTGCTCCCATATAGCTCCTTAGAGTAATGCTTAAGGCCACTAGCCAATGCCATAGGTCTATGTGGAGTTTATCTGGCCACTTATGGCTTTACCTATGTATTTGGTTGGTGCTCCTCCTGTTTGCAGACATGTTTGTGTGACATTATGGCCATGCCCAAATATCCCTGGGCACAGGCAAGATTAATGACTGGACTAGGCTGGCCTTTGGACTGGGTGTCCTTGTTTGGTTGTGCCACTCACTTCCAGGTGTAGATGTGCTCGATGTTTTTTTTTTATGTTATCCATTTGTTACCACAGATGTATGTGGACTGATTTCTGTTAAGCACTATAATTTTTCCTTTTCAAAGTAAAACAAAAAATTCACTTACACTACTTGTGGCGTTTTTAGTGGGAAGACATTTTTAACAGCTTGGGCTAAACCAGATAATTTTGGTTTGAAGAGGTGTAACAATGCAAAGCTAAAGCTAAGGAAACTACATGAAATACATTAGGCAACAATTAAGGTCTAAATGTTTTACTTAGAGGTAATGCCACATTACGGCAAAACAACATATGTAACAAAAAGGATAACACAGACATACAGAATGGTGAGACAGGGAAAAAAGTTAAGTAAAATGCTGGCTGATCAGGTTGGCTCGAACAGATTGGCCAGACTCACTGGGGGGCCCCTCAAAATTCTCGACTTCATCCTCGACGGCTGAAGAGGGCAGGCTGTCCACATAACGTGGGACACGTTCCATGATGGCAAAATTGTGCAAAACAGCACATGCCATTATAATGTCGATCACTTTCTTGGGATCATATTGCAGGGCCCCCCCAGTATGGTCAAGGCAACGAAAACGTGTCTTCAGCAGACCAAAGGCCCTCTCCACAACAGCCCGGGTCTTGCGATGCGCACGGTTATACGCTTCCTGAGAGGCATCCTGGGGCCGCAGCACAGGCGTCATGAGCCAGGGTAGAAGTGGGTACCCGGAATCACCTTAAACAGAGAATTAAATGTAATCAAAATTAAAAAGGCAACACAACCAACACCAAAAATTTCACAGATATCATAATGATGTAAGGTAAAGTGTTCCACAAAAAAACAGGGCACATTAGGGCCCCCAAAAATTGCACTAAGGTATAACCTAAATAAAAATGGCACTTCTATATACCAATTAATTAACAAACATCTGCACGGCCAAGGGTATTTGTATTTTACATATATTTGTAGTTTTCAGACATGTTACAATTAGGATGCTGCTGAGGGCCTATCCACATTTCTCTGGAAACTACAATGTATGCAGTTTAAGTCCACTTTGACATTTAACGACCAATAGTACAAAAGGAGCCAAATGTCAAAGATCCCTATCCACATTTCACTGGAAACTACAATGTATGCAGTTTAAGTCCACTTTGACATTTAAAGACCAATAGTACAAAAGGAGCCAAATGTCAAAGATCCCTATCCACATTTCACTGGAAACTACAATGTATGCAGTTTAAGTCCACTTTGACATTTAAAGAACAATAGTACAAAAGGAGCCAAAGGTCAAAGATCCTTGGGTATAAACTCCAAACCAATATATTTAGGCACAAGGAACTTACAGACATCCTAACTAAAGGGAAAACATTCTGAAGGCCAAAGCGAGACAAGGATTTTTTGGGTAAGTTCCTAATATATGAGCCAAGAAAAAGGCAGTTGGACGCTTATGTAAAGTTTTCCAAAACAAACACATCAACAAATACAAGATTAATGCCACATTTAATAACACACAAATAGGACACACTTACCAAGCAGCCATGCCCCCGAAAATTCACCTGCCTCAAATCTCCGAAACAACCCAGATCGCCGGAGGATATAGGAGTCGTGGGACGATCCGGGGTAGCCGGCAAGGACACTCATAAACCGCATATCCGGACCAACCACGGCCTGGACATTAAGTGAGTGTCCCATTTTACGATTCCTTAAGGAAAAAACATACAAAAAGGGTAATTGATATTTGACCCAAACTAATAAATTAACCACAAAACATGTCTGCACTCTATTGGGAAAGACTAATGAAAAGCCGAGATAAAGCAGCAACACAAATGAGGGATAAACAAATATGCTGCCGCAAAGGAAAACAGGTTACATGACACGTTGGGCAACATAATAACCAATCTCAATACCTATATATATACTCGTCGGCTGCCCTAGGTACGAGTGCCACATGTGTGCAGTCAATTGCACCAATAACGTTGGGCATGTCGGCCACATTATAAAACCCAAGCTTAATGGCGTTTCTGGCTGCCATATCATCTGGAAAATAAATATATTTTTGAGTTATGGCAGCCATGCCTTCCAAAAATTTAGACAGTGCGCGGCTCAGCGTAGGCTGTGACATCCCCACAGAGAGGGCACCCAGCCTCTGGAACGAGCCGTTCGCCAAAAATTGCAGGCAGCCAAGCATCTTGGTCATACCTGAAATTGCATGCCCCTTCCTTGTGGTGCGGGCTAACCATGGCCGCAGCTCACTATATAATTTATGGAGGGAAGCGCGATTAAGCCTGGTCAGCTCGAACAGCTCAACATCATTCATGCTATCGATGTTCATGCGACGACGCAGGGGCAATCTGCTCTCAGACATCTCGATCAACTCAATGCCAAAAAGCATAAGCCCTTGATGTGCCACAAACTCGCTCCGCTCCATCCTACTCCCGAGGCCAAATAGCTGCCGGCAAACATTTCGTAAAGCAGCTCTTTAATGGGCTTCAAAACAATTAGCAATCACCTCTCTGAATTGGGCGCAAGCCCATGTGAAGGACGTAAAAAATAGGATCGGACGCAAATAATACGATTTGGACGGGAAAAACACACGAACTAACGCAAATTATACGATTCTCGTACGAAATGCGTATGTTCATATACGTCTATGCGCGAACGATAGTGCGAATACGAAATGGCCAAAAAAACAAGAAAAAATGACAAACACCCACCCAAACTTACGATTCTCGATACGAAATCAATTAACTTTTGCTCTTTGAATCGAGGGGATTGTGTCGGGCCAAGCTGTGCGGGCCAATTTGATTTCCACCCATTTTTCCTAATTTTTCCTGGTTTTGGTGTTTGTTTAAATGGTGTTGTTGGTTGTGTTTGTTTTCCCCTTTGTGTTTGTATATTTTTTGGGCACTTGATACATAGTAATGAAGTAATTTCTCACAACATCCATAATGCTTAACGCCTCATTTTTTGGTATGTGTGAAATGTGTGAATGTAATAGTTAATTAATCTTTCTGACACAAAAAATGAAAGAAACGAAATTAGTGAGCCACAGGTGTGTTTAACTGTTTATTTTTCTAATGTAACATAGAAACCTTGCAGTTGATGGTCACTGCAATTTTTGGGCCAAAGAGATGGACAATCACAAAACAAAAATGTTGAGCAACCATGCCACATAACAATTGCACACAGCCAGGAGTTTTGAAGTAACTTCCTCCTGGCCGACGTTAATGTAAAATAAACATATAAAGATATAATAGGCAAACATTTTGCAACAAATATCTAGCATTTTTACAAGTTAAGAAATCACAACACACCTTCTCCTGCTTGGCCACATTTGGCACAGGCACAGGTGGAAAGCAGACACACTGTTACTCAGTGGCACACCCAAACCAGAACACCCAGTCCCAAGCCCAGTCCAGTGAAATCTTAGGCAGGAGTCAAGGTAGTAGTTTTGCAGGCCAGAATGTCACCCAATCATGTCTCGAAACAGGAGGAGCCACAACCAATGTAATTACGCACAAGGCGGAAGGCCAACACCTTGAGTGGCAGGTTCAGTGAGCATTGAGCTCTGGCATTGGCTAGTGGCCTACCTCAGCACTCTAAAGAGCTATATGGGCGCAAATCAAAACCAGACAAGCAAAGGCATACACAAAGGGTATCTTGGTTTGCCTCACCAGACAAGTCAATACAGTGGGGATTTGGAGCAAAGATGTCGAACAGATTCAGGATGAATCGACCTTAATATGGGGGATGCCCATAGAACCCAGGTTGTGGCCCTTGGTGGTGTTCCAAAATGTTTCTCTGTATATTTATAATTTCCGCCATGTTGGCACGGTTCTCGTGGTTAGAGTTGGCCAGGTGGCTGTTGAGGGTCCTAAATTCAGTCACCACGGCCTGTAATGTAGCATTTACGTTGTCTATCAGCCCATTAAGAGCCTCTCTGTTTGTTTGATTTAGTTGTTGAAAGGCACGCCTCTCCTGGTGCCATGATACCTCCAAAACCGGCATGCCCCTCCCCTGGGAAACTGGGCGACGTAGGTGAGTACGCCTCCAAATTCCCCGGGTTTGGGGGGCGTGCCAATGATGTTTGTCTACGGCCCTCAACAGCCACAGCCATGCTTCTCAAATCCGCAGCAGCCGAGAGAACACTGGGGACTTGAGGGTCATTCTCTGCATGCTGCCCACGATGTGCAGGCAGCATGCAGCCAACTTCACTCTGCTGCTGAGGTGTTTGGGGAGAAACATTTTGGGACAGTTGCAGATTCTGTCCCAGGGGGAGATCTTCAGATGTGCCCATCAAGGATCCATCCTCCTCCAGCTCCTGGTTTTCCTCCATGAGTGTGTAGGTCTGTAGGGACATGTTCAAAATTATGTTTCGCTTTTGCACTACATATGTCAATATGTTAATAGTAACATGCAAAGTCACATGGCTAAACTACATTTGGTCAATAAACTTACCGAAAATATCGGATCCTGGGTCCTAGGCTGCACGGAACTTTGCGGCATGGACAAACTGGCTGAGGATTCCCCAGTAGCTGAGGGATGAGGCTGGGCTGCATAAGAAGCAAACAAGCTAGGTAAACACACAACTATGCATTGCTGATGGGTAACAAGACATATGCTTAATTAATTCACTTGGCCAAGCTGTAATGGGCACTACACCAACGGTGACACTTGACCTTCACTTCGCATTACATTATATGTTAAATTGATAATTACACAAGTACTTAAACATTGGTCCCCTGAACTATCTCAAACAGTCAAGTACTGGCTGTTCTGTGTCTGCCAACATCCCTTAAAGGGCATTAAGTGTACCCACTCAGCGTCCAACTAGCAGTTACAGGAATTTATGGCTGTATAGCATTGTATATTGTCAAATTTGTTAAGAAGCATGTTTGGTGCTTTGGACCCAACCACAGCTCACACACAAGTAGACAACAGATCAAGATTGAAGTGTGGGATGTGATGGAGTATAAAGACCTAACCGGCAGTTTAAGCCTAATCTCACTACTTTCTTACTCTGGTTAACTGCTCTGTAACGTCATGTATGGTCAAACTAACTATGAATGTAACTGTCCCCACACATGACACCCCCTGTTCGAAGACTGAAAACCACTACAAGGCACACCCTAGGGGCATTGGTTAACATGTGTCTTACTGGCTAATTGTGCATGTTCCCAAATTTAGACTGCCACATCAAGCTTTCTCACCTGCAGGAATGGGCGGGTTGTCTGTGTCCCTTAGGGCCGCGTGTCCCTCGACCGCCACAGGATGGAGCAGGCCCAGCACCGACTCCTCAGCCGGTGTAAATTGTAATTTGGATGGAAATCCTCCTCCAGTTTGAAAGCTGAAAAACATAGTTACGCTAATTAAGACCAATGTGGGCAATACAAGAAGAAGGAAATTCCAAAATCAAACATATTTACCTGTAATTCCGCCTTTTATTCTCTTTCTTCCATGCAGCATATTTGAGGTCCAATATCTTCCGCGGAATCTGTTCGACATCTTTTAACTCTTCCCCCGCTGCATTGACTTGTCTGGTTAGGTCGGCCAATATCTCCGCTCTGCGCTGCTTGCTGGTGTTTTTAGATTTCCGCCCATATAGCTCATCATAAACTAAGGAAAAGCCACTAGCCAAGGCCATAGTTTGGGCATCACCAAAATGGCCACTCAACTGCCCTCTGCACAATGTGCGCCCTGTTGGTTGTGGTTGTGGCTCCTCCGTGGTTCCAGACAAATGTGGTGACATTCTGGCCTGGGTCTGTGGGGGGGACTGCACGGACTGGTGGCTGGATGCTGATTGTACTGGACTGGGCAAGGGACTGGGTGTTCGTGGCTGGCTGGCCAGCCACAGAAGTTACAGGTGTGGATGTGGCATAGGGAGATTTCCTGCCCACTTGTGCCGGTGGCGAATGTGGCCGAGGAGGAGAGGTTCTGGCAGAGGATGAACTTGTGCTTGGTGCACGGTGCCTGTGTGGGCCCTTGGAAAGTGGCTGCCCCTTGGAGGTACTTGGGCGGACCAAGGGTGAGGGCGACCTTGGTGTACCGGCCCTCTTCTGCGTGGGTTGGTAGCCCAGTGCGGGTGGGGATGGGGAGGTGGCAAATTTGGCCCTTTTCGGGCTTCGGGCCCTGCTGCAACTTCTGGCCGTTTTCGGGCTTCTGGCCCTGGTGCGGCTTCTGGCCCTGGTGCGGCTTCGGGCCCTGCTGCGGCTTCTGGCCCTGCTGCAGCTTCTGGCCCTGCTGCGGCTTTGGGCCCTGGTGCGGCTTCTGGCCCTGCTGCGGCTTTGGGCCCTGCTGCGGCTTCTTGGCCTGTGTTTTTGGCCAATGCCAAGTGCCTTTGTGCCACGTGGGGGGGGATGTGGGGCAGGGTGGGGTGGGGCTTCGTACCCTCTTACCCGTTTTTTTTTACAAGTAGAGGTTGTAGGCTTTGGGGCCTGTGTCTTTCCTTTGCATGCTGCCGCCTCCTTTTTTTGGCCATAGCTGGTAGTTGGCTTTGGCGGAGCCTTGGTAGTAGCCCGTAACTTGGCTTTGGGCTGTTGACACCTGGTTTGGGGCCCTTCTGCATGCTCCTGCCGCTTGGCTGCCTTCTTCCCCGTTGTCTCCTTGCCAGTTTTTCCTGCTGCTTTTTTTGGTGCCATTTTGATGGGACTCTCAAAGAGAATGAGTTGTGTGTCCAGGGACCTTTAAATAAGCTAGCCGGCGTGTGACGCCTACGCGTTCGCGTACGCGTACGTCCGCACGGCCGTGCGGAACCCGGAAACCGCTGGGGCATTACTTATCTGCTGCCGAGAAGAAGAAGAAAGATGGCGTCCACTATCTTCACCCGCCAACAAGAAGAGATCATCATGCTCGTAAGTGTCTTTTTAGCCCTTTGAATTGACATCTAAATGCTGCTCTACATGTTAAGGAAGCGCAGGAAATAAGGGATTTATTTCTAAATGTGTTAAACTACATGCACAACCAAAGTCACGGCCAGATTCAAAAATTGCCTTAGGCTAGAAATGTGTGTGTGTTAATGGCATTTCCTAAAATTATGTATTGTTGCCACATATTGATAGGTATTTAGAAGTAAATGCTATGTTTTCTTTCTGTTTTGTAGACCATGCTGGAGCGCAGGTACGACTACCTGCCCAACTCATTTGAAAAACGCAACGTCACCCTGGAGATCGTCTCGGAAATACAACATCAGACCAACACCACCTTCACCCACACACAGATCATGCAGCATTGGTCGGACCTGAAACGACTGCACATGCCCCGGGTGCGGAGATTTTTCGCAATCCATTTCCCAAGTAAGTACATAGCGATTGCATGCAAGATGTAACTAAGACAAAAGGTAGGCCTTTAGTTATAATGCCTATTCTTTGGTAGTGTTGGAAATGGATTACCGCATTCGCCGCACCCAGAGGCGCACAGGCCGACCAGTGCTGCATGATTCTGCAGCTGGAAGTGAAGGTGGTGGATCTCCAGGGTGACGGTCCTACCCCTCCTCTGTTGGGTCCTCCGACCAGCCCCTGGACCTTACCACAGAGGAGGGGTGGCACGGTGTGGGCAGGCAGTCGTACCCTGCCACGCATGCGGGAGCCTCTGGTATGTCACTCTTCATGTCTACGCACACACATATACATGCTATCTCCTACCAAACTGATTCCTTTCATCTGTTTTTCTAGATGCTTCGGGAGCGGGTGAGGTAGTGGAAGAGGCAGCAGATCTGCTACAAGCAGAACCTGGAGAAGGTGAGTGATGTGACCCAGACTTTGCAAGAGACATTTGATTACTGTGGAATAAGAGCCAGGACCCAGGACATCCTGTTGTCCCCAACGAGCCATCTCTCGGCCACCAACCAAGTAAGTAGTCATGCCATTATTTGCATTTATGTGGTACTTGACATGAACCCACAGATACATCAAGCCCTAGTCAATGGCAATATAAGACTGACCTGTGGCCACTTCCTTAGCTTAATGACTTGCCAGACTGACCTGTGGCCACTTCCTTAGCTTAATGACTTGACAGAATTACATATGTCGCCTTTATTAAATTTGTTAACTTAAAAACATTCAATCCACAGGTGGCAAACATGTATTGGTCTCAAACTAATGATTTTTTCTCCATTTGTTACAGGGACCACACGCCAAAAATGTTTGGAAATGAATCGGAGGGTCCTTGCGTTGGTGGCCGATATGAAGGTGATGGTTGACAACAGAAGAAGACGAAGAGGATTAGAGTCCTGGGTCCTAGCCCTGTTCTGCGGAGCTAATTTTAAAAATTAAGAAAAAAAAAAATACAAATTTTATTAACAAAGTTTAAATAAAAAAATAAAAAATGTATTAACAAAGCTTAAATTAAAAAAAAAATTATTAACAAAGTTTAAATAAAAAAAAAAAAGTTTATAATATTCTCCAAATAATTTATATAAAAAAAGAACAACAAAGAAACTAGTGTCATTTATTTAAACACATACATTTACACCAAACAAAGGGTCAAATACATATTTTGAGCTCAAGATTCAGATGTCCGGGAAGTGTTTTGGGTAAGTTTTAGGATGATGAAAATGAAGAAGAAACTAACCGGGAAGTGGTTTGGGTAAGTTTTAGGGTGCGGTAAATGAAGAAGAAACTAACCGGGAAGTGGTTTGGGTAAGTTTTAGGGTGCGGTAAATGAAGAAGAAACTAACCGGGAAGTGGTTTGGGTAAGTTTTAGGGTGCGGTAAATGAAGAAGAAACTAACCGGGAAGTGGTTTGGGTAAGTTTTAGGATGATGAAAATGAAGAAGAAACTAACTGGGAAGTGGTTTGGGTACGTTTTATGGTGCAGTAAGTGAAGAAGAAACTAACCGGGAAGTGGTGGGAGTGAGCTTTAGGGGTCCTAAATGTAAGTGTTAGACTAGCACCAAGTGGTTGGGGTGAGCTTTAGGGGTCCTAAATGTAAGTGTTAGACTAGCGCCAAGTGGTTGGGGTGAGCTTTAGGGGTCCTAAATGTAAGTGTTAGACTAGCGCCAAGTGGTTGGGGTGAGCTTGGTAGTGTAATATATGTGGACACATTTGTGGGCGAGTTAAGTTTGTAGTGTGCAGGCGCAAGATCGTAAATATTTTCGATGGGACGATTAGTTTTGGTAAAATACAATTAGAATTGATCGGGAAACGTAATGGATTCGTTGTGGTAGACGATGGGAAATGGGTAAAAACGAATGCTGCCGTTGCAACCAGAGAAAAGGAACAGAAAAGTCACGCGGGGAAATGACATACTCGAACTCGTACTCGAGCATACGAACGGACGGGCACTTTACAGAAGGAAACGAATGAATGCATAGAATCGATCGCACGCTCATACGGGAACTTATGTGAAAAAAAAGCTGATCGGCACTAAAACGAATTGTTTTTAAAGTCTCTCTGAATCAAGCCTTATATGTGTGTATCTCATTTTGAGCTGATTTGTATAGTGCAGCAGTAGTAGGTTGAGGCTATCAGCGAAAAGTCATGTGGAATGTCTCATTAAAGAGGACCTGTCCAAAGCTCATATAAATGACTTGGTCTTTAAGAGATTTCCCTATGAACTCCCTGATTTGATATGCATTGTGAAACCCCCTAGTTTCGACAAATACTCAGCTTGATCCCACCAGGCATGTGTAGACCTCCAGTGGCATCCCCAATCTGCACGCTTACCGAACCCAGCCAACTCGCTACCGCTGGGAACAGAGGTGGCAGGGGTCACAATGGCCACTTATCCTCAGCACCAAACTGCATCCCCGCTTCCTCCCCCCTGCATCACCTGCCATCACAACTGTAGCTTCCAGTATCTGGGTAAGGTAGAAAATAGGAATCTTCCATTCTGGCTTTAAAAGCAGGGGGAATTTCATGTTTCTGCATGTGTGTGTAAATGTGTCTTACTCATTCTCTCACCAGCAAAAACATATTTTTTAAGTATTGCTGTAAGTGACAATAGTTATGAGAACAGAGGCAGAGAAGAGGCTGACAAGCAGGTGAAAAAGCAGCTACTTGCCCGGCACACCCAAGAGATTGTGTTTCCCACACAGTGTGGTACAAGGGGGTGGTTACATCTTAGCTTCAGCAACACAGCAGGGTGGATCCTTTACATGCAAATTGTAGACAGCATTCAGAGGAATACAAGAGCATGAGTATGTTCTAAAGAACTGGACACTGGGGCTGTTGCTGCTGGGGAGAGGAGGTAATCTGTTTTTAATTTAACACTCAACTGACTTTATATCGAGATGCTGTAAAGTTCTTGTTTCTATGAAGTATTCCCAAAAAAGACCAAGCAAGGTTGCAGATATTTCAGTCTTTACAGAGACAGAGACTCCCTTGTTTTCAGGCCTGATTTTCCCTACAGTCATCCCTCTTAAGATTTTCAAGCTAACTAGCTTCCATAATCTTCCCATTACTGCTAATAGTGGTTTTACACGCTCTTCTTATGATAATGTTCACCTTGGGTGAAGAAAATGGTTTACTGAAGTGTAAAACTTTAACACTTCTAAATTGTTTTAAGAGAGAACATTATGAATAGTTAATGAGCCCCAGTAACTGGAATGTCACCATGTCCTTCCTGTAGAGTGAATACAGAGCAAAGGGCTGCACCAACAACAATTAATCAAAGAAGTGTGCAGGCTTGGGTACCTGAATCTAACATATATACAACAAGGAGGCTTCCACACAGCCCCCCAACCCCAAGGCACAATCTGCACCACTCCGTTTACATTATCACTTTTATGAAGGCTGGACTCTCCATTTGCCCTGAGGAAGCAACGTTCCGTTGCGTAACGCGTAGGCTGGGGGAGGGGCGCGGTGACGGCTGGCACATGTAAGATTTATGGTTGGTAGTCCCTCTTGTTAACCTGCTGTGTCCCTTGGTATGGTCATTTTTTCTTACCTTTTATGCATATGAAGGTTTACACTGCTTACATTTTTCTTGCACTTGGTCACTTTAGCACTTATAGTATCATTAGAGTTGTTTATTAATTGTATATATAGCACATAGCACTTTTTGTTTGAAACACTAGGATTCAGTCGGTTTTCATAGGGACATATGCTTGATATCTGACCTAGTTAATTGTGCATTACCACCAGCGCCCTTTAGTGGAATGTTAATATAATCAGTTTTTAATGTATTTTAACCTGTGTAGTGTTTAGATGAATTAATAAAAGTGATTGTTATCATGTAAACAGAGTGGTGCAGATAGTGTCTTGGGGCTGGGGGCTGTGTGGAAGCCTCCTTGTTGTATATACTTCCTGTAGAGTGCTCGGCAGTGTTTGCTACATAGTAAAAATGTCTTTGTTGGCTTTGTTCCTCTAAACTAGACAGCAGGGGGCACTCTATAGCTGGATGCCCAGCATTCCAGTAAGGGAAGCCCACTCTCCAACACCATTACTTATCTTCTTTGTGGTTCCCATAGTGCATAGCGGCCTCTCATGACCGCTGGCAGCTAGTGATGTTCGCCAGGCAGCTTGTACTGTGCTCTACATTTTACGTATCTGCTAAAAATGTCCCACGCAAGTAGGCCAGGTTTTAGCTGGCGAAGGGCTGGCTGCTCCCATATGATATAATAGGCAAGGCCAAATCTGATCTGTCCCCCGACCAATCTGTGTCCAAATCTGATCTGTCCCCTGATCAATCTGTGTCCAAATCTGATCTGTCCCCTGACCAATCTGTGTCCAAATCTGATCTGTCCCCTGACCAATCTGTGTCCAAATCTGATCTGTCCCCTGACCAATCTGTGTCCAAATCTGATCTGTCCCCTGGCCAATCTGTGTCCAGATCTGATCTGTCCCCTGGCCAATCTGTGTCCAGATCTGATCTGCCCCCGACCGATCTGTGTCCAAATCTGATCTGCCCCCGACCGATCTGTGTCCAAATCTGATCTGCCCCCGACCGATCTGTGTCCAAATCTGATCTGCCCCCGACCGATCTGTGTCCAAATCTGATCTGCCCCGACCGATCTGTGTCCAAATCTGATCTGCCCCCGACTGATCTGTGTCCAAATCTGATCTGCCCCCTGACCAATCTAAAGTGGGATGCCCCTCTCTGCCTGTAAAGTGGGATGCCCCTCTCAGCCTGTAAAGCAGGATGCCCCTCTCAGCCTGTAAAGCGGGATGCCCCTCTCAGCCTGTAAAGCGGGATGCCCCTCTCAGCCTGTAAAGTGGGATGCCCCTCTCAGCCTGTAAAGTGGGATGCCCCTCTCAGCCTGTAAAGCGGGATGCCCTTCTCAGCCTGTAAAGCGGGATGCTCCTCTCAGCCTGTAATGAGGGATGCTCCTCTCAGCCTGTAATGGGAGATGTTGCACACTGCCTCCAATGTGGGATGCTGCTCATTGGCTGTAATGAGGGATGCCCCTCTCAGCCTGTAATGAGGGATGCTCCTCTCAGCCTGTAATGAGGGATGCTCCTCTCAACCTGTAATGAGGGATGCTCCTCTCAACCTGTAATGAGGGATGCTCCTCTCAGCCTGTAATGAGGGATGCTCCTCTCAGCCTGTAATGAGGGATGCTCCTCTCAGCCTGTAATGAGGTATGCTCCTCTCTGCCTGTAATGGGAGATGTTGCACACTGCCTCCAATGTGGGATGCTGCTCATTGGTTGTAATGAGGGATGCCCCTCTCAGCCTGTAATGAGGGATGCTCCTGTCTGCCTGTAATGAGGGATGCTCCTCTCAGCCTGTAATGAGGGATGCTCCTCTCTGCCTGTAATGAGGGATGCTCCTCTCTGCCTGTAATGAGGGATGCTCCTCTCTGCCTGCATTGAGGGATGCTCCTCTCTGTCTGTAATGAGGGATGCTCCTCTCTGCCTGTAATGAGGGATGCTCCTCTCTGCCTGTAATGAGGGATGCTTCTATCTGCCTGTAATGAGGGATGCTTCTCTCTGCCTGTAATGAGGGATGCTCCTCTCTGCCTGTAATGAGGGATGCTCCTCTTTGCCTGTAATGAGGGATGCTCCTCTCTGCCTGTAATGAGGGATGCTCCTCTCTGCCTGTAATGAGGGATGCTCCTCTCTGCCTGTATTGAGGGATGCTCCTCTCTGCCTGTAATGAGGGATGCTCCTCTCTGCCTGTAATGGGAGATGTTGCACACTGCCTCCAATGTGGGATGCTGCTCATTGGCTGTAATGAGGGATGCTCCTCTCAGCCTGTAATGAGGAATGCCCCTCTCTGCCTGTAATGAGGGATGCCCCTCTCAGCCTGTAATGAGGGATGCTCCTCTCTGCCTGTAAAGAGGGATGCTCCTCTCTGCCTGTAATGGGAGATGTTGCACACTGCCTCCAATGTGGGATGCTGCTCATTGGCTGTAATGAGGGAACCTGCTCACTGGCTGTAATGGGGTGATTCTGCACACTGGCTGTAATGGGGTGATTCTGCCCACTGTCTGGTGATTCGGAGGGGGATTTTAGCACACCATTTTGTTCATAATATTTTATTTCTTATTTTTGTCCTCTAAACCCTGGCAAACCATGGAACAAAATATGGTATATATATATATATATATATATATATATATATATATATATATATATATATAATGTGACATTAATATACTGTACTGGGCCAGGAACAGTAAAGCAGGGCCGCTGTGCCCCAAAAAGTCCCGGCCCGTTTTTTAATCCCAGTCCGCCCCTGCTAGTATCTGCTCCAATGTGGCAGAGTTATTTCACAGACCCAGCAGCTTCCCATTTGGTTACCCTCACCGTGCTGTGACACCTACCTACAGCATCTTTAGAAGCATTTCTCTGATGACCAACAGTGAAATATACTGTAGTGTGGGAAACGGCTAGGTGGTATTTGGACCTAATTTGATGCCAGCTCCTTACAACGTTTAGGGCCTTATTTATCAAGGGCTAGCGCCAGGTAGTGTCTGACGAGCGCCAGGTACAGACAGCTAACGGCGGCTACCGACTCAAGTACGCCCGGCGGCGGTCACAATGACGCATTTATCACGCTAAATGAGGCTAGCGCCGGCGAGAGCTTCAGCTAGCGTGGGATTCATCATGTAGCCGACTGCAACGAACAGCGCCGCTACTAATCCCATCACAGCGCCAGGTATGACCTGTCGCTCCCTAAATATTCATAATTAATTGAGTTTATGTTTTTTGTTTTTTTTTACCGGCAAAAATTCTGTGACCACTACGGCAATGTTAGATATTTTTTTTAAGGTAAAAAAAAAAATAAATATGTGCAGAATTGATATTACAGGTCTGATATTAATGTATTCATATTACAAAATGTTTAGAAAAACTTGTATAATTTTTACATAAAAAAAAAAAATGGTTGTTCCAGAATTTCTCATATCAGTTGTTTGCGGATTTGGCACCTCAAACTTTAGCAAGGAGACGTGCTATGAAGCCGGCCCTGCAAATTCTACAGTCCCACGGCATTAGATATAAATGGGGTTTTCCCTTTAAGATTTCTTTCTCTTATAAGGACACCCACTTTGAGGCCTCATCCTCTCAGGAACTTGATCGGGTGCTTGCTTCGGCGAACCTCCAGCATCTCAGTGCTATCCAGGCTGATCCTCCACAAAAGAAAAGAGCGCTTTCCTTCTCACCAGCTTCTAAAGAACAGCGTGAATCGCGGAGAGGCTCGCAGAGGACCGGAAAATCGGCGGCGGTGCTGATCCACAGATTTGGTAAGCCAGCGGCGGGGGAGGGCTGAGGGGCAGGTTACCCTGTGTTTTTTTTGTCTAGGGGTCTTGCCCCTCACCTTTCTCAGGCTGCGGCGGTTCAGTTTATTTCCTGGGTTTGTTATTTATTTGTTATGAGAGTTACGTCAGTTGTGATGGACTTGAGCATTTTGCTCTCTCCCCCACAGCTTTGAAATAAGTAATATTGTATGTTGGGATTATTTTAAAGTCTAGCCTTAAATTTAAATTAGTCTGTTTACCTTACACCTCTTGTTTCCCCTCATTGAAATCAATGTAACTTTTGTCTGGGTCTCAAGTTCTGTTTGTAACGACCTGGTCTAATGTTGTTGTTGTTTACTTATTTCATCGGTTTTCCTTGGAGGGGTCGGGCGCTCATGTGTCGGTCGTATGCTCACTCCTGGCTCCCCTTCTCACTGATTCTTTTTTCTCTTTTCGTCAGTGGGAACGGAAGCACTTAATTCTTGCCCCCTAGAGGGGTTAGTAGTTCATTCTCTTAGTGATGGGGTCCCAGCGGAGTACCCTCGTCACTCTGTTTTGTTATACCCAAAGGGGCGGTAGTTTATCCCACCCTGGCGGGAATACAAAGTTGGGAAGGCGTTTTCGCCTCCATGGTGAGCGGATTATTTTTTGTTATGCTATTTTTGTCTTTCTTTTATTTTTCTTCTGTCCCCCTTTGTCCTTCCTGTGGGTTCCTGTGCCTCCTCGTATGAAGGTTTCAATCTCTGAGGATGATGGAAGTTAGATTAATCTCCTTGAATGTGCAGGGTCTGAACGCCCCTCAGAAGAGAGTAAAAGCCTTCAGGCAACTGAGGTCACTCCGAGCGGACATTGTATGTCTCCAAGAAACGCATTATACTAAGCAAGGTACCCCTAAATTTCTTAGTGCCGATTACCCTTTGTTTTATGCTGCATCTGCATGCACCAAGCAGCGGGGAGTTCTAATCGCTTTTAAGCGCTCGATTCCCTTCTCCTTGGAGCATGTTATACGCGACCCTTTGGGTCGTTTCCTTATTGTGGTGGGCATGCTTCAGGATCAGCCTGTCACGATTGCAACTTATTACGCTCCAAATCAGGACCAAAATGCTTTCCTGGAGGACTTTTTCAAGAAACTACATCAAGTCGAGAAAGGTTTTCTCATCGTTGCTGGTGATTCTAATCAGACTATTCATCCCACTTTGGATAGGCAAGCGGATGATGGATCCTTTGCGGAGCCTAGAAGTAGGTCCTCTAGGAAAGCATTTCAGGCCCTATTATATAGATACCATTTGGTAGATGCATGGCGGGAGTTCAACCCAACTAAGCGGGACTTCACCCACTACTCGTATCCCCATAAGGTCTCAACAAGGATCGATCATGTCTTCCTGCAGCAATCCTCCCTCCCCCAGCTTTCACAAGCGAGTATTATTCCAATAGCCTGGTCTGACCATGACCTCGTTTCAGTGGATCTTTTGGCCCTTACCTAGAGAGGCCCCCAGAGGTATTGGAAGTTGTATGAGCCAATGCTGGCTGATGAGGCATTCCTGGAGAGGGTGCGCGCGGGGATTCAGGAATTTTTCCACTTTAACAAAGGTTCAGTCAGCTCAAACGTTACATTGTGGGAGGCACATAAGGTTGTGATCAGAGGGTTGTTAATGCAGGAATCTGCAAGGCGTAAAGCGTTATATAGAGAAAAACTCCTGGCCCTAACGGACGCTTATCAGGTAGCCTCGACCGACTTCAAAAATCGACCCTCTAAACAGAACAGGATCCACCTCAATCAGGTGGCTAGTCAGCTTAACCTATGCTTATCGGGTGAAGCGGCCCGCCAATTGAACAAATCTAGGTTCCACTGGTATCGTCTGAGCAATAAGCCTAACACTCCCCTAGCGAGAAGACTTAGGGGAATCGCGCTGAAACCCAAACCGGTACGTATTAGGACAGCAGAGGGTCACCTCTCTAGCAACCCTGCAAAGGTTGTGGCGACATTTGCTAAACACCTCGAGGGACTATATAAGCCTACGTCGTGTTTAAATGTGAATAAAGCGGAAGAGCTATTTGGTCAACTTAACTTGCCCACTCTCCCCCCCGGTGCTAAGGAGCTCATTGATAGGCCCGTTGAGTCTGGTGAGGTGCAGGAGGCTATAACATCTTTAAAAGTCGGAAAGCAGCCAGGCCCTGATGGCTTCACAGCGATGTACTACAAAAAGTTTAGCCAGATTTTGGTTCCGCACTTGACAACAGCGTTCAATGCCCTGAGGGAGGGAGCCGCTTGGAGTTCTGACTCACTTACAGCAGTGGTCAGTATGATTCCCAAGCCTAATACAGACGACACGATTTGGTCCAATTATAGGCCAATCTCATTGTTGAATGTTGATGTCAAAATTTTGGCAAAGGTTCTGGCGGCTCGACTCAACGGGTTTATCAATTCGCTTATCTCCAAGGAGCAGGTGGGGTTTATGCCACAGCGTCAAGCGGGAGACAATATCAGGAAAATCGCAAATTTATTGCATCGGGCGAAGGTGGAAGGCTACCACACCATGCTGCTGGCGCTCGATGTGCGCAAAGCGTTCGACACTGTTGCATGGGATTATTTGCATTTCACTCTTGATAAATGGGGTTTGGGTCCGTCTTTTCTGAATTGGATCTCCTCTCTTTATGCCAGTCCGGGGGCATTTGTTAGGTATTCGGGCTACTCCTTGGAACGCTTTATTCTAGGTAGGGGCACAAGACAGGGTTGCCCCCTCTCCCCTCTCCTTTTTGCCCTAGCCATCGAGCCCCTTGACAGAATTATTCAGGGCAATAGTAGTATTGCGGGCATTAAGGTGGGGGGATACGAGCATAAGATATCATTGTTTGCTGACGATATTCTTATGGTGATCAAGGACCCGGTTATTTCCCTTCCGAGCCTCTTTAAAGATCTTGATTCTTTCACCAGGCTTTCGGGCTTACAAATTAATTCAGCTAAATCTCAGGCCCTTAATGTCTCCCTGCCTGACAGTGTTTTACATATTGTTAAGGCTTCCTTTATTAAATACTTGGGGATACAGCTGACGTCCGAGTATGCCTCTCTTTATAGGGCAAACTATCCTAATTTGTTCAAGACCCTGAGATCCCTCCTGGGCAACTGGGCCAAATTAAATCTCTCCTGGCTTGGTAGGATTGCTTCAGTGAAGATGGCATGGCTCCCCAAATTACTTTACTTCTTTCGGGTATTACCGATTTCTGTGTTGGCAGCGGCCCTGAAGCTTCTCCAAACTGATGTAAATAAATTTATCTGGGGCGGGGGTAGGCCGCGGGTTGAACGTGGTACGCTTTATAGATCTAAACAGAAAGGTGGCTTGGGTGTCCCTAATATTGTACGCTACTATAATGCCTGTCAAATTGCCCAATTGGCAGTCCTGCATGGGGGTAGTGATAGACCTTTGTGGGTTGATATTGAGGAGTCAGATTGTTCTCCGATCTCTATACATAACTTACTGTGGCTCCCCCCTGCGGTTTGTAGGAGCTCCTCCAACCCTGTACTGCAGCATTCTCTTAGAATCTGGAGGGCCAATAAGAAGCGCGGGAACTTAGCTTCGCAGCATTCTCCACTTCTCTCTTTTTTCGGAAATCCGGGATTCTCCCCAGGTTTTGTGGACCCGGTGGCATTTGAGTGGTGGAGAAGCCATAAATTGACCAGAGTGCGGGATCTATTCTCCCACCAGGGTTTGCTCTCTTTTGCCGATTTGGGATCCAGACATGACCTGCCGAGGAGGGAGTTTCTTCGCTTTTTGCAACTTAACCATTATGTCCGGTCTAAATGCAGGAATGACGCCCCACTCCCCCCCCCCTTAAGAGCTTTGAAAAAATCTGCCTTGAGCGACCTATGGGCAAAGGAGTGATTGCGTCTGTTTACAGATTGCTGTCTGAACCGGAGGATGTGAAGCCTCCGAGACATACGGCCTCCTGGTGTAATGATTTGAATGTGACCCTATCAGATGGAGATTGGAAGGCGGTTTGGAAACATTCTTTTTCGGGATACCTTAATGTTGGCGCTCAGGAGGTCAACACTAAGGTCCTCCTTAGATGGTACCTTGTTCCACATAAAATTCATAAATTCTGCCCCTCATACTCGTGTGATTGCTTTAGAGGCTGTGGGTCCCCTGGTACTTACTTTCATACCTGGTGGGACTGCAGGATAGTGAAACAGTTTTGGTCTAGGGTTCTTTATGTTATTAATAAGGCCACCGGGTTAAAACTAACTTTATCCCCTCAACTGTCGCTTCTCAACTTGAAACCCCCTAACTGTTCGAGCTCTCAGTTTGTCCTTATTAGGCACATTAATACGGCAGCTAAGTTGATTATTGCCCAGTCCTGGAAGAAACCAGTTATTCCCAGGGGATGCCTTATCACCCGGGTTAATGAAGTTATGATGTTTGAAAAGATGGCGGCTATGTTAAAGGGGGATTTTGCCCCCTTCTTATCCATCTGGGAAGGCTGGATTTCTCATTTCCATCCTGGAGGTCTCAATTGTGCTCTTCTCACAATTTAGAGCACCGCCGTGTCTCTTCTAGTGGAATGAATGGAGGCCTGGAACCCACCTTTTACCCTTTTACCCTTTTACCCTTTTACCCCTCTATCCCTTTACCCCTCCTTTTCTTTTTTTTCCCACTTTGTTTTTGTTTCTTTCTTTCTTTTCCAGTTTATAATGCATCTTGTTGATAATTAGTCATATTGTTTGCATAAGTGTAAATTTTGGAGATTTTTAATGACTCTATGTGTAGATGGAAAGACTTCTTTGCTATGTGTATATGCTGATTTTTGTTTTGCTTTTATCCAAATAAAAACTATGATGAAAAATAAAAAAAAAATGGTTGTTTGGGGGTTAAAAACTACTTTATACACATCGCCGCCAGCGCTCTGGGGTTTAAACAAGGAATTCACAGCGCGGGAAATTTTTGAGCGTGATTTGTTAATGAATCTGCAGCAAGCCGTTCGCTCTGGCCATTCGCTGTCAGGCGCACCCATACAACGCAGAACCTGTGAAACATCGACCCCTAACCCCGTATTCAACATTACCGCACACCGACTGAGTCGCTGTCAACAAGCAAACCCCGGCCAAGCACAGCGAATACTAGCTGGCACTGTGAAAATCACGCTACTGGCGCTCATCTGTCGCTACCTGGCGCTATTAATGAATCGGCCTCCCCGTTTAGCAACAAAACATTGAAAGTAGCCATTCTGAATTATGCCCTTATTCATCAAGCGATAGCGCCAGGTAGTGTCTGACGAGCGCCAGGTAGCGGCAGCTAATGGCGACTACCGACTCAAGTACGCCCGCGGCGGTCACAATGACGCATTTATCAAGCAAAATGAGGCTAGCGCCGGCGAGAGCGACGGCTAGCGCGGCATTCATCATGAAGCCGCCTGGACCGAACAGCGCCGCTGCAAATTCCCTCACAGCGCCAGGTATGAGCTGTCGCTCCCTGGCGATGTCCAATGCATTTCAATGGAGCAAGCTATAATTAATCATAATTAATTGGTATTATTTTTTTAATTTTTTTTTTTTAATGTCAAAAAATCGGAGACCACCTCTGCAATGTTAGGATTTATTTTTAAGTAAAAAAAAAAAAAAAAAAAAATATGTGCAGAATTGATCTAACAGGTCTGAGATTAATGTATTCATATAACAAAATGATTCTAAAAACATGTATAATATTACATTAAAAAAATATGGTTGTTTAGGGGTTAAAAACTAGTTAATACAGATCGCCGCCAGCGCTCTGGGGTTTAAACAAGGAATGGACAGCGACAGCACATTCGGAGCGTGATTTTTTGATGAATATGAAGCTAGCCGTTCGCTCTGGCCATTCGTTGTCAGGCGCTCACATACAACGCTGGACCTGTCAAACAGCGACCCCCCAGCCCGTATTCAACATTACCGCACACCGACTGAGTCGCTGTCATCAAGCTAACGCCGGGCAAGCACAGCGAATACTGGCTGGCGCTGAAAAAATCACGCTACAGTCGCTCATCTGTCGCTACCTGGCGCTATTGATGAATCGGCCTCCCCGTCTGTAATGCTTTGGACATAAGACGTTTGAGAGCATACCTGTATTAGCTCTGAAGCAATGGTTCCCAGCTCTTTCCTAAGTATAGGCTATGCGTGTTGAATCAGTACTGTTGAAGCAGGAACCACTACACTGCGCATCTGTAGGGGATCTACAACACATGACCTGTTGGTAAGGAGTGTAACAACAGAGGGTGCAGGGGTAGCAACAACAGTGAGGCCCATAAGGTCAGAGGAGAAATCATTGTGGCTTATCTGCCTTATTTATCCAGTGTTTTTAGTTGTCTATTTGTATTATATTGAGCTCAATAAACAGAAAAATGTTACTGAATGAGTCATGGCAGGGCCCCTTTTAATGTACGCATCAGGGCCCCAGCACATTTAATCGAATTACTCCTGTTTGCAGTCCAATATTTGAAGACAGGATTAACGAAAACTTTTGAAAAATAATGGCACCCTCTGTTTGTCCCTTCACAACATGTCTTTACCAACTATAGGGATGGATTCATGAGCTAAATAGTAATGGTGCACCAGTCTCTGGTTAGTTTTACTGCCTTTAAATTATTACCAGAAAAGGGCTGTCTATGTCTGCACCAGTGAGAAAAAAAAGGCTGTGGCCTGGGCTATTTTTCCCATTAGACACTCAGGGGCCAGTGCCTAGGTCAGAATGATGCAGGGGAGCACCAACACTCTGGGTAAAATCTCGACTATTGGTTTGTTTTCTTTTTTGGGGGGATGTTACCTAAAGGAGCTCTATCACAAAATTGAGTAATATTAAAAACCCATAAAAACACATCGGCTAATGAGAGGAGGGGTCACTTATATACCCAAACTAAATAAAACTCCCGCCAAGCTTGCTGTTTTCTTCTCCTGGTAGGTATAAAATCCAGGGGTGACAGGTTTAGTCTATCAGGGCTGACAGAGTCTGTCACCCCTGATCTCCTTTGTCTTCCAATAAAATAAAAAACATGCCTGGCTGGAAATTTCTTGACGCTAGATGTATAAGTGATTTATCATTGGGCCATTTTTTCGCGATAGTGCGCCTTTAATGTAAATTTCCCTACTGAAAGTTTTATGAGTACACGTGTGCATGGCATCAGATTTTGTAAAGTTTGCCTTTTCTCTAGATATATTGAATCTTGCATTAAATTTTGCAGTTTTCGCTTTAGTCTCCAGCTTCAGATCATGTGGTCCTCTGTTGCCCTCAGTTTTATTTCTAGCAGTAAATATTAAGTGGTAGGATAAATAATGTCCATGCATTATCTCACATTTGCCCATACTAATGCTGTTGCTGCAGCATTGTCCTCTCTTGGAAGGGCAGGCAATATAAGAATTAGTTTCCCTTTAAATATAAGTCATACAACTTTCGTTTCTTTCTCCTCTTTTAGTGTCATTGGCACAAAGCTGACTGAGTATTCGCAGAGTTAAAGGAAAATTGCAGTTATTTCCTCTTGGGGACTTCAATGCATATGTGATGCTGCAATACCAGTTTAAAGGTTTCATTTGCAATGTTAAAAGCTAAGTCAGCTTATTTCACTCTTCTCAGAAAGGCTTCTGATAAAACAAAGAGGCTATTTTCAGAGTAACTTGACTCAGCTCAATTTGTCTGCTGGATAAATTCAATACATTGTGGAATTTTAAAAGAAATGCTAGCTCCTACTGAAATTATTGAATTTGTTTTCACGCAGTCATCGTTTAATAATTAACAGCGAGATGTCATGGAGTCTAATATCTCCTCCGGCAGCTTGCAGCTAAATGCATTTGATGTTTTATATACTTTATAGGCAGAGACCCATGTTTTACCAGTTGTTGATCTGAGGGCTGTTTGGCTGTGAAAAAGAATTTTCATAATCTTTGTTTTTGACTTTCCAAAATATATTGTATAATATAATAGAATGTATATTATCTGAACTGAAATGCAATAAAATAAGAACAAAACTAAACTACAGGAACAAAGCTTCTAACTTACAATTAAGTTCTCACTTGGCGGTTCACAAATAAAGTAAAAAAGACGTATGCAGCATTTTAAAGTAAACATTTATTTTTGCTTCATATAAACTGATGTAAGGAACTTGGACATTATAATCAGATACCCTGTATTTCGGTATATATAAGTATACACATCACATATGCTGCACACATAAGTCCAGGGGGTGACACCAGGAGGTTTGGGGTATCCTATGGGTGCATATGTGAAATGGGGATTCTCACAGTCTCTCTGGCATTCTTTGTCAGGAATACAGATACGCAGATGACTCAGGGTCTTTAGAAGGGTTATTTAATTTATTGGGAGCCTCCATCAAATCCACAGCTACTGTACACTTCTTACAGATGGTTTCTTCATCAGATACCTATTGTGCAACTCAACAAACCAAGGCCTGGGCTTCTCCCTCCAGTTTTAGACTTTTTGCAGCACAACTTATTCTCCTTCTCAAAGGTAGTAATGGTTTTCTCCATAGGTCCTTCAGCCAGCTGTCTAATTTAGTTGCAGCCTCCCCAGTTCCTTTGGTTACACTCTGGATGTTTCACTCTCCTACATAGCCACTTCCACGCCAGCAACAAAATCCTTATAATGTATGTGGAATCTATGTCCTGCTATGAATACACCCATTATAATAATATTAGTAAGACAGTCAGGTGCCTCACATGGCCTAATCCATGTGCTGGCCCCGCACTGCCAGAATGATGTTTTACAGTGCAATCTTTTGGTCAAGCAGTATCATAATCAGATGGTGAGTTTTAAAATGTGTTCTACTGTCTAATTCCTCCTGTTGTACAATGTAACAAGTAGAACATGATTCTTCTAAGAATCCAGCCAGTTACACCTTGACAGCCAGTGAAAATTGCCTTTGACAGCAACCCCAAATCTCCATCGATTATTATTACAATTGAGCCACCATTTGCCCTGATGCATGACACACCTACCAGGGGTGGCTATCTAGGTGGCTATCTGATGTACAAAAGGCAGGTGAACTTTTAGGGCACATAGGATAGTAATGGAGTAGTCGGGACAGCCGATGGTCAGAGCCAAAGGAATAAGCAAGAGCAGTTTCCAAGATCTCCCCCAAGCTTCAGAAGATCTGCACCAAGCATATGTCGGTGAAGTTGGCAAGCTGGGACGGTGGAGGAGCAAGCAAAAAGTCAGCAGCGAACAATCAGAACTTAGGTTGAGCTGTACCCTAGCAAACACTATCATAGGTAATGTCAAGTGCTGGCCTTATTGGGGAAAGGAAAAATAATGGTGGCAGATGCTCAGTCAGAACAAATTATAACTAACTTGGGAGGTGTACATGAGCAGAGCTATTAGATTACACAAATCTCAAAGGAGTCACAGCACACAGCTATGTTAGCCAGCAACCAACCCTATTATCTAAATGTACTAAATAGATATATTATTTGAAGCTCCACCACTTCCTTGGGGATATGCACAACAATGGATAAAATGGCAGCACCTTAGCTGAGGACATATACCTACAGTGCAGCACATGGGCAAGAGTTGAAAGCCCCCCTATTCAGACCTCCCCATGTACTTGCACAAATTCAACAGATACAAATCAGAAAGGTGACAATTACAACAGACGAAACTTAAAAGACTCCAGGGCTGGCTGCAGGGAGACTGGGGATGTGACCACTCTGGATATGTATGCCAATGCTCTGGTCCAAATGGTGCTTAGTATCAAATCTGAGGTCTACTATAATGGAGCTGCAGGAATCAACCCTGTTAAAGGGCAACCGATTGTATAATCTGTTTCTGATGTCTAGTTAAAGTAGAAGTCCAGTTTCTAAGTAACTCCCCATCCTGCATCCCCCGCTCTGTGTGCATGCCCTCCTATTCACTTGAATGGGGGACAGACACATTTTATAGCCTCTGAGCAGCCACCCCCTGAGCGCAGATGGCAGCGCTGGATTTCGGGCAAGGTAAGGTCAAAGGCTGATTCACTCTCCTTTTAACCAATAACCAGGAGTGTACTGGGGCCAAAAATCTGCACAGGATTTTACTGGCTTCCGGACAGCCTAAGACAACCCTGCAAAACCTCAACTTCAATTTGCTTTCTGGCTAGTAAACACATGTGCGCCATAGCTGAGGCTTTATCATTGTAGGGACAGATCATGGACAGGGGTGGATATGGCCACCTGTAAAAAGAAGGCACTGAGGTTTGAGTGTTGTAGGGTCAGATAATAGGGTTGGAGTTGGAGTGTCCACGTCAGACATGAGACATGTTATTTAATAATCTCTAACTTCACTGACACCCCCAACCTGGAGAGCATCTACATCTCAACAACCAATCAGTATCAGGAAACTTAAAATATATAAATCACACATACATCACACATACAGGAGTTTTTCTGATATCCTATTCTTAATCTTCGATTTGCAGCTGAAGAATTTTTGACTCTACGGGAAACACTTTCTACATGATTTTTTTGAGTGAGTCTCTGGGAATTTTTGCTCATGCCTCTGTGTCAGTAAGTTGCTGTACCGTGTTAGCCATCGATGTCAGCAGGAAATCCAAGGTTAAGGTAATACCATTTATTGACTATCTCAATAAGATTGAAAATGCAAGCTTTCGAAGCTGTTCAAGCTTCTTCTTCAGGCATAATACAGATCTGTAACTTAAATTTGTATAAATGTGTGTCTAAGTTACAGATCTGTATTATGCCTGAAGAAGAAGCTTGAACAGCCAATAAATGGTATTACCTTAACCTTGGATTTCCTGCTCATGCCTCTAAAAGACCAGGTGAGGTCCTACAATGATGCTGAACAACAGGTCTGGCTCACAATTTCAAAGGTGTTGGATGGGGTTGAGATCAGGACTGTTTTTTTCACACCAATCTGCTGGACAAGCATTGGGATTTTCTTTCACTGGAACTAAGTGGTCTAGGCCAGCCCCTGAGAAACAACCCCATAGTATTATCCTTCCTCCACGCAAACCTATAGTCCAATGGTGGCATTGTGCTTTACACTACTCCATCCTAAGCTTTTCACTGTGTTTGGTGATGCATGCAGTGGTTCGGCAATGGAAACCTTGCTCCTGGCAAGTTTTTATGCTAAACTTAATGCCAAGGGTTTGGAACTATATAGTTGTTGAGTCAGTGAAGCACTGATCTATTTATGCACTTAAGCTTCAGAACTTAGTGACCCTGTTCTGTTACATTTAATGGCCGTCCACCTCTTGGCTGACTTGCTTAAGTTCTTCAATTCTTCCTCATTTGAACATAACACTCAGTTGATTGTGGTTGTAAAATATAGAGGACAGAAGATATTTTACAAACTTTTACAGTGGTATCTTATTACAGAACCATGCTGGAACTCAGTACTTGGCATGGCTTAAATTTATACACCTGTGCCAGTGGGGCAGAATGAAACACTGGATTTCAATGACTTTCCCGTACTCAAACAAAAAAAATCTATATGAACCCAGCAGCTTTTCCTTCCTGCTCTGGTATGGGAAAACTTTCCAGGTGCAGTGGACGTTACGCCGGACTCCATTCACAGACTTACAGGGAAAACAGCCACCTCATCCAAGATGGATGTCCCCTCCTTCCCATTTGTCACAAGGGTCAATTCAACGTGTTCTTGAATCCTTTTTGTATGAATAACGCCCCTTTTTTGGTGACTTTCATTCTCCTCACGACTTTTTTTAAGAGAGCATTTACACTTGTGCATGAGAAATTTCGCACTTTCCACCCTCGCTTGCATGGCAGAATTCTCGCTGCCTGGTGGTCACTATCACCTGATTCAAATTCACCCAAATGTGCAATTACACAGATGGGGTGAGGGTGTGAGGGTGAATTGGCACCATTTTGCTGGTGAGAGCGGTTGTTTGGCAGCGAGTTTGTGCTATTTTCTGCAAGGATGGATCCTTTTGAGAAATATGTTTCTGAGATGGAGAATTTACAACAAGCTATCATGCTTATTTTTGCTTGTGCTGAGCCCAAGTTGTTTCAGGAGCACCTGGATGAAGACAACTTGAGCAACCAGGCTGCCATGGTTGGCCTTTGCCACTAAGGAGCAGCAGGCAATCTCAGGTATGACCAAATTAATTGGCTGCATGAAGTTTCTTGCGAATGGCTCATTCCAGAAGCTGGGCTTCTTTGCAGTAGGAATGTCCTGGCCCTCGATTTGCCGCAGCCTGAAAAAGTTTCTTAAGGGCAAGAAGCATTTGTTCTTGAAATATGTTTGCTCTCCCTCCTCTGTGTCCAAGTGGAACAGGCTGAAGCTTTTTTTTTGGAGCATGCCCCCATCCCCGTGGTTTTGGGCACCATTGATTGCACCCATGTTTCCCTGATTCCACCCATGTCTGAGGAATATGAGTAACAGTGAGAACATGTTTTTGTCTCTCCCTAATGTTTTAATTCTGAATCTGTTAGTCATTGTATAGTGTGTGACTGTGCAGCTGCTTAATCCTTATTTGCCAGCTGTGTTCACACAGCGTTGGCTACTTTACTGCTGTTTGCTCATCCCCTAATGCTATGTGTGTGTATTTCCAGCCCATTCTCATTTACTGTGCATGCGTGTGCATGTGTACATTTGTGTTTGCTTAGGTCTCTGAATGTCTGGTGTCATCCACAGTGGCGTACCTACCTTTCCTAGTGCCCCATAACACAACTCATAGTGGGTCCCCCAAAAAAGCACACCCCTGCATTAAAGTGGCCCACAAGCCCCCACACCTAGGTTGTGTGGACCAAATACTCAAGGTCCAACTGAAAGCCTTTTTTGTTATAGCACTGACTTTAAGGGAGTTATTACCTCACCAGCAGCAATACATCTCATGTGAGCAGACTACCCAGGCGCTGTGTATACAGCCTGAGCCTGAAACATCCAATTATTTCTGCCTTGCTTCCTATACATTCATGTGCACAGCAATAAATCCTGATTGCTGGTGAACCTGTGCCTGTTGCCTGCCTGATTTCTTTTGATATTAGTGCTTCATACACATATGTGCCTCCCAAATCTGGACAGTGGGCTGATTGCAGTTCTCAACAGTGTTTGTGCATTGTGGGACTGTGGTGTCCCCTTCTAAACTTCTAGGCATTGTTGTTGCTCTCTCTGCATGTAACAGGTCAGCACCAGTGTCGTACCTAAAAAGGAATGGGGCCCTGCTGGGAATTTTAATGTGAGCCCTTTCCAAGCTCATCCAGTAACCCTTTGTTTTTCTTTTCACTCAGTTGGAGGCAGTTAGCCAACTAATGACTCAAACAGCAGAGACAAATGCCGAAGCCTTCCTCCAAATGAATGGCAAGTGAGCACAAATTGGATAAATATGTTAGAGGTGCAATGAGTTGAGCTTTGAAAATGTGTTGTTTGGTTATTATTAATGCTCACCAGCAATACAGAAACTTAAACTTGCAAGAGAATAGGCAATCTCACATGAGATGGCGAGTGAGATCGCCAATAGAAATATACTGCCTTCTCTTGTGTTGTCAGCAGAGAATAGCAATTTACACACAACACAAGTGATGGCGATCTAACTCGCCTTCTCTTGTTGTGTCAGCAGAAAATAGCCGTTCGCACACAACACAAGAGATAGCGATCTAATTCGCCAACTTTTGTTGTGTCAGCAGAGAATGGCCATACACACACAAAACAAGAAATAGTGTTTGCGTTCGCCATTGGAAATACATCGCCATCTCCTGTGTTGTGTGGAAATGGCTATTCTTTGCTGACAATACAAGAGCTGGCGTTTGCTCTCGCCATTAGAATTACTTCACCATCTCTTGTGTTGCCAGCAGAGATCTATGCAGACAACACAAGAGATCGGTGAAATAGATCACCATCTTCTGTGTTGTGTGCGAATGGCCATTCTGTGGTTTCAATGCACTTTCGATTCGGGCCTTGATCTTGGGGAGCTATGTCCTGTGACTGTTGGCTTTTTGGGCCTGCCAAGCTCCCTTCCTCAAGGTCATCTTCATCTATTTGGGTAATGGGAGAAAGATTTCAATTACTATCATGTGCAAAGGCTTTTGGAGTGTCCCTTGTAAACAATCTGTGTTTCCGTTGTTCTGCGTAACAAAGCTTGGTGGTGTAAGGATCCAATATGAGGGGGGAAACCAGCCTCCTGGCCAACACATTCACCCCCTGCTCGTTTTCTCCCGCTGCTTGGCTCTGTGTGGTTGCCATGGAAGAAGATGAGTGTGGGCAGGCAGAGGATGTTGGCAAGTGGCAGGAGTGAGACCCTCGCTGTGCCAGATGTAGCATCTGCTGGGGTGTGTGGAGATGGCGTGTTTGGTGGGTTCATTTTCTTGTCCTTGGCATGACGGATGTGCTGCCACACATCAGTACCAGAAACAGCAAAAAGACTGGCATTTCCCAAGTTGGATGTTGTTGCAAGCATGTAAGTTATCATGTACACATCTGGGCATGTGACTATTAAAATACTGGGATAATAAAGCTGGATAGACTTCAGCATCCGTGTCATTTTGTGTCTCTTTAGGTCAGAACAGTGCTTCATAATTTGCCCCAGCAAATACAGCATCTGGGTTTTGCCATGTATTCCCTCTGTCACACAGTTGCCCACATCCTCTTGCTGAATGTGTTAGGCAGGAAGTCGTATTTTTATTTTATCTTCTAGGGATCAAGCAAATATTGGACAGTGTTTAGCTTGTGTGGGTGTCTGTAAGACTTTGCCATGCACTTTACTGGTCAACATGTACAATGCATGCTAGCTAAATGCATGGCCACATGCAGATCGCAGGCCAAATGCTTGGATACATGCAGAATACAACACAAATGCATGGACACATGCAGATAGCTGGCCAAATGCTTGGGCATATGCAGAGTGCATCACAGATGCATGAATGCATGTAGATCACTGGCCGAGTGCATGGATGCATGCAGATCACATGATTGGTGCATGGGTGTTGCAGGCAGATCGCATCTAAAGCGCATGCACAAAGAGATATTGTATCCTGTGTGCATGTTGATTACATCAAGAATGCATCAATTACAATGATCACAGGCAAGGACTACATTGACACAGCCTCCCTGCCATCACTAGTAGAGATGGGCGAATTTATGAAAAGTTTGATTCGGCCGATTCAACGAATTTTCCGGAATTCGGTCCGAATTTATTTGAGGTGAATCGCTATTAAAAACGGCTATTTCTGGCCTTCCGAGAGCCTCAATAGGATTGTAGAACATTTTGCCTTGCTGTAACATGCATAGAATGCATGCTGGGTTAGTGAAATAACACTGTAAAGAAGTATGACATGCAGATCAGAGGCATCGCTATTAGAATCGCTGTCGCAGAGCGGCACAATTACAGAGCCTTGAGGTGGCATCAGCATAAGGAGTCCATATATTGCCTGAAAAACACACCCTGGAGTAGGCAGCAGCATGGGGAGCCCATATATTGCCTTAAAAACACACATTGGAGTTGGCAGCAGCATGGGGAGCCCATATATTGCCTTAAAAACACACTGGAGTTGGCAGCAGCATAAGCAGCCCATATAATGCCTGAAACGCACACCCTGGATTTGGCAGCAGCATGGGGAGCCCATATATTGCCTGAAAGACACACTGAAGTTGACAGCAGCAAATGGAGCCCATATATTGCCCTAAAGATACCCTGGAGTTGGCGGCAGCATGGGGAGCCCATATATTGCCTGAAAAATACACTGGAGTTGGCAGCAGCATAAGCAGCCCATATATTGCCTGAAAAACACACACTGGAGTTGGCAGCAGAAAAAGGAGCCCATATATTGCCGCAAAGACACACCCAGGAATTGGCAGCAGCAGCATAAGGAGCCCACATATTACCTGAAAACACAATGGAGTTGGAAGCAGCACTGGGAGCACAAATATTGCCTGAAAAACAAATTGGAGTTAGCAGCAGCATAAGCAGCCCATATATTGCCTGAAAGACACACCCTGGAGTTGGCAGCAGCAGCATAAGGAGCCCATATATTGCCAGCAAAACACACTGGAGTTGGCAGCAGCATAGGAGGCCCATATATTGCCTGAAAAACACATTGGAGTTGGCAGCAGCATTAGGAGCCCATATATTGCCTAAAAGACACACCCTGTTTTGGCAGCAGCATAAGTAGCCCATATATTGCCTGAAATACACACCCTGGAGCTGGCAGCAGCATAAGCAGCCCATATATTGCCTGAAAGACACACCCTGGAGTTGGTAGCAGCAGCATAAGGATCCCATATATTGCCAGAAAAACACACTGGAGTTGGCAGCAGCATAAGGAGCCCATATATTGCCTGAAAGACACACCCTGGAGTTGGCAGCAGCATAAGGAGCCCATATATTGCCTGAAAGACACACCCTGGATTTGGCAGCAGCATTAGGAGCCCATATATTGGCTGAAAAACACACTGGAGTTGGCAGCAGCATAAGGAGCCCATATATTGCCTGAAAGACACACCCTGGAGTTGGCAGCAGCATAAGGAGCCCATATATTGCCTGAAAGACACACCCTGGAGTTGGCAGCAGCAGCATAAGGAGCCCATATATTGCCTGAAAGACACACCCTGGAGTTGGCAGCAGCTTAAGGAGCCCATATATTGCCTGAAAGACACACCCTGGATTTGGCAGCAGCATAAGGAGCCCATATATTGCCTGAAAAACACATTGGAGTTGGCAGCAGCATAAGGAGCCCATATATTGCCTGAAAGACACACCCTGGAGTTGGCAGCAGCAGCATAAGGAGCCCATATATTGCCAGCAAAACACACTGGAGTTGGCAGCAGCATAGGAGGCCCATATATTGCCTGAAAAACACATTGGAGTTGGCAGCAGCATTAGGAGCCCATATATTGCCTAAAAGACACACCCTGTTTTGGCAGCAGCATAAGTAGCCCATATATTGCCTGAAAGACACACCCTGGAGTTGGTAGCAGCAGCATAAGGATCCCATATATTGCCAGAAAAACACACTGGAGTTGGCAGCAGCATAAGGAGCCCATATATTGCCTGAAAGACACACCCTGGAGTTGGCAGCAGCAGCATAAGGAGCCCATATATTGCCTGAAAGACACACCCTGGATTTGGCAGCAGCATTAGGAGCCCATATATTGGCTGAAAAACACACTGGAGTTGGCAGCAGCATAAGGAGCCCATATATTGCCTGAAAGACACACCCTGGAGTTGGCAGCAGCATAAGGAGCCCATATATTGCCTGAAAGACACACCCTGGAGTTGGCAGCAGCAGCATAAGGAGCCCATATATTGCCTGAAAGACACACCCTGGAGTTGGCAGCAGCAGCATAAGGAGCCCATATATTGCCTGAAAGACACACCCTGGAGTTGGCAGCAGCTTAAGGAGCCCATATATTGCCTGAAAGACACACCCTGGATTTGGCAGCAGCATAAGGAGCCCATATATTGCCTGAAAAACACATTGGAGTTGGCAGCAGCATAAGGAGCCCATATATTGCCTGAAAGACACACCCTGGCATTTCCTCAATAATTACTTGTGGTCTGATGCGGAGGAATGTCTGTAACTGGAGAGCAGCGCCTTAAATCTGTTTTGCACTATCCATATTTCTGAAGTGTTGGTGTGGCACCATAATCAATCTACTCTGATGCATCAGGCATTGGTGGGTGGAAATCTTGGCTGATCCATGCCCGAATCATTTTCATGCAGACCAGTCTCTCAGAAAAACATTTTTCAAGCGTACTGGAGCACATTGAATTGCCCTCATCAGAGCATCACACACATCTAGGAGTTTTACCACTTTGTTCCGGTTAAAGTCTTCAGGGCCAATTTACTACTGAGTGAAAAGTCCAACTAGTGAAAGGCCATAGATAGTTACACACCTGCTGCTATTATCGACAAATCCTGTTTTATGCATAGTGTAGTGTTTTGTCCTTCCCTCATATACGCACTAAGTATGTCAGGCAGAGAAGTGCCAGGATGGGCACAGAGGAGTTGCAGAGGCCTGAATTTATCAAGTAGAGGTCGCAGCAGACTAGGGGTGAGTGGCAGCAGGAGTCTCAATGAGAGGCCTGATCTCCAGGTATGAGCTAGCGGTCATGTCTCGACCAGCAACCCATCTGCCATCATCGACTGGGTAACACGATCATTCACTTCATCATAAGTGACATCTGACACCCCCAATCAACTGTCGGTTATATCTTACGCTTTGGGTTCAGCTCCACTATTCAGTGAGGACGATCTGCTAGATAAAAATCAGCAGCTACTGCACAGCCAGGAACTGGAGACACTCACCGCTTCTTCCACTAGACGGTCAAGTAGTGATGAGGAGAGTGGCGTGGGAGGTGGTGTTGCAAGCGTTTTGGCTTCTTAAGCAGGCACTGTTGAGGAACCTGAGGACATCAGTGAGTTTTGAGGGCACTTTTAAAGGCTTGGAGTGATGGAGAGTGACGGATTTAGTGGTCAGCATGGTGGCAGAAGGGGAAAGTCTGGAGGCAAATGTGCTCGGGGTAGACCACTTGCTGCGCGGCAGGCTACCTTCCCAGGAGGTAGTCTAAAAGGGTCCCCCGAGTCGTCGGCGGTGGCAGCAGCAGTAAATTAGTGCAGACTGTTGGTAGGAAAATCAGCTACACGGCGATGTGGCAGTTTTTCATCAAGCATCCGCAGGAGGTTAGCATTGCTATATGAAAGATGTGTAGGCAGAAGGCGAAGTGTGGCCAGGGTCTCAATGTTGGACCCACAGCCCTGAGTCAACATTTGCAGCGTCACCATAAATCAGCCTGGGAGAGTTGGCTCCAAAGTGGTGGTCCAGCCTGCTGCATTACCCAGTGGCATGCCGCTCCCTGTTCCAGCCAGCCAAGGCTCCACCACCTCCTGTGTGTCATACCCATCCTCTGTCGCTCCAGATGCTCCTCCTCCTCTTAATCCGAGTCAGTGATTCCGCCAGCAATCCATTGGCCAAGCCATGTCCAAGAGACAACAATATGTGCTCACTCATCCAACGTGCAGAAGCTAAATGTGCTCCTGTATAAATTGCTGGTGCTGCAGTCCCTCCCTTTTGAGGTGGTGGAGCTTTCAGAGAACTGATGGCTTGTGCCGAGCCGAGGTAAAGAGTCCCAAGCTGTCATTTCTTTGCAAAGAAGTCAGTACCAGTCCTGTACAATTTTGTTGAACAGAAGGTGGGCCAGTCCTTGAGCCTGTCAGTGTGTACCAAAGTGCATGGCAGTGCCTACGCCTGGAGCTGTAACTACAGTCAGGGACAATACATATCCTTTAGGGCCCACTGGGTGATTGTGGTTCCTGCACAACCACAACAGCAACTTGGACAGGTCCCGCCGCTGTGGCTTCCACGCTCCTAGGCCGTTGTGCCTGTTACAGTGCACTTGTCTATTTTGGTTCATGGATGTGCACATGTTTTTTGTACATTTTTCTGTGACACCATTGCTAATTCTCAATTACATATTAATTGTTAACATCTTATTTGAACACATTTATAATAATAACATATAATAACATATAACATAATAATAATAACATATAAAATGTTCTTTTTTTTTGTTAATTTAGTATTTTTTTCCATTTTTTTTTCATTGTTTTTTTTATATTTTGTATTTTTTTTTAAATATATATTTATTTAATTTATTAGTTTATTTTTTTTACGTTTTTTATTTTTTTTCTTGTATTTTGTATATATATATATATATATATATATATATATATATATATATTTTTTTTTTTTTTTTTGGTATTTTTATTTATTTTTTTTTTTCAGTGCCCTTCCAGCCTACCATGTGTGCAGGGCACAGCGGTTTCACGCTGTTCTTCACATGGTTTGCCTTGGCGCACCGAGTCACACATGGGAGGAACTGCTTAAAATCATTAATCAATAAATGAAATCATAGCTTACTCCACGAAAACTGCAAATGGGAACCATAGTGACTGACAATGGGAAGAATATCTTGTCTGCGCTGCGACAAGGAATTCTGAGCCATGCGCCCTGTATGGCACGCGTGTTCAACCTAGTTGTCAAGCGTTTTCTGAAGTCTCCCCCCCCCATCTGCAAGACATCCTAACAACGGGAAGGAAACTTTGCATGCACTTCAGCCACTCCTACACCGCCAAGCACACCCTTCTTGAGCTGCAACGTCAGAACGGTATCCCCCAACATAGTCTGATTTTCCATTTTTCCAACTGTTGGAATTCCACCCTCCATATGTTGGATCGACTATACGAACAGAGAAAAGCAATCACTGATTTCTTGATGATCCAAGTGGATAGGGGGACTCCCCTGTGTAACTTCAATGTAAACCAGTGGCAGCTCATACGTGACACCTGCCCTTTGCTCAGGCCCTTTGAGGAAGCCACTTTATTAGTCAGTCGCCAGGACTATGGGATGAACTATGTGATTCCACTGCTTCATGTACTACAACACATGTTGGAAACCATGGCTGGTCAGGGCACTGGAGACATGGCGCCTACATTTCCACATGAAGCCTGTGGGGGCTGAAGTGGAGGAGGAGGGGGTGGGGCACAGCAAAGCACAATTTAGGTTTGACTAAATGGCTATTTTATCTAGTCATCTGACAAGAGAGGAGGAGCGGGGAGCATCCAGAGGAGCTAGAGGGTTGTGAGGAAGGCGAGACAGAGGACCCAGACACACCGTGGCAGTATGTAGTGGAGATGGAGGCAGGTAGTCCCTTCGAGTCACTTGCACAAATGGCACGATGCATGCTCACGTGCTTGCGTAGTGACCGCAGAATTGTCTCCATTTGTCATGACTTCTGGCTCTCCACCTTATTGGACCCTCGCTAACGGCACAAAATGGGGGCATTTTTTACACCCACTGAGAGGGAGGACAAACTGACCTACTACAGAGACATTCTATGTAGTCAGTTGGCCGATGCCTATCTGCGCCGTCTCCATACTCTCGCAGGTCGGACTCAGGGGGACCTCTGCGCTCACCTTCCACTGCCATGGCTGCTGGGGGAGTGGCAGGAGCAGCAGCTCCATCAGCAGCAGCCTGAGTCTTCAGTCACTAATGAGTAGCTTTCTTCACCCGCATAGTGAGGCTAATCATGAGCAGCAGGAAGACCTGGAGCAGGTCCTGAACCAGCAGGTCGTGTCATACCTTGACATGACCATGCCAACACACCTTGAGGATCCACTGGACTTCTGGGCAGCCAAACTTGACTTGTGGCAGCAACTGGCAGAGTTTACCTCGGGAAAGCTGTCCGGCCGGGCCAGTAGTGTGCCATCTGAGCGGGGGCCATAGTCATGCCAAGTAGAACTTGTCTGTCCACTTGTCTGTCCACGAAAAATGTGGAGAGACTCACCTTTGTGAAGATGAATCAGGCATGGATCAGCCAGGATTTCCACCCACCAATGGTTGATCCATGGTAGTAGCTGATGTATGGTAGCTCCTTATGCTGCTGCCAAATCCAGGGTGTGTCTTTCAGGCAATATATGGGCTCCTTATGCTGCTGCTGCCAACTCCAATGTGTGTCTTTCGGGCAATATATGGGCTCCTAATGCTGCTGCCAACTCCAGGGTATGTCTTTCATGCACTATATGGGCTCCTTATGCTGCTGCTGCCAACACTGTGTGTACTCTTAAAAGACACATGCTAGCATATTTGGGATCCCACCCCCCCCCCCCCCCCCCACCCAGGGAAAGGCAATGGCTGCTGGCAATTTGACAACGTGATTTTTTTACAAAATGCAAAAGGTTAGTAGACAGGTACTCTTAAAATATTTATGCTAGTATTTGGGATGCCCCGTGGTGAAAGGCAAAGGCTGCTTTAAAAGTGAAAATGTGCCTTTTTTGAACAAAATGCAAAAGGTTAGTAGACGGGTACTCTTAAAATATTTATGCTAGTATTTCGGATGCCCCCTGGTGAAAGGCAAAGGCTGCTTTAAAAGTGAAAAAGTGACTTTCTTTACAAAATGCAAAAAGGTAAGTAGACAGTTACTCTTAAAAGACACATGCTAGCATATTTGGGATGCCCCCGGTGAAAGGCAATGGCTGCTGGCAATTTGACAATGTGACTTTCTTTACAAAATGCAAAAGGTAAGTAGACAGTTACTCTTAAAAGACACATGCTAGCATATTTGGGATGCCCCCCGGTGAAAGGCAATGGCTGCTGGCAATTTGACAATGTGACTTTCTTTACAAAATGCAAAAGGTTAGTAGACAGTTACTCTTAAAATATTTATGCTAGTATTTGGGATGCCCCCTGGTGAAAGGCAAAGGCTGATTAAAATGTGAAAAGGTGCCTTTTTTGAACAAAATGCAAAAGGTTAGTAGACAGGTACTCTCAAAATATTTTTTGCTAGTATTTGGGATGCCCCCTGTTCAAAGGCAAAGGCTGGTTGCTTTAAAAGTGAAAAAGTGACTTTTTTGAACAAAATGCAACCGGTTAGCAGACAAGTACTCTTAAAATATTTATGCTAGTATTTGGGATGCCCACTGGTGAAAGTCAAAGGCTGCTTTAAAAGTGAAAAAGAAACTTTCTTTACAAAATGCAAAAAGGTAAGTAGACAGGTAAGTAGACACATGCTAGCATATTTGGGATGCCCCCCCCCTTCCCCAGTGAAAGGCAATGGCTGCTGGCAATTTGACAATGTGACTTTCTTTACAAAATGCAAAAGGTTAGTAGACAGTTACTCTTAAAATATTAGTATTTGGGATGCCCCCTGGTGAAAGGCAAAGGCTGATTTAAATGTGAAAAAGTGCCTTTTTTGAACAAAATGCAACTGGTTAGCAGACAGTTACTCTTAAAATATTTATGCTAGTATTTGGGATGCCCCCCCCCCCGTTCAAAGGCACAGGCTGGCTGCTTTAAAAGTGAAAAAGTTACTTTGTTTACAAAATGCACAATGTTAATAGACAGGTACTCTTCAAATATTTATGCTAGTATTTGTGATGCCCCCTGTTCAAAGGCTGGCTGCTTTAACAGTGAAAAAGTGACTTTCTTTACAAAATGCACAGTTAATGAACAGGTACTCTTAAAATATTTATGTTAGTATTTGGGATGCCCCCTGTTCAAAGGCAAAGGCTGGCTGCTTTAAAAGTGACTTTCTTTACAAAATACACAATGTTAATAGACTCTTAAAATATTAATGCTAGCACGCTTTTTAAAGAATGACACCAGGAAAAGGAAAAGCTAAATAGGCAGGTGTGTTATTAACACTTAATAGGCTTGAAAGCTAATGCAAACACTTTAAACTGTCTCTGTCTTTCTCTGTCACTGTCACAGCCTCTCTCCTTCTCTCTCTGTCCCTCTCTCCTTCTGTTCCTTGTTCTATCTATCTCTCCCTCGCTGTATCTATCTATCTATCTATCTATCTATCTATCTATCTATCTATCTATCTATCCGTCTATCTGTCCCTCTCTCCTTCTGTTCCTTGTTCTATCTATCTCTCCCTCGCTGTATCTATCTATCTATCTATCCGTCTATCTGTCCCTCTCTCCCTGCGTGATCCGCTCTGGCCGCAATACAGTGCCGAAATGAGCTTCCGCAAAATGGCCGCAACTTATATAGGGCTGTGACATCATCGGGAAGCCTGGCTGCTGATAGGTAGCATGTGGCGCCTACCCGGGATTCCTTGCCCCATGGGACATGTCCTGACATGTGGATCCACCATTTTAGATGGCCTGGATAGTAGTAAATTGAGTTTTAAGGAAGCGATTCGAGCGATTGAATCGCGGCGATATTCGGAATTGTTACGGATCGAATTTTTCCTGAAATTCTTAACGAATTCGGGTTCGTCAAATTTGATTCACTCATCTCTAATCATTAGGCTCAGTGCCTTGGCCCAGGGTTAGGTACAGGGTCAGGGGCGACAAGATAAATTAAAAGAATGCCTGCATGCACTTGCCAAGGACACAGCTTTTTCGCAACCTGCTTACATGGATGATGCAGACATCCTCCTCTGGGGTATACAGCACAGGCTCCAATTAGATCTACATATCCTTTGTTCGCAAAAAATATATAGTGAAGATGCAGGAAAAACATGAGGGCCAGGAGGAACATTAACAAAAACATGGGGCCAGGAGGAAGATTGACATTGGAGATAGGATTTAATAAATGGCCACCGCTAGAAGAGGGAAAGGGCTTGTAGCACGTTGGGAATACAAATGAAATGAAGTGACTGTAGAAACAATCTGAGAATGGAGAACTAACTCTCCTGTGGAGAATGTAGCCAATACTGGAAAAAAACGCAGCTCATGACCCTTTCATGCATTGCTTGACTTGGGGCTTCGGTGTTGCGGAGACAACATGCAAGCATGTGTCAAAATGTTTGTGTTCCCTCCCCTGCTGAAGGACACTTCTCCCTTATTTGGTGCTTGATCTGGGACGAGAAGTCAAAGATCTCACCCACTGCGAGGAGATGGAACATCTGCAGTGGAGAGGAGGAATAGTTTTTTTTTTGTTTGAGCCTGGACTGTGTCCCAATACTTGTCCTATTGGTTTATACCGCATACTGTATGTTGTGTGGTTTTAATTTATTTAATTTATTAAGGAGTTAGTGAATAGCTCCTCGTGTTGGTTTTCAGATAAACTTGCTGTTTGGTCACTGTAGACAAGAAGCTAAATTGGAAGTCCAGTCTAGCAATCGCGCCCCGCTCTGCCTCCCTCCCTCCCCTGACACTGAGGCAGGGTGGAGGTTACAAGAAAAAAAAAAAACAGCTTACCTCGCCTGTATCTCATGCTGATACCGGACAGCTGCACGGACAGTACACAGAGCGGCATTGGCTGCTCTCTGCACACTCTCGCCAGCCCATTCAAGTGATTAGGTGGGCGAGGCCACACTCAGAACCACTCTGTACATCCTGACAAAGATGGGGTCGTCTAGGACCCGAAGCACCAGGAGAACAGTGTAGGATTTGGGACAAGGTAAGCTGTTTTTCCTGCAAGGCCTTCTCCCTGTCTAACCTTTACCTGCTCTATCCAAAATTCAAGGTTTTAGCTGAAAGTATTTAGTTTTAAAAGGTTTAGCTGTTAAATACAACAAGAGCAAGACTTACTTAAAAAAATGCGAACTGATCGTTTTGTAAGGCCACGCTTTAATATTCACTTGTACTCAAGGCCACATAAGGCTCAAACCCTTTAGCAGTGAAAAGGAGTATTGTGTTCTGATGAGTCAGCCTTGATTCTTTGTCCTAGAACTTGAAAAGAAATACATTTGAAGAAAACCAAAGCTGGACTTCACGCCACAAATGATAAAGGAGATCTGTCATGAACAAATAATAACAAGCCGCTTGCCTGTAAAGCCATTTCATTCCGTTTTTAGTCAGTTAAAACACCACTCTAGCCAAACATTTTATTTCAGATTTTGCAGGGTTATATAGCATGAAACATGAGGGTTGCACCATATCAAAACACAACTATAATAAAATCAATAATGGCATTGTCATTAAATAAGATAAAACATAATTAAAACAATATAGACCAGAAGGTGAGCCCCTGAGTATCAGATATAACAGAATATTGATAACAGTTATCCTTTAAAAATATAAATTAAATACATTAAAATAAATTCTCTTATATATAAAAATGTAAATGTAAAATTCAAATAGCAAAGAAAAAGGGGGAGGGATGAACCTAATTCCTCTATATACCCAGGGCCGTATTTGGTTTTCATGCTGCCCCAGGCAAGTTAGGTCACGGCCATATGTAAAGCCATTTCATTCCGTTTTTAGTCAGTTAAAACACCACTCTAGCCAAACATTTATTTCAGATTTTGCAGGGTTATATAGCATGAAACATGAGGGTTGCACCATATCAAAACACAACTATAATAAAATCAATAATGGCATTGTCATTAAATAAGATAAAACATAATTAAAACAATATAGACCAGAAGGTGAGCCCCTGAGTATCAGATATAACAGAATATTGATAACAGTTATCCTTTAAAAATATAAATTAAATACATTAAAATAAATTCTCTTATATATAAAAATGTAAATGTAAAATTCAAATAGCAAAGAAAAAGGGGGAGGGATGAACCTAATTCCTCTATATACCCAGGGCCGTATTTGGTTTTCATGCTGCCCCAGGCAAGTTAGGTCACGGCCATATAAAAAAAAGTGTGTAGGGGGAAAGGGTGCAATGGGCTAGATGCAGAGAATGTGTGTGGAGGAGGGGACAAAGGGGGAAATGCAGAGAAGCAGACAAGTACCGTATATACTCGAGTATAAGCCGAGTTTTTCAGCCCACTTTTTGGGCTGAAAAAAGCAGCCTCGGCTTATACTCGAGTCAGTGACTTACCTGAGCGAGGCCTCCGAGGCGGCAGACGAGATGCCGAGGCTTCAGAACTCGGCGGGGAGATCAGTACACCCAGCGCGAGGTGGGTGTACCAAGATGGCGGCCCGGGCCTCAGTGACGCGACGTGACGTGGCGGCGCGGAGCGCGCCGGCCGCCATCTTGGTACACCCACCTCGCGCTGGGTGTACTGATCTCCCCGCCGAGTTCTGAAGCCTCTGAGGCGGCTCTTCTGCCCTGCGGACCCATGCCGTCGTCCCGCGCCGTCCTCTCTCCCGCACCGTCGCTGGAAGGAGCCTCGCTGAAGATCCTGCAGGAGCTGAACTGGTGAGTGTGTGTGTTGTGTGCATTGTATGTGTGCTGTGTGTGTATGTGTGCTGTGTGTGTATGTGTGCTGTGTTGTGTGCTGTGTTGTGTGCTGTGTGTGCCTTGTGTGTGTATGTGTGCTGTATTGTGTGCTGTGTTGTGTGCCTCGGCTTATACTCGGGTCAATAACTTTTTCCAGGTTTTTGGGGTAAAATTAGGTGCCTCGGCTTATATTCGGGTCGGCCTATACTCGAGTATATACGGTATGTTCCATCTTTTACTGCATTCGGACATACAGGAGTCACATGACCACATCAGTGGAGGGGAGATGCTCTGGTCTGTGTTCAACCCATTCCACCCCCCCCCTCACACAAATACACTCTACATCCTTCTATGGCTGGGGGGTGTTTGTTAAGAGGCATTAATGTTCTGGCTACATGATTTTTAATTTATTTTCTTTACTACATTAGTAAGGTCACTGCCCCCCCTTCTAGGTTACAGCCCTGTATATACCAGGTGTTTAGTCCAAACAATGGATATATAGAGGGATTAGGTTCATCCCTCCCCATTTTTCTTTGCTCTTCACAATAATCAACTGGTTCTAGCCCATGCTACCAGCATATAAAGATAATTAGGGTAGGGACACAAAAAAAACCTATTTTAACTTAATTGTAAAATTCAAATACACAATAATAAAGAAAATTTGTACATTTTAAGTAATTCAGTTGAAAAACTGAAACTCATATTATATTGAGTCAATACAAAAGAGTAATCTTTTTCAAGTGTGATCTGACATGCATTCCCAACATGCATGTGCGCACTCCCAAAGCACATGCACCCACACAAAGTGCATTCGTGCACCCCCAAACTGCATGCGTGCACGCCCAATCGCTATTGCGTGAACTCCCAAACATGCATGTTCGCACTCCCAAAGCACATGCATGCACTCCCAAAGTGCATGCACACACCTCAAAAACTGTTAGCTCGCACTCTCAAAGTGCTGGTGGAAAGAGAAGGTGGGGAAGCAGGTGCTGCGCTGCTCTATCCCGGCATTGACCGAGAGAGAGAGGAGAAGGTGGGGCAGCAGGCACTGCGCTGCTTTCTCCCGGCATCAACCAGGGAGGAAGAGGTGGCAGGCACCGGTGTTCTCTCCTGGCATCAACCAGGGAGAAAGGAGGAGGTCAGTGGTGGGTTGCATGGGCCATGCTGCTCTCTCCTGGCATTGGCTGGGGAAGAGAGGAGGAGGTGAGGATACAAGTGCCAAGCTGCTCTCTCCCGGCATCAGCTGGGGTAGAGAGGTGGTGGGATGGTAGGTGATGTGCTGCTCTCTCCCAGCATCGGCCAGGGGGGAGAGGAGGAAAGTGGGGTGGCAGGAGCCTCTCATGCTTCTTCTTTCTCTGCTGCAAGTATAAACGGTGGTGTAGGTCTGCCTGCTGCTGGCCAGCAGAGAGGGTAGCTGTTTCCCCGCTTGGCAGGGATGTTGGCGTCCACTGGGGGCTGACATCCCGTGTGGATTCTCCTTGCTGCTTACCGGCGGGGAGGCTGTACAAAGAGCTGGAGGAGGTGGAGAAGGAGGCAGAGGGAAGGGCTGGAGGAGGTGGGCAACAAAAATTCTGTTCTGCTCTGATGAGCTGATTGGAGGGATGGGATGAAAGGGGTATGTCAATAGGTGAACCTGTAAACCTCGACCATTTCTTCTTCAATTCGAAAATGGGAAACAGTTTAGGGCAGTGCCAAATGTAGCCTGACGCAATGATGTAACAATTATCTTTGCCTGCAGTAGCACTTTAGGTCAGGCTTTGATGGACAAAATCGCTGAAGAAGACTCTGGACCACATGATCACTGTCGTCTGTTGTGTGGCTGGTTTTTAATGCGGCGCAGGTAAGAAATACAGGGCTTTCAATGGCATTACTTATTGTGATGGGGCCCAGTTGCAAACATTAGATGGGGCCCTGTCAAGGCTTATACAGTCATTTTTTCTGTCTTTTAATTACTTTTATCTGTCTTTTAACTTTGATACAACTAGACAACTAAAGTCTGGAACGATAAAGACAACTGGCTCCTCTAAATTATGCCAAGTAAGCACACATTTGAAAATAAGATGGAGGCACAACAATGAGGTGCCCTCTGACCTCCTGGGCCGCGGTGCACCCCCTGCACCACCTATAGTTACACCCCTGGGTGGTATGCGCTGGAGTGGTTGGTCTGCTTTAAAAGAAAGTTTAAATAACATTAAATTGATGTTGCCAATAACCGTTATACATTTTTTACTTTCATTATTCAAGCAGAGTTGGTAATTCACAAAGTTTATGGAGCATAAAAATATAGATTTCATAAGTTGGCAACCTTTCTAATTTCAAACTGCCATAATAGGTTTTTCATTAAAGATTTATGTGATGAGGGAACTCTAAACAAAAGCAAGAACAGGAGATCAGTAATAAATAAAAAGTACCATGAGTCATTTCCATTACAGAGTGGTAACAAGGTTTTAGCTTTATTTTCTTCATTTGTTCTGCTGCATACTGCCCCCCCCCCCCCCCAAGAGTCTTATAGACTTGAGCAGGGGTTGATCCTTTTTAATGTCCTATATATATTGTAAAATGTGTACCATGTTTATGATGCTGGTGTTCTTTGCATTGCCTATTTAGCATCCAGTTTTGAGCATTGGGAGCTGCATTGGGAGTTGATTCTGATGTTAACGGGGTGGAATTCCATCCACCAGTTTGCTCTTGCAAATGGTGGGCAGCTGCCAAAATGGTGGTGCACCTGGATTGCGATCTCCTGCAGGAGATCTAAGGGGAGAACAGCTGTTTTAAAGTGTATCTAGACACAGCCTTTAGTTCTGCCATTATATAAGATATAATGAAGGCATAGAAAATACTATTTTTTAATAAACAAAAAAAAAAGAAAATTGAAAAAACAACAGCAGGTGTAAAGCATTCCAGGGGTGCCCATTTGTTATGACACCCCTGGAAGAACACTGGGCCCATGCCGATGGTTGCTGGGCTTTTCTGCACCCCCAATGCCGGGAGCTGCAGGTAATTGAACATAAGCATCAGCAAGCCACTCACCTCCATACCAGGTTGGTATCTTGACACTCTTAACTGATAAAGGGCTTCATGGGACTCCCTAACAGCTGACTGGTAGTGAAAGAGTAGTAAGACGCCCACCCATTCACCATTTTAATCAAAGAACAAATAATCCAAAGTCTGCATCTTCCATATTCATCCATCTTCTTCCAGACTCCAGTATGTTGAGTTAAGGTCTTCTGAGGCTCACTTGCAAGGTCTCCAGTGGCTTTCGGCATGACCAGAAGTCTTCTAAGGGCCTTATTCATCAAGCGATAGCGGCAGGTAGTGTCTGACGAGCGCCAGGTACCGCCAGCTAACGGCGGCTACCGACTCAAGTACGCCCGGCGTCGGCCACAATGATGCATTTATCACGCTAAATGCGGCTAGTGCCGGCGAGAGCGTCAGCTAGCGCGGGATTCATGATGTAGCCGACTGCAACGAACAGCGCCGCTGCTAATCCCATCACAGCGCCAGGTCTGACCTGTCGCTACCTGCCGCTCTCCCATACATTTCAATGGCAGACACTGCAATGATTGTTTTAAGTGGTTTTTGTGTTCTTGTCTTTTGCACAAAATTCAACACATGTTTTTTGGGATATGTTTTATTAATCTTATAAAACTAGTCTTGTTATTTTTGTTTTTTAGATGAAAGTTGTAATTTTTACACTGTAATGTTGTGAGTGACATCTAAAATGCATCTCCTCCCACAAAACACATTAGGCTCAAAATAGCTTGCTTTCACAACACACGGGGCTTGTAAAGCTACTTTTTAGTCAGTCATGTTTGGCGCTCACGTTCGCTCATTGAAATTGTCAGCGCCCAAGCTATTCGGCAGCCCTGTCCTTGATGAATCTGTGGTGGTCAGAGTTTGTGCAGTCGCTGTTTTGATTCGCTATGTGGCGGCGCGAGCTTCGCTGTGCTGCGCTGTGCTGTTCATACATGTGCCCTTCTGCCATTTTCCCGGAATTCACTTTCCGCGACCCCAGTCGTTCTTAATGAATACACTGTAGTTGTGAGCGTGCATGGGATTTCTTCAGGCGTACAAGCTCATAACAACCCGTTATGCATTCTCCTGTGTGCCACATTATCATGTAGTTGGATAGTTTTATTGTGTTATTATTTTATGAAGGAATAAGATTGTTATTTGTAAGCAACCAGCTTTTTGGTTTTCTCGGACCTATGCATTACAGGATATTGAACACCCAGCTAAATCAAGCTAATAATTAATGGCGCCTTTGCCAATAGCTTGTTTTAATGCGTAAATTTACTTTTTCCGCCACTTAGCTTGCACATAGCTGATATTAGCTTGTTCCTGGTGCACGGAGCGTTTGTGTTTTTTTTTTTTCCCCAGTTGCTTTGGTCATATCCGGTTCCAGTTTCATCCTTTGCGTTTCAAAGCCACGTAAAGCTAAAAATTACTTGCGCTTTGTCCAATAGCTTTTTGGAATGCGTAAATCGACTATTTCCGCCACTTAGCTTGCACATAGCGGATATTAGCTTGTTCCTGGTGCGCGGAGCGTTTTTTTTTTTTCCCCTGTCGCTTTGGTCATATCCGGTTCCTGTTTCCTCCTTTGTGTTTCCACCATGCTGCCCAGGAGACGGATTCTGCGCCTCCCCAGCATCTCCTCTGATTCTGACCCCACCACCCCTCCCCCCACCTCCCCCACCTACCTCACCTCCCCCACCTACCTCACCTCCCCCACCTAACCCCCCTCCAACCCCTTCCCCTCCTGGGCCAGCTAAACAGACAAGAAAACGGGTGGATAGCCGCGTAAACGGCCAGGTGGTCAAAGTGAGTATGTTTATCTTGGATTTTATGTTTAAAGTGGACCAACACACAGGGGGGATTGGCCCTGAAATCTCTTAGATTTCCGGACCAATCAGATCCCTCCCCGCGGGGCATCCCAAATCGGGATGTCCTGCGGGGATGAACCCCCCAGGAGGCCAAAAAACCTTACCTCAGCCCAGTTACTTCGGTGCATGCGCGAGCCGCGGATGCGTCTTGCGATTCCCTCTAGCAGGGTGCGCACCCGCGCCGGACAATTGTTAATGGCCGGCGCAGGCGCCCTCCCTGTTAGAAGGAAGCGCAACACGCATCCTACAGCGCTCAGAGGCAGCTGAGCTGGTATGCGCGACCAATCGGCCTGGGACGCGCATACCACAGTGGCGCAGAGCGCTGTGATAGCCTGGCGCAGTCACGTGGGAGCGTGGTCAGTTGAGTATTTCTGGCCTTCCCGGGGGGTTACAGACAGCGGGCCACCCCCGATTGCTGTGCCCCACCAAAGTGGACCCAAACCCAGAATAGTCAAAATCCTGGGTGTTGGTCCACTTTAATCTGTTCTCAGTATAACTGTTTAGGCCATTGTTCTGATGTCATGTATTGATTTTTGTTTGTTTTTCATTGCTCATAGGATTTCTGCATCCACCAATACGACTATGCCCATGGGGGCAAGAAGCGAATTTGAAAGGTAAGTTCAAGGTTATGAAATGCACACCATAAATAACAGAAAAAGAGATATAAACTTGTTGTTGTAAGAACGGGGTTCAAAGTTATAGCCAAGTGTACCCACTCATTTGTACACTGAGTATCAACTGCGAGATCAAATAGTGCTACATATATGAACACCCAGACTACGTTGTTAATGCCAAAAAAGTGAACAATACTTTAATAAAGTGTGTACAAGAACCAGTATAATACAATTCAGCCACTAGGTGGCGCTGTGGAGACATGCCCCCATGGAAACCTTTGTAAAGCATGAAACAGTATATCAAGCAATATACTTAGTAAAGGTAGCTAAAGTAGTGCGAGCAATTGTTAAGATTTCATAGTGCATGCCTACCATCTCCACTTTAAAGCATAACAACAATGCAAGGTAAACAAGAATGAGCCAATATAACATGGCATAGCAGCGTATCAGTATGAGCAGAGTACCTAGTGGAAAAATGACATCCAAATGCCCCTCAACGTTTCGGTATGGGAACCTTCGTCAGACCCTCCTGGAGGTGAAGGCCACAGTGTCCCGGCGCTTCGACACCCACCTCACAGTCCGATCAATAATGCAAAAATGGTCGGACTTCAAGCGCCGGGACCCTGAAGGCGTGTACCGCCTATATGATGCCTACGCTTCAGGTAAGTTTAAGCTTATGCTATGTTTATACTTTTTTGTAAATAATCTTCTAAGCTGTGTCCATTTTGGGTATTAATATTAATTCTTTTCATTCACCCCCTCAACACAGATAAGCGTCCTCCCCTGGGGAAACGTGGGAAGGGAGTCCTCCACCGAACCAGACAGGCGGACTCAGGGGAGTCATCGGGGGAGGGTCCCTCTTGCGGGTCCTATTAAGAGGCCCAGGGGAGGAAAGGGATGACGCCCCAGAGGAGTGTGCTGCTGGGGGGCTGGCAGGATCAAGCCTCAGCTCCTCACACTCTGACTTAACAGTTACTTAAGACTTAAGTCTTAACAGCCAAGGGGCCACTCTCAAGTGGGGAGTCCAAGTGGGGTGGAAGGAATGGACTCTCCCACACTCCCTGAAGGAACAGGGAGTGAGAGGGAGGAGGGTGGCCCTTTGGCTGGGGGATCTTCAGAGCAGAGTGTGAGGAGCCGAGGCTCCCCGCCTCCTTCTCAGAGCCCTCCCTGGGCTTCAAGTGGCGGATCATCCCCTGGTGAGTGCACATTTTGTCATTGTTAGTCTGTGACAGGTTTCATCTGGCCATTTGTACTTAGCCCTTGCCATTCCTCTCTAATTTGCAGGGCATCATATAGGCGGCACCTCCATGGCCTTTTGGCAACGCCTTCTCCACGGGCATAGTCATGGTAAGTGTTTGTTGTTATCCCTCACATTCCATATGTTATGACATTCCTTAAAGTGGACCAACACCCATTGCTGATTGTGCTTGGAATCTCTAAGCTTCCATGCCCAATCACCTCCCTCACCCAGGGCCCCCCCCCCCAAAAGCCCACAAACTCCTTACCTCATTGGGGGTGGCAGAAGCCACCGCCGCAGCCTCCTGCGTGCCCCTCTAGATGTGTGTGCGCCTGCGCTCTTTGTTTCATAATGGCCTGCGCGTGCGCACACACTGGAGGAGTGATGCGCGGAAGGCAGCGGCGGCGGACGGTGTCTCACTCAAATTGTTGTGCTCTGCCAAAGTGGACCAAAACACAAAATAGTATCAATCCTGGGTCTTGGCCCACTTTTAACAGACACATGTTTCCTGGTCCATAGTACAAGCTGGTTTGATAATGTACATTAACATTACAAACCCCACTACAGTGCAATCCAAATGGCAACCACCCCTATGTTTCTGTCCACACCATGATGGGGGCTAGCAAATGTGTTATTTTGTTAAGTTGTTCCGGCTAACACATGTTGCACACTAGTAACATTCTACAATCAACTGCAAATTAGTCCTTAGCATTGCACTGTCAAGGTTATTGGCACATTATCTTTATGTGTCCATGTTGCAACCCAAAAGAATTTACATGAACTCATGGACCATGAAAGATGCTAATGTCGGACAACATGTGTGTAACCATGCAAGCATTTGAGTTGGCAGACTCCATAACCAGATGGATGACAAATAGTCATGTGTCACTAATTTTGCTTTTCTCTTTTGCTTTCTCCTGACAGATGTGGCCACGCAGACGGAGCCGGTGTACATCACCACCACACCTCCCGGGACGGCCAGCAGCATGGGCCCCGCCACAGCTGCGATGGTGGGTACATCCCACTTCATATGCCTAAAGACTTGTGAACCCTATGTCTTATAGTCAAGACATTTATCGTCTGCAGACATTTACAATGCACCTATGTGTTTAATCAACACACATCTAGGTTACATGTGTTTGGCCAACAATCCTACATGCATGTCTGCATGCTTGATTGTTGCCTCACATTCTTGAGTTTGCCACATAGAGACAAATTGTGGTTTCTACCCAACCAAATGGGCCTGCTTAGGTCGTGACCTCTAAGATTCTTGGCCAAACTAGTTTACTCGTTAGGACTTAGGCCCTGATGTTTGGCTGTGACTAAACACATAAATGTCCACACTGGGACTTATACCTTCTTTGATTCCCAAGAGTTAAGAGTAAATGTATGCTTGGGATGTTGTGGCCACATTTAAGCCATCCACTAGTACTCATATAATGGTAACACCTAAGGGCACAGTGGGCAACAATGTTAATGTGAGCGTCAGCTAATTGGACCCACTGACATTACATTGCTACATCTGTGTCTGTTGAGGTCACATTCGATTTTTTAAATCTGGTTTTTTTCTACTCTCTACAGCTTGTGAAAACCAGCATCGCAGACTGTGGCGGTCGATCCGGCGTCTTCGCCTTATGCTGCTGGCCAAGAAGAGGCGTCGTTAGGGTGGGGTGATGACTGGCCCCTGGTTTTATGCACTTTGCGGCCAAATGTTGGGCCTGTTGCCCGCCTTTCTTAATAAACATTTTGTATTTTGTTAATTACAGTGTGTTGTGCCTTGTCAAGCATAGTTTAAGTGTCTACAAACCCATTCGTGTGTAAATTTTGGCATACCTTTGTAGCCATTTAATGTGTAAACCATAGTAAGCTATGGTCACCAATGTGTGGCATTAATTTTTTCCTACATTTACATATGTAGATCAAGATACTCATCCCTGACTGTGTTCTTAGCTATGTCTTAGGAAAAACACAATTTAGAGGTGGGGTAATCAAATATATTTCCAAAAAAAAATTACAACAAAAAACAAATTAATATTCTTGGCTTGGGGGCCGGGGAGGTTGGGAGTCATTGCTAGGGGCGGTGTTGGGGGCCAACAGTGCAGAAAAAAAAATAGACTGCTGTTGTATGAGCTGCTGTGTCAACAACAAACTTTGTTCCTGGCGCTGGAGAGATTGCTCCATCAGGTTTGACAGGCGAACAAGTTCCTGGTTAGTTGGTTGCTGTTGTCCTTGTCGCAACTCGTCTATCTGTCGCTGCTGGGCCTCATTTTGTTGCTGACACATCAGCACCTGATGTTCCAACGCCGCAATGCGCTCATTAGTTACATCACGCAGCTGTTGGCGACTGTAGTCCTCCAGTATCCGGACCTCTAGCTCATAAAAATCAGCACTGGTTGGTGCCACACCTCCTCTTGCTCTGGTTTGAGCCTAACAAAATAGAAAACAACATTTTAGTCAAACAGAACCAATGCAGGTATGCCCCTCCAAATCATTTGCCCAAACTGTAACAATACAACTTACCCTTGCTTGAGCCTCTGAAGCTTGGCCACATGGCACTTGGGAAGAGGTCCCAGCTTGGGGTTCTGGTCCCGCCTCCTGCCAAAACAACAAAGAAAGGAAATGTGACATGTTGGTTCATGGCCTACCCACGAACATGCCAATGTGGTTATTGGTCCTCTAAATCAGCCATGTTACCTCCGTGACGTCCGGCACAGGTAGGAGCGGGGTCTGGCTGCCAGAGAGGGGCAAATCCACATCAGAGAGCTCCGGCAAGTTGGCATATGCTAAACAGGAAAGTCAGGTTAGTAGGTCAGTGGACCAAACTCAAATGTAACATGGATAGCCTATCGAGGCCATACCTCCACAAAGTGCAAGATTACACACTAGCCAAAAGGTATCTGTTAAACTCAGATTGCTAACATGTATGTAAGAGGAATATGAGGCAATAATTGGGCCAAATAAGATCAGACACATTGCTAAAATTACACATACCCGCCATCTCCCAGATGTCTGGAGTGGGGCCCTCACTCGAGCTTTGCCCTTGAAAATACATGTTTAAACACAAGTTGGCCTAATAAAGTTCCACAAAAGTATTGCAAAAATCCAAACTAGATAATCAAGCAAAAACAACTTACCCTCATCTCTGGCAGCCTCAGCGTGAAGGGCCCTTTCCGGACAGCCACTTCCGATATTCTGGCCAACTAAAAGACACAATTAATGTCTCTAAATATTCCTCCAACTACTTGGGTGAATGTTTGTCTTTAAATATACCCAACAAATGCATTGCAATCACTCAAAAAACTATTAGACTGACCCTGGGGATGGAAAAAGCACTCAAAATATGCATCTTCAAGTTGACAGAGCAAACATGTAGATTATTAGACTAACCAAATTGAACCAGTGTAACATAAACAGCATAAAGGATACATTATTTATTGCAATACACACCAACAGGGTCCTGTTGACCTGCAACATCGGAAGTGGGGTCCAAAGATGAACCAGTCACTTGGCCTACAAATCAAAAAGAGGAATGATAGACATGCACTTGTGGTAAAGCGGATAAAGCAAGGTTGACACATGCACTTACCGGCATCCAAAGAGTAGCTTGGCTCCTGAGGAGATGCTGTTGCCAATGGCGGGGCAGCTAGGCAAAAACAAAGCAAACATTTAGCCATTGGTAATGTGCGGCACAAAATAAAACATGCATTTAGGTGTGTGTGAGCAGCTCAATCACTAATATTCACTAATCAAGGCCAGTGTGGCTTCCACATGTATATGCAGATATATGGCCACACATCTCTGGCTTCCCACATAGCTACACATGTTAGGGCCTTGTTAGTTAGTTGCTGTGAGGGTTAAAGTTATTAGTCCGCAGGTCCATATTAGTAATCCTCAACAGTGGTACAAGCTATTGTTTGAGGTGCTCCCACACCCATTTTGGGCAAAAACAACCAGCCCCTAAATTAGTGTTAAATACCTTCAATGGCAGACTGGGTTAGGCTGGAGGTTGGTTGAAGGGCAGGATTTTGGGTGTCCTCCTCCTCCCCCGACTCATGGACAGCACCATGTGCACCTATGCAGAAAGCAACACACAGGAAAGTAAAACATTTATGAGGTATAATGTACTACTTCACAGGTCCTACTGTTAGTTGGCCAGAAAGAGACAAAGCAAATCACATACATTAACATTACCATCACAAAATAGACAGAAAATATGTACCTTCAGTCCAAACTGTGGTGTCATCCCCAGGATCCACACCCTGCAGCCGAGCAAGTGAAATTTTGCCCTTCAGCATCTCCTCATATGGCCTGTAGGTACTCTTTGGACCCTGGATGGTCCCACTCTCGACATCAAGATCGTGATTCATCTTTTTTATAAGGGCCCCTCTCAAAGTGTAGAAGCATTTCCTGCAGGATGGGCAACTACGGGGGTGTGGAGCACTGCTAGTAAGCTCCTCACCAATGGCATCCCACAGTTTGCTTCTTTCTTGTTTGTCTATTGACTTGCTTTGGGAGCCAAAGAGCAGCTCCCATTTAGCAAGGGTAAGGCGCACAAGATTATTATTCTCCGCCAAATTAAATTCAGGCTCCCTCTTGGCACCTGGGTGCTTAGCCTGGGGTGCTGCACCACCTTCAGGCTGGGCCCTTTTCCTTAAGGGAGGTCTGCGCACAGCACCCACCACACTCCTACTTGGGCCTGCTGTGGCCGGTAGATGTCCTGAATTTGGCTCCATCCTGTAGCTGCACACACACACCAATACACAACCAACAAGCACGCATGCAGACTACAGAATGGCATCGCCCTCTTTTTGGGTTGGGCAGGTTTTATGTGCTCTAACAGCCAATCACAAACAGGTCCACTTAATAGATTCACACATACTGGCCAGGTGCTTGTAGCAACACCTCCACTGCACTGACTGAACCATGTGTGGTAGGCAATTAACTAATTACAGACCTCATTAACCAAACAACACACAACCAAAGACAACAATGTACTCATGTATATTAAACACTTGTGACATGTGGCTATACTAACGGCTATTTAAAGAAACAGCAGCTTACCTTTCATTGGCCCACCACAGAATTTTCTGCCATGTCCGTTAATGCACGCAAGTTTAGGCTCACGTACGCTAGTAGCGCTACGTTTCACGCACACCTGGGTCAGCTAATTGGAGACCGGAAATAGCAGAGCAACGCAAAAGGCGGCAAAGCGGACCTGTCCTTTTTCAAAGTGAAGTATAAATGGCTGGATTTGGCAAGCTTCTGGTATTGTTACACTGTGGCAAAAGATGTGGTGTGGTGCTTGGTTCCCTTAGCTCATTTGAGTGTCTGGCTGGGTTTGGTCCTCACTCTCTGTGGCTTGTTGGGTGATTTCTGACATCAGTGCTGTTTCTTTAGGAGATTGATTTTGTTGGCATATGCAACTATTGTGGAGCATACAGCAAGTGAGGCTTGATTTTGGGGCCTTTTGTGGGCTGTGCAGCAACTCCCCTCTTGGTTGTGCCTAACTTAGAAAGCTGTTTTTCAGCAGTATGGTGGTTCTGACCACTATACTTCTGGTTTTGTGGTGAGCTGCATTGTAGTGAGTGTGTGAGGAGTGTGATTGTTTGTGTGTGTGGTGTGTTTGTGGTTTTTTGTTTTGTTTGGCTTATTTTGTATATCTGTTGAGTGTGTGATGGATAAGATGGTGATGTATGGGTGGATGGATGTGTGAGAATGCTGGAAGAGCAGGAGGACAGGGAGGGGGGTGCTGTGAGGCTTAGGGCACCCCGCTCCTTTGGAATCTGCCTTTCAGTATGGGACTTAAGTGACGAGCAGATCAGGAGCCGCTTCCGTCTGAATCGTGCTGCACTACAGTCCCTATATGATCAGATTAAGCACAAAATCGAGCCATCCACCAAACGCACTCATTCCATTCCAGGCATAGTACGCCTGTGTGCCACTTTGAATATTTTGGCACGAGGGACCTTCCAGGCAACCTCTGCCCTCCTCAGCGGGATCAGCCAGGCTACAATGAGCCGCATATTAATCCAGGTAGTACTGGCGATTTGTGATTTGATCCCTATTTACATCAAGTTTCCTGAGGATGAGGTTGCCAAAATAAAACATGCATTCTATCTCATGGGAGGGATCCCGAATGTGCTAGGGTGCGTTGATGGTACACATATCCCTTTCCGCCCTCCCCGTGCACAGGAGCTGTATTTTAGGAACCGAAAACAATATCATTCGATGAACATCATGGTGGTCTGTGACCATGAAATGAAGCTGCGGGCTGTGAGATCGGGCTTCCCCGGCTCATGCCACGATTCTTACGTCCTGCAGCGGACAGTCCTGTGCCGGAAGTTCGAGAACAACGAAATGCCAGCTGGCTGGCTACTGGGTAAATAATTAACCATGTCAAAGTATTTGGCATAAAATATGTGGCGTAGTAAGCGAAGTTTATAAAAATGAAACCAAAAACATGTACTAGTACTAATTGCTGTCTCTCTCCTTGTGTTTTTCCCACAGCGGACAAGGGATATGGGCAGAGAACGTGGGTGATGACTCCGGTCAGAAGCCCACAGACCTCTGCCCAAGAACGCTACAATGCAGCACACCGCAAAACCCGAAGCATTGTGGAACGAACCATCGGCCTGCTGAAAGCACGCTTTCTCTGTTTGGCACGCCCAGGAGGAGAGATGCTGTACAGTCCACAAAAGGTCTCCAAGATCATCCTCGCCTGCTGTGTGCTCCACAATCTATGTATATGCCACAGAATCCAATCACCTGAAGAAACAGCACTGGTGCCCGAAATCCCCAACTTGGCCGCAGAAACAGGTGAGGACACCCAGACTGGCTTTGAGCTAAGGGAAAGCATGATCACTTCGTTTTTTTGCGGTAAGCTAACTACCCTTCACTCTAATCCAAGTACTGCACTACAGGGGAAATATTTGTTGGCTCCAATCATAATTTGTCAGAAACAACTATAAGGGGGGTGTAAGATGACCAAACCCACTATAAGGGGGGTGTAAGATGACCAAAACCACTATAAGGGGGGTGTAAGATGACCAAAACCACTATAAGGGGGTGTAAGATGACCAAAACCACTATAAGGGGGGTGTAAGATGACCAAAACCACTATAAGGGGGGAGTAAGATGACCAAAACCACTATAAGGGGGGAGTAAGATGACCAAAACCACTATAAGGGGGGGTGGAAGATGACCTAAACCACTATAAGGGGGGTGTAAGATGACCAAAACCACTATAAGGGGGGGGTGGAAGATGACCTAAACCACTATAAGGGGGGTGTAAGATGACCAAAACCACTATAAGGGGGGAGTAAGATGACCAAAACCACTATAAGGGGGGAGTAAGATGACCAAAACCACTATAAGGGGGGGTGGAAGATGACCTAAACCACTATAAGGGGGGTGTAAGATGACCAAAACCACTATAAGGGGGGTGTAAGATGACCTAAACCACTATAAAGGGGGGAGTAAGATGACCAAAACCACTATAAGGGGGGGTGGAAGATGACCTAAACCACTATAAGGGGGGTGTAAGATGACCAAAACCATTATAAGGGGGGTGTAAGATGACCAAAACCACTATAAGGGGGGTGTAAGATGACCTAAACCACTATAAGGGGGGTGTAAGATGACCTAAACCACTATAAGGGGGGAGTAAGATGACCAAAACCACTATAAGGGGGGGTGGAAGATGATCTAAACCACTATAAGGGGGGTGTAAGATGACCTAAACCACTATAAGGGGGGAGTAAGATGACCAAAACCACTATAAGGGGGGGGGTGGAAGATGACCTAAACCACTATAAGGGGGATGTAAGATGACCAAAACCACTATAAGGGGGGTGTAAGATGACCAAAACCACTATAAGGGGGGGTGGAAGTTGACCAACATAACAATTAGGGTTGTTGTGCAAGTTGGACCAAAATGTTCTTAAAAAATTATTGCTTTAGTTTTTTACTGCGAAAAAGCCACATTAAATATAAATACTAACTGCACTTTTTATTCTTTTTCAGGCACCCCGATAAACACCCAGAAAATTCAGAAATTTAATTTCCAAATTTTACTTTAATAAAAAAAACATTTAAAACCAAAATAAAATACTAAAAAGAAACATGTTGCAATGTGTTTACTTCTGAAGGTACTAACATTGATTTCAAGCCCACAGCAAAGCAAAGCGCAGGCGCTGTGTTGAATAGCGTGTGTCAGAATGACAGCGCCTACAAAGCTGATCTGAAACATCATATTCAGCAATGTAGGCGTTGTTCCCAACAACGCCAGGTAGCGACTGAGGAGGCCTACTAAAGTGAATCGCTACCGCCCCCGGCGTACGCTAGCTGCGCTCATAGCGCCATACTTCAGTCTCTCATCTGTCGCTACCTGGCGCTATTAATGAATGGACCCAGTAGCTTTACTGCCCCTTCATCTACTATTTAAATCGGACCAACAACCTGGCACAGTTGGAAAAGAAAACTCCCCAAAACTCTCTTGTCCTATCTGCATACATGACATTGAATCATTGTCAGCACTGGTAGCGGCCGTTATGGAGCTTCCTTTCCCAGCATATTAGCCATGCTGCTGCCTTGATTCAAGTGACATAACTGACAATGCACAGTAACACTTCCTGTGCTACTAAATTTTAATAAAAATCTAAAACTAATAAATTCAGTATCCATGGGAGAAACTTGCTGACTTAATGGTGCTTACAGTCCTTGAGTGGACCTGGTCAGTTTGGTAGAAACATCTTGCAATGGAGTTTTCTGTTAAAAATTCTGTTATTACATTACAATGTTCTGCCTGGATTTAACCATTTAATGTGTAAGCAAAGTTTAAAACAAATTCAATTTATCACTAGCGCTTGTAGTGCCACTATTCCTCGGTTGATGCCATTAGCGCCTCAGCCGCAACACCGGCCACAGGCTGATAGCGCTGTTAGGGTTCGGCGCTGTAGGCTACCCATAGCGCTGTGCCTTGGTTTTTTTCCAATGGAGATAGCGACAGGTAGCTCCATTTCGGAGGACCAGAAATAATTTGTATCTACCATGTAAATGAATGTGGGAGCTGTGAAACCACAATGCTCAGGCATACAGCGCAATGTGCAATATACAAAAAAGGCTTTAACTGGGGATGGCTGCACAGTGACCAAGCTGAATGAATGACATTGAGAACATACAAATGAGATGACACATGATTGGCACATGGAATGACATTGGGGACATACAAATGACATGACACATGATTGGCACATGGAATGACATTGGGGACATACAAATGACATGACACATGATTGGCACATGGAATGACATTGGGGACATACAAATGACATGACACGTGATTAGCACATGGAATGACATTGGGTACATACAAATGACATGACACATGATTGGCACATGGAATGACATTGGGGACATACAAATGACATGACACATGATTGACATATGGAATGACATTGGGGACATACAAATGACATGACACATGATTGGCACATGGAATGACATTGGGGACATACAAATGACATGACACGTGATTGGCACATGGAATGACATTGGGGACATACAAATGACATGACACATGATTGGCACATGGAATGACATTGGGGACATACAAATGACATGACACGTGATTGGCACATGGAATGACATTGGGGACATACAAATGACATGACACATGATTGGCACATGGAATGACATTGGGGACATACAAATGACATGACACATGATTGGCAAATGGAATGACATTGGGGACATACAAATGACATGACACATGATTGACAGGCATGAAAACACATGTTAGCAGCAGGTAACCTAAGTACATTAATGAATGAATGAGTCACAAAGAAATAAAATACGCTAACCAGAATTCACCAAAAAATGGGACTGGAATGGATAATTGAAGTCTATGGGAGAACCACACTGATCGCCTGGTGTGATGTGGCGCTGTAGGGAATACAGCACAGGCGCTAAAGCACCCATCGCTCTTGATACATGGCGCTAAGAAAGGCGCATTTTTTTTGCATCATAAATATGACTTGTTTGTGGTGCTCACGAAAAACACCTGCCGCTATTTGGTTTTAGTGTTTCTTAAATAAGTCCAATAATCTATCTTTATAAGCCCCAGTTTGCATATGACTACAGGAATCTATAGCCCCATAAGGGCTATTGCTTCCTCCATTAGGAAAGATCATATCCTTCAAAGGATCATATGGGTTGATTCAAAGAAACATGTAACAGCTTGGATTTGGCTCACGATCATCCTATTTTTCACGTCCGCTCGTGCGTTCGTATGAACTTGCGAGTGATTCAATAAGCAAATACGTTTCTATCCTAAAAGATACGTCCGTTCGTATGATATCTCCCGAACTTGCCTCAGTCAGTTGTCAATCGTAAAAATCACGTTCATGTGCTCACCTGTTGCGGCGGCAGCCTGTTTTGTCGGCGGCTTCCATCGTCCAGCTCTTCCAATTACTTGCGTTTGCCTCTGGTTTGCATTGGTTTTTGGCCTCTTAGATTCGTGCGTTCTTATGTATATAAGATCTTGCGCATGCGCACCCTCATCCAGAAACTTACATAAACCCCTTAGCGGCTGCATCCAACTTCATTTCTCGCTCCCTCAAACTTACCTAAACCCTTTAGCGCTTGCATCCAACTTCATTTCTCGCTCCCTCAAACTTACCTAAACCCCTTAGCGGCTGCATCCAACTTCATTTCTCGCTCCCTCAAACTTACCTAAACCCTTTAGCGCTTGCATCCAACTTCATTTCTCGCTCCCTCAAACTTACCTAAACCCCGTAGCGGCTGCATCCCACTTCATTTCTCGCTCCCTCAAACTTACCTAAACCCTTTAGCGCTTGCATCCAACTTCATTTCTCGCTCCCTCAAACTTACCTAAACCCCTTAGCGGCTGCATCCAACTTCATTTCTCGCTCCCTCAAACTTACCTAAACCCTTTAGCGCTTGCATCCAACTTCATTTCTCGCTCCCTCAAACTTACCTAAACCCTTTAGCGCTTGCATCCAACTTCATTTCTCGCTCCCTCAAACTTACCTAAACCCCTTAGCGGCTGCATCCAACTTCATTTCTCGCTCCCTCAAACTTACCTAAACCCTTTTGCGCTTGCATCCAACTTCATTTCTCGCTCCCTCAAACTTACCTAAACCCCTTAGCGGCTGCATCCAACTTCATTTCTCGCTCCCTCAAACTTACCTAAACCCTTTTGCGCTTGCATCCAACTTCATTTCTCGCTCCCTCAAACTTACCAAAACCCTTTAGCGCTTGCATCCAACTTCATTTCTCGCTCCCTCAAACTTACCTAAACCCCTTAGCGGCTGCATCCAACTTCATTTCTCGCTCCCTCAAACTTACCTAAACCCTTTTGCGCTTGCATCCAACTTCATTTCTCGCTCCCTCAAACTTACCTAAACCCTTTAGCGCTTGCATCCAACTTCATTTCTCGCTCCCTCAAACTTACCTAAACCCTTTAGCGCTTGCATCCAACTTCATTTCTCGCTCCCTCAAACTTACCTAAACCCCTTAGCGGCTGCATCCAACTTCATTTCTCGCTCCCTCAAACTTACCTAAACCCTTTAGCGCTTGCATCCAACTTCATTTCTCGGTCCATAAAACGTAAGAAAATCTCATAATTTACATATGTCTATATGTTTCTAAGTGTGTTGTTTCTGGTTTGTGTAATTTTTTGGGTGTGTGCATATTAGAAAAGACACATTTAGGAAGGCTTCAAATATAATTTATTTAAAATTTTTTCTTTGTTTGTTTTTGAATAAAATGGCAACTTTTTTTTTATAGTTTTTTTTTTTTTTTTAAAACCTTTTTTTTTTTTGTGCCTCGGTAAAACATATCTTTTTTTTTTTTTTTTTTTTTAACAGTAAAACCCTTTTTTTTTATTTTTTGGGTTTTTTAGTTTAAAAAATCTATTTTTTATTTTTTTAAAAACAATAAAAAACTATCTAAAATTGGAACAACTTTAAAACCAAGTTAAACAAAGGAGCCAGGACCAAGGGCACTATTCATCATCCTCTTCTTCATCTGTTGGCCCCAACGTTGCCTGTATGGCCAGCAGCTCGGCCACCAACTCCTTCATTCGTTTTTTTTTACCCGCCAAGGTTTTGGGGATCATCCCTGTAACCAATAGAGAAAGAAACATAAATAGGAGTCCCAGACCGGTTTGTATGCTGGAAATAGATTTAGGGTTAATCAAATACATGTAAATGCATGACATATGTCCTTCTTCCAAGGGATACAGTTAATGCATTTCCCACAGGTAAGTGTTTAAACTCCTTAAACCGGACCTTCAACATTATTTAATGAAAAACAAAAACTATTCACAAATGATTCTGCCCCACCTAAAAGTTAGTTAGGCTTTTTTGGGGATTACAGCGCCGCCATCTGGACTCTGAAGCATAACACTTAATGAGGAGTGGAGAGTTGGATAAAGTACAGGGGAGTAGGTTACAGTGGTGCGTTGGGAATCCAGAGCATAGCTGGGTTGCGGGAAAGGTCATCACTCACACAATGCATGGCAGCACCTTCCTTTTTTCAATCTGTATCCCATGCTGCCTGTAAATATTGTGCATTCCATATTCACCAATATTGGTTTGGTTCTGTCTAATAACATGCATTAGATGGGTGAAGGGTGTTTTTCCATGTTTCTAATCTGTAGGTACAGTGTGATGGCTAAGTCTTTGGTTCTTAATACTAGTTTGGGTCCTCTTTAAGCTAACGAAGTGCCCACATTAAAGTGTGAACTACACATTGGCTACGCCTTTAGTTATGTGTGTGTTATTAGCTAAGCAAACATTAATATGAATAATGGCATGGAGACTTACGGAGTTGGTGGCCGACAGATGGCTGGTTGGGGCCAACAGACTGCCCTTGGTCCTGGCTCGGCTGTGAAGAAGTCCCTGGAGAAACATGTGACATTTGGTTAGTATTTGTAGATAGTCACTATCCCCAACATATCTGGCTCCCAGTCTGGCTGACATCACTCACCTTCGCCAGGATCTCCACCCAGCATCTCTGCTGCCTCCTCCTCCACTATCTCACCCGCTCCTGAAGCTTCTACAAATACATAATAAAGGATAACTTAGTTTTTGGCCTGCCATGTATATCTTTGTGCCTATACATGAAGAGTGACATACCAGAGCCTTCCCCATGCGTGGCCAGGTATGACTCCACGCCCACGCGCCTTGGCCCCTCCTCTGTGGTAAGGTCCAGGGGCTGGTCTGAGGAGGCCACAGAGGAGGGGTAGGTCCGTCGCCCGGGAGATCCACCACCTTCACTCACAGAAGCAGAGTCATGCAGCACTGGTCGGCCTGTACGTCTCCGGGTGCGGCGAATTCTGAAATCCATTTCCAACACTACCAAAGAAAAGTCATTATAAATAAAGGCATAACTTAGACATTTGGAACATATACCATGCAATTGCTTAGTACTTACTTGGGAAATGGATCCCAAAAAACCTCCGCACCCGGGGCATGTGCAGACGCTTCAGGTCCGACCAATGCTGCATTATCTGGGTGTGAGTGAAGGTGGTGCTGGTCACACGGTGTATCTCCGCGATGATCTCCCGGGCGATGTCCCTTTTCTCGCACACATTGGGCGCGAAGTCATACCGGCGCTGAAGCATGATCTGAAAAACATAATGGACACAGAGCTTGTACTTTTACACACAGACCCATATGTGTTGCATCACAAGTTGAGTATTTAATGTCATTAACACACACATTTCGAATGGCCGCCATTTTTGGGGAGTGCCTTAAAGAGGACGTTGACTGTGATTGACAGTCTGGTCTTATGTTATATGTATCACACACCATGTACATACAGATAATAGCCAACCTCAACAATCAGGCCACCTGCATCTAGGGCATGTTAGGATGTTTTAAAGATCCAAGATGTAGCCTAATGCTTAGGCTTTTGGCCCACGTGTGTGGCTTCCCGTTGTGTTTTTATGGCTTAGGAAAACAGTGTTCCTCAAACATCCGCATCAAGGTCCGAGACAGGCCAGGTTTGACAGCTCGCCCCGCTACTCCACAGGTTAATTAACTGTTGCTAAGCCGGAGCAATTGGCCGAATTAGGACATCAGCATAGACAGGTGAAAACGTGGCCAGGCTCGGCCCTTGAGGATGAAGTGTGAGGAGGCAGTGATTAAACATTAAGAGACACCAAACTAGTTCCAAACGCATCATTTACATTTAGGCCAGCATTGACTATTACATTAAAATGCACAGGCAGCCACTTACCAGCATGAGGATCTCTTCCTGTTGACGGGTGAAGATAGTGGGCGCCATCTTTAGTCTTCTTCCAGGCAGCAGATAAGTGAAACCCCAGCGGTTTCCTGGTTCCGCACGAACGTACGTCCGTACGAGCGCGTAGTCGTGCGCATAGGCGTCAGACGCTGGGCGCATGATTTAAAGGTCCCTGCACCCAAAGCTCATTCTCTTTGAGCTTTTGGACAAAATGGCACCAAAAAAGGCAGCAGCTAAACGCGGCCAGCAAAGCCAGACCTCTGAGGGCCCAACAACCAGGTCCCAGCAACGACCGAAGAAGCTAAGGTCCCAGAAGGCCCAGAAGGCAAGTACCACCTCGGCCCCACCAAGGGACACTGGACCCTCCGTTTCCCAAAAAAGGGCCCCAAAGGCACGTGCCCCTGCGGCCAAAAAACAGGCCACAGCAGCCACCACCACCTCTGCCCCCAGAAGAGGCCGCCCAAGGGAGCCCACACCAGCCATGCTTTCAAGCCGGGCACTTAGCCAACCCAGGCCCCACAGCAGTGCCCGAAGCACATCCAGCCCACACAGAAGGGCCCGAAGCCCCTCCAGCCCGCACAGAAGGGCCCGAAGCCCCTCCAGGCCGCACAGAAGGGCCAGAAGCCCCTCCAGCCCGCACAGAAGGGCCAGAAGCCCAGCCAGGGCCAGAAGCCCCTACAGGGCCCGAACCCCATCCAGGGCCAGAAGCCCAGCCAGGGCCAGAAGCCCCTACAGGGCCCGAACCCCATCCAGGGCCAGAAGAACCCCATCCAGGGCCAGAAGCCCAGCCAGGGCCAGAAGCCCCTACAGGGCCCGAACCCCATCCAGGGCCAGAAGAACCCCATCCAGGGCCAGAAGCCCAGCCAGGGCCAGAAGCCCCTACAGGGCCCGAACCCCATCCAGGGCCAGAAGAACCCCATCCAGGGCCAGAAGCCCAGCCAGGGCCAGAAGCCCCTACAGGGCCCGAACCCCATCCAGGGCCAGAAGAACCCCATCCAGGGCCAGAAGCCCCTACAGGGCCCGAACCCCATCCAGGGCCAGAAGAACCCCATCCAGGGCCAGAAGCCCAGCCAGGGCCAGAAGCCCCTACAGGGCCCGAACCCCATCCAGGGCCAGAAGAACCCCATCCAGGGCCAGAAGCCCCTACAGGGCCCGAACCCCATCCAGGGCCAGAAGAACCCCATCCAGGGCCAGAAGCCCAGCCAGGGCCAGAAGCCCCTACAGGGCCCGAACCCCATCCAGGGCCAGAAGAACCCCATCCAGGGCCAGAAGCCCCTACAGGGCCCGAACCCCATCCAGGGCCAGAAGAACCCCATCCAGGGCCAGAAGCCCAGCCAGGGCCAGAAGCCCCTACAGGGCCCGAACCCCATCCAGGGCCAGAAGCCCCCGACCTGGCACCAGCCGGGAACAGAGCCCCCGACCTGGCACCAGCCGGGAACCTAGCCCCCCAAGAGGGCCCCGAATTGCAACCATGACCACATCTACACCTGGAAGTTCGGTGGCCAGCCACGCCAGAACACCCAGTCCCTTGGCCAGTCCAGTCCAGTCATTGGGAAGCCACCAATCCGGCCATTCCCCTACCCAGCCCCAGGCCATAATGTCACCACATGTGTCTGCACACATGGAGGAGCAGCCAAGCCAACCATCTGGCCGCACATTGCGCCGCGGCCAGTTGAGTGGGAGATTCTCCCATGACCAAAATATGGCATTGGCTAGTGGCCTTACATTATACTATGACGAGCTATATGGGAGCAAATCCAAACACACCACCAAGCAGCGCAAGATGGCATTGTTTGAAACCATCCTCCGACAAGTAAATGCAGCGGGGGAAGAGAGGAAAGATGTGTCCCAAATTCAGAAGAAAATCTCTGATCTGAAGTATGCTGTACGGCAAAAAGAAATTAAAAGGCATAATTACAGGTAAATAAATGTTTTCGCTAAATATAATGTTTGGGATGTGCTGTATGCCCCTTTTCTGAATACCAAACGATTTTCTCTTTTCAGCATGAAAACTGGAGGTGGCTTCCCATCTAAATTGGAGTTTACCCCTGCTGAGGAGATTGTGCTTGGACTTCTCCATCCGGTCGCGGTCGGTGGACATGCTGGTCTAAGGGACACAGACTCCCCGACCCGTACCCACGGTGAGTACTATTAAATCTGCATGTTTGCCTGTTTGCTAAATAATCGACAGTTCACTAGTAACAAGCTAACGGGATGCCCCTATGGTTTGCCTTGGTTGGCCTCGCACTACTGTGGCTGTTTGTGTCCTCTTTTGGTCCCTGTGAATCACACATTTAGGCCCACAGCCATTATGGCAAAGATCAAATGTCCAATTGTATTGTTAAAGTCATGAAGTTTCGCAAGATAAGTGAGATATTTAGAATCAATCACAAAACACACATCATTATGTATGGGTTGCCTTTTGGTTGTGTGAGTTGTGTTTGAGTTAACTATTTAATTAGCCACCCACAAACATATGTGACCAAGAGCAGCGAGACTCAACTGGCGGCCCGGGGTCCCAATGCGGACCTTGGCACCACATTCAAGGACCCCTGGCCAGACAGCCCTGCACTCAGTTACTTCTGTGTTGACGTGCTCAGAGCTGCCCCCTTGATCGGCCATGTAGTGGTTGGTCTCCTGCCCAATGTCATGGCTCCGTGAAACATAGCATTGCAATATGAAGTACTGGCCAGGAAGTGGCATTGCAAGGTACACAGTAACTTATTTAAATTTTCACTGGCCACAATCGTGTCCCGCTGCCCCTGCTCTGGCCCATGTGCCACAGTCCCCCCATGCCCCCCCCCCCACATAAGCCCCATACATTTGTAACAGATTGGCTCCATCCATCACATCACCATCAATACGTTAACTCCCCCCTTTAGACATCCAATCCCTGTCCCCTCAGCTCTGGCCCATCCAGCCCAGCAAGGGCAAGCAGCCTTTATTAGTTGGCACTTTGAAAGCTCCAGCCCCTCCACCAGTGTCTTTATTTTTAACTAGACACCCCCTGCGTCAGCACCATGGCCAGACATTCACCTCTCACCACATACCTTGAAAGGGGCGTTTCAAACAATTGTTTGAGTACCCCGGACCTAGCGAATGGTAGGCTAAATCCAAAAATGTGCCCTGAAAGTTGGATGCTGAATGGGTACACTTCATGACTTAGAACTGAGGTCACTTAGCAGTTGGTCCGAGCCATTGCACCTCTGTAAACTTGCGTGGGTTTGAACAAAGGTAACCATTGCTCTAGAGTTGAATAATATTACAAATAGAGCTATATTTGATTACCTATCCAAAAAAAGGTTATGTGTGTGTGTTTACGTGGTATTTTTTTCTCTTCTTCAGCCCAGCATGATCCCTCAGCAAGGGTAAACTCACCCCCCAGTTTGGTTATGCCTACCAGGTCCGTACAGCATCGGAGCCCAGATCAGAGATTTTCGGTAAGTTTATTTAGTAGCATAAATAATAACAAGTGCTTAAGAATGTGTTAAACTGTTGAAATCCTACATTGGGACGCAAACTTAGCCTTTTTTTTTTTATATGTCCCTACAGACCCGCACACTCATGGAAGAGATCCAGGACATGGAGGAAGATGATGATGTCTCCGTACAGGGCACGTCGGATGAACTCCCCCTGGGTCCCAATTTGGAACTGCTCGATAATGTTTCTCTGGCCAATCCTCAGCAGCAGAGTGAATCTCCATCCATTGTGCTTGCACATGGGGAGACTGACACTACAGTCCCCAGTGTTCACTCTGCTGCTGAGGATTTGCAAAGCAGGCCGGTTGCTGTTGAGGGTACGACACCACGCGGCAGGGCACGCCCAAGAGCCAGGGTAATTGTGCGGCGGACGCCATTACGCCGCCCCACAATTTCCCAGGGGAGGCAGAGTGCCCTGCTTCAATTATGGACCCAACAAAGGGACTCTTATGACGCCCAGCTCGTTACAGAGCGTGAGCAAAGGCATGCAGACATGGTGAACATCCATACCAGTCTACAGGGCATCCTCGCGGAGTTGCGTACCCTCAACAGCAACGTGGCCAATTCAAGTAATGGCATCCAGTCAGCCATGGCTGAGATGACCAATATGCAGAGAAACATTGTGGAGCAGTTCCAAATTCACAATGCTGCCATGGCCCAGGCTAGGTCCCATTCCCATGGACCTCCACCTGGACCTCCACCTGGGTATTATGGGCAGCCACCCTATTAAGCCATGGGTGTGTGGGACATCTTTTCTCTTAACCCCCACTGTATTTACTTGTCCTTTGAGGTTTCAAACAATCCATTTTGTGTTGCTCTGGCAGGTTGTGTTTTGTATTTGCTCCCATATAGCTCCTTAGAGTAATGCTTAAGGCCACTAGCCAATGCCATAGGTCTATGTGGAGTTTATCTGGCCACTTATGGCTTAACCTATGTATTTGGTTGGTGCTCCTCCTGTTTGCAGACATGTTTGTGTGACATTATGGCCATGCCCAAATATCCCTGGGCACAGGCAATATTAATGACTGGACTAGGCTGGCCTTTGGACTGGGTGTCCTGGTTTGGTTGTGCCACTCACTTCCAGGTGTAGATGTGCTCGATGTTTTTTTTTTTATGTTATCCATTTGTTACCACAGATGTATGTGGACTGATTTCTGTTAACCACTATAATTTTTCATTTGCTAAGTAAAACAAAAATTTAACTTCCAATACTTGTGGCGTTTTTAGTGGGAAGACTTTTGTAACAGCTTGGCCTAAACCAGAGAATTTTGGTTGGAAGAGGTGTAACAATGCACAGCGAAAGCTAAGGAAACTACATGAAATACATTAGGCAACAATTAAGGTCGAAATGTTTTACTTAGAGGTAATGCCACATTAGGGCAAAACAACATATGTTTCCAAAAGGATAACACACACATCCAGAATGGTGAGACAGGGAAAAAACTTAACTAAAATGCTGGCTGATCAGGTTGGCTCTAACAGATTGGCCAGACTCACTGGGGGGCCCCTCAAAATTATCGACTTCATCCTCGACGGCTGAAGAGGGCAGGCTGTCCACATAACGTGGGACACGTTCCAGGATGGCAAAATTGTGCAAAACAGCACATGCCATTATAATGTCGATCACTTTCTTGGGATCATATTGCAGGGCCCCCCCAGTATGGTCAAGGCAACGAAAACGTGTCTTCAGCAGACCAAAGGCCCTCTCCACAACAGCCCGGGTCTTGCGATGTGCACGGTTATACGCTTCCTGAGAGGCATCCTGGGGCCGCAGCACAGGCGTCATGAGCCAGGGTAGAAGTGGGTACCCGGAATCACCTTAAACAGAGAATTAAATGTAATCAAAATTAAAAAGGCAACACAACCAACACCAAAAAATTCACAGATATCATAATGATGTAAGGTAAAGTGTTCCCAAAAAAAAACAGGGCACATTAGGGCCCCCAAATATTGCACTAAGGTATAACCTAAATAAAAATGGCACTTCTATATACCAATTAATTAACAAACATCTGCACGGCCAAGGGTATTTGTATTTTACATATATTTGTAGTTTTCAGACATGTTACAATTAGGATGCTGCTGAGGGCCTATCCACATTTCTCTGGAAACTACAATGTATGCAGTTTAAGTCCACTTTGACATTTAACGACCAATAGTACAAAAGGAGCCAAATGTCAAAGATCCCTAGCCCCATTTCACTGGAAACTACAATGTATGCAGTTTAAGTCCACTTTGACATTTAACGACCAATAGTACAAAAGGAGCCAAATGTCAAAGATCCCTAGCCCCATTTCACTGGAAACTACAATGTATGCAGTTTAAGTCCACTTTGACATTTAACGACCAATAGTACAAAAGGAGCCAAATGTCAAAGATCCCTAGCCCCATTTCACTGGAAACTACAATGTATGCAGTTTAAGTCCACTTTGACATTTAACGACCAATAGTACAAAAGGAGCCAAATGTCAAAGATCCCTAGCCCCATTTCACTGGAAACTACAATGTATGCAGTTTAAGTCCACTTTGACATTTAACGACCAATAGTACAAAAGGAGCCAAATGTCAAAGATCCCTAGCCCCATTTCACTGGAAACTACAATGTATGCAGTTTAAGTCCACTTTGACATTTAACGACCAATAGTACAAAAGGAGCCAAATGTCAAAGATCCTTGGGTATAAACTCCAAACCAATATATTTAGGCACAAGGAACTTACAGACATCCTAACTAAAGGGAAAACATTCTGAAGGCCAAAGCGAGACAAGGATTTTTTGGGTAAGTTCCTAATATATGAGCCAAGAAAAAGGCAGTTGGACGCTTCTGTCAAGTTTTCAAAAACAAACATATCAACAAATACAAGATTAATGCCACATTTAATAACACACAAATAGGACACACTTACCAAGCAGCCATGCCCCCGAAAATTCACCTGCCTCAAATCTCCGAAACAACCCAGATCGCCGGAGGATATAGGAGTCGTGGGACGATCCGGGGTAGCCGGCAAGGACACTCATAAACCGCATATCCGGACCAACCACGGCCTGGACATTAAGTGAGTGTCCCATTTTACGATTCCTTAAGGCAAAAACATACAAAAAGGGTAATTGATATTTGACCCAAAATAATAAATTAAACACAAAACATGTCTGCACTCTATTGGGAAATACTAATGAAAAGCCTAGATAAAGCAGCTACACAAATGAGGGATAAACAAATATGCTGCCACAAAGGAAAACAGGTGACATGACACGTTGGGCAACATAATAACCAATCTCAATACCTATATATATACTCGTCGGCTGCCCTAGGTACGAGTGCCACATGTGTGCAGTCAATTGCACCAATAACGTTGGGCATGTCGGCCACATTATAAAACCCAAGCTTAATGGCGTTTCTGGCTGCCATATCATCAGGGAAATAAATATATTTTTGAGTTATGGCAGCCATGCCTTCCAAAAATTTAGATAGTGCGCGGCTCAGCGTAGGCTGTGACATCCCCACGGAGAGGGCACCCAGCCTCTGGAACGAGCCGTTCGCCAAAAATTGCAGGCAGCCAAGCATCTTGGTCATACCTGAAATTGCATGCCCCTTCCTTGTGGTGCGGGCTAACCATGGCCGCAGCTCACTATATAATTTATGGAGGGAAGCGCGATTAAGCCTGGTCAGCTCGAACAGCTCAACATCATTCATGCTATCGATGTTCATGCGACGACGCAGGGGCAATCTGCTCTCAGACATCTCGATCAACTCAATGCCAAAAAGCATAAGCCCTTGATGTGCCACAAACTCGCTCCGCTCCATCCTACTCCCGAGGCCAAATAGCTGCCGGCAAACATTTCGTAAAGCAGCTCTTTAATGGGCTTCAAAACAATTAGCAATCACCTCTCTGAATTGGGCGCAAGCCCATGTGAAGGACGTAAAAAATAGGATCGGACGCAAATAATACGATTTTGACGGGAAAAACACACGAACTAACGCAAATAATACGATTTGGACGGGAAAAACACACGAACTAACGCAAATTATACGATTCTCGTACGAAATGCGTATGTTCATATACGTCTATGCGCGAACGATCGTACGAATACGAAATGGCCAAAAAAACCAGAAAAAATGACAAACACCCACCCAAACTTACGATTCTCGATACGAAATCACTTAACTTTTGCTCTTTGAATCGAGGGGATAGGATTGATTATTTTCCCAGGTATACTTTAAGCCAGGCAACTTGGAAAGTCAATAGTGTTGAAAATCACCTATGTATATTTTTAGTTTGCCGGCGCTTATTTTGCTGTCCGTCATACTTTTGTATTTTTGAAGAATGCATTAGAGGTAATTAGTTCACTTACATCAATTCCCTTCCATTACTGAAACAGATCAATGTCATTTTTAAGCCATACAAAAAGAGACACATTTCCTTAGAGAATCTATTAGTGACTCCATTACATACCATTGTGCAGGTCTTTTTTTTATTGCACAAAGGTTAACTCATAGGAAAGAATACTGCATCAATTTTTAGCACATGATGGTTAATTTTCGGGGACAGCATTGAAAGTTTTTTTTATTTTTATAAATATCAAAATATTACATTGTTATTTTGAATCATATTTTAGTTGTAGAAACACACAAAAGCAGTAATGATCAAATGAGCTAAATAGACATCCCAAATTAGCCTGTTTTCTGCTTGTTCTGCCGTGTTGGCTGTCAGGGGCGGCATCTTTCATTCCCCAGCACTTTCCATTCCCTGATAAGCCCTGTAGAACTTGCTTCCTTCTGCTGACTCATGTACATACATACATGTGCAGTACATGTGTTCTGGAACATCCGGGGGGTTTTAGATTGAGGAGGGCCAGCCGGGGTGATGGGGTCAGGCGCAAGCCTGTTGCCTTCTTTATAATGTAAAAGACCTTGGCCCAAAACTTCTTAACCAGCCTACACTCCCACTAAATATGGATATATGTTCCTCGACTTCGGCAATTTCTAAAACATTCCGGCGAGTAGGAAGGGCAGAACCTATGAATTCTGTCTGGGACCAGATACCAGCGGAGCAGAACCTTGGTGTTAACTTCTTGGGCACCCGTGTGGAGGAACCTAATAAAAGAGTTCCTCCATGCAGATCTCCAATCCTCAACCGATAGGTCTATTCCAAGGTCCTCCGCCCACCTAGTGGTGTAGGCTGGGAGAGGTGTCCCTACAGGCTCGCATAATACTACATAATAATATATATATATCAGATACCGTCCCCTTACCCAACGGTTGTGTCCCACATATAGACTCAAATGACGTGGAGGGTCTAGGTCTAAACCCCGGTCCAATTTAAGTGCTTATATAGTGAGTAATTTGTGAAAAGCGAAGAAATTCATTATTCGGAATACCCCTACGGGACTGGAGCTCAGGAAAGGTTAACATACCCCTATGAGTAAAGAAGTCTTTGATATTTAACAAATGTTGTGCCTTCCACCAGGCAAAGGCCGACGGTTCCTGGAAGGCCGGTAAGAATTCGGGATTACCTAATATAGACAGCAAGGGAGTCTGGGGGGAGATGAGGGTTCCATTCAGCTTGTTTGCTTTCCAAATTATGAGGGAATGAGTCAGGACTGGGTTGTCAAAATCTATAGAAGTCGCAGGGGACAGCCATAACAAATTAGCGATATCTATTGGGGAGCAGCTGGCTTGCTCAATGTCCACCCACAATGGTCTATCTGCCCCCCCCATGGACGGCAGACAATTGAGCAATCTGGCAAGCAGAAAAGTAACGTGCTATATTAGGGACCCCGAGTCCCCCCTGCTGCTTGAATCTGTATAGTGTCATTCGATTGACCCGTGGTTTTTGCTTCCCCCAAATGAAAGAGTTTAAAGGAGCAGTATCGCAAATTTTTCTTGGTGACATATTTAAATGGTACTTTGAATGTAGGTAAGTGTTGGAGTAAGAATTACAAATTTAGAAAAAAATGATGTCTGTGTTGAGCAGCTGGAGACTAATAGCTCATGTTTATGTCTTCTGAGTGTCGGAGCCCGACACTCTGGCCTGTTCCATGCTGAGGAGAGGGGTAAACAATGTATCAAAGTATCAGCTGTTCAGTGCTGGCAGCCGTCCAGCATAAGATAACAACATTGCAACATTGCCTGGCCAGAACTCATATATCTAAAACAGAGAGAAAAGCTCTAGAAGTCATTTAGTTGATTTTGACAGTTTTCCCTTCATGTTGGCTCTGCTGCAGAATCTTTCAGTTTACCATTTTCTCTCTCTTTTCTCAACACATTTTTCCATATGATCTTTCTTTCAGCTTTGTGTGTTTTGAGCAAAGCCCAACTCAGGATTTTCACTATCTGGAGTTTTGTTTAGTGCCCCTAGGGGCATCCTGACTTGGGATGCCCTGATATGTGAAATCCCCAAGTTCGCCTGTGAAAACGTACCATTCCATGTCCCACAGCGCATGTGCGGGCTCTCATCCAATCAGCGCTGTTTGCACGCAGATGAGGAGCCTGAGCAGTAACCTTCCTGGCCGCCCGGCCTGTCTAAATGACTATCTGCGTGAGCGCGCCAGAAAAATGGGGGGATATGTGGTTATCCAGGGGTCATTTCACACAGTGGGCATCCTGATTTAGAATGCCCAAGGGGCAAGGTCAATGGCCAGGTCTTATAGACTTCAGGGTCGGCAACTCAGGGTTTTGTTCCACTTTAATACCTTTAGATTTTCCTGCACAGTTATTCAAATAAGAATTTTAGTAATTTTCAGTCAGTTTAGTTTAGTTTATTTTGTATAGATTTTATACATTTGAGTCACCTGGTCTCATAACAAAAGCAGCACCTCACACACACAGCCGTTACCACTGATTACAGTGTCAGCCTCTGAGGTAAGGTGTTGCTAGGAGACCAGTGGGCTAAATGAAGCAGCTCACTAAATACAACCCAGCAGATCCCCCTATTCAGCAAATGGACTGAGCCATTGTCATTATACAATTTAAAAGAAAGGCATGTATTTTTTTTTTTTTTGCATGCAAGGTTTGTTGAGATCCCAAGAGGGGATGCCCAGGAAGGAGAGTGGAAAGTGTTTAATAAGGAAGGGGTATTCTGTAAAGAGAACTGTGTGCTTTACTGTTTCCACGGTGTTCTGGAGGATCATAGTGACCATCAACCCATTGACTGAGTGAGTACAATGCCCCATCCCTGGCCAACCATCTGGGCCCAATTTGGAGAACTTTAACTCCTTTAACCGGGTATCCCCAAGCGCATGCACCAACCTCCACATGTTTTCTACAAAATGGCGTAGCACAGCAGGATGCTACAAACAAATGTGTGGGGGCTCCAGAGTGTGGACTGTGAGCTGTGTGTCTTCGAAACTGAGAACAGCCAGGTTGATAATCGCGTACACCAGCTGGCGGCGTAGAGACTGAAAAATGGTGGTGAGGGGCTTGGACTTCTTGACAAGAGTGCAAAAAGTTTCCGCCAATACCACTGGCGGGGCTGGAGGACTTTGAGAAGCAGCATGTGTTTGGGTGTGGGCATGAAGGCCGGCTGCATGTGAGAGGAGCAAGATGGTGGCTAACGATAACAGGGTGCAGCCCGCAGAGAAGAAGCTGGCTAGATTGATGGCTTGGGAGGACTTGGGACTGCGTGCCATGCTTTTTGGGGCCCTTGCGAGTCTTAGTAAATTGGCTGAGAGAGACTGGTTTTGCATGCCCTCGCTGTGGAAAGTTCCTGTCAGCCATGACAACACAGGCCTGCTGTGCCAGCACTCACTACTTGGATCTGGGTACCATGGCAGTGACTGATATGGCTGCAGATAGAAGTGGAGACCCTGTTCAACATAAACAGTGGCAATGAGCCCCACCGGTCGCACCCCAGCATGAGGAGGCGCTAGCAAAGGTGATGCAGAGGGGATACATGATGCCCCTGCCCCCGGAATCTGCTGGCCAGGGGAGGGTAATGAGGTCCCCCTGGCCCGGGGAGGTGAGCAGTCCTCCCCTTTTTGGGGGCTGTTGCATATAAAAAGTTTACTGTTTTAAAGTTTTATTCCAAAACAGGAAGATGTTATATTTCCAACAACAGTCAACGTAGTGTTCCCACTAGGGGGTTGCTGGACACAGTAGGAACGTTTTACTAGTAGGATGTTATTAACCTGTGATAACTGATAAGTTTTATGTTTTTGAGATGTCCCTCATACCCAGAAGATGCCCTGGAATACCTTGGGTGGGAGGTTGGAGAAGGTTTATTAACAGGTGTATATTGTAGATGTCGTTACTAGGGTAGGCAACTAGATGCCCTTATAGGATAAGAAATAGAAGAGTAGTGTAGTAAAGGAAGAGCTAAGGAGATTCTAAAGAGTTCCATAGGGCATGGAAGAGAGACCGCCATGTGGTGCTAAGTTCCTGAGACATGGTGTGCCAAGGTCTGGCTGGACCTGCGAGAGAAGTTTTGGAGTAACAGAGTGCCTGGGTTCATTGGTATCTGTGAGAAGGTGAGGGGCAGGTGGCATGCACCCCTGAAGTGTAGCAGCTAGAGATCTGGGGGAATGGATGCTCAGAGAGGAAGGCCCTAGTGTCCGGGAAGACCTGTAGCATTAGAGACGAGGGAGAGGACCCCGCTTGGGACCTTGGCGAGGGTCAGGAGAGGAGGCCCTGGAATGCAGTTTGGTGGGATACCTGGGAGTGGGACTTAGGCCCTAGTGTCTGGTGCCCTTGTTGAGTCTTCACAGAAGAGGCGAGGAAGCTGGGAGGGGATGCCCATAAGGAAGAGAGAACAGGAGGAGACCTCATTGATAGGTACTGGCAAAGAAACCATGTTTTTATGTTGCACCATGATTAACAAGAATGTTCTGGAGAGTGAAAGTGTTTAATAAGGAAGGGGCATCCCTGTAAAGAAAACTGTGTCCTTTTCTGGCTCCTCGGTGTTCTGGAGGATCATGGTGACCATAAACCCATGGACTGAGTGTGTTCAGTGCCCCGTCTGTAGCCAAACCCCTTGGCCCAAGTATAAAAACTCCCCCAACCCCATAACCCCCCATAACCCCCCAAACGCATGCACTATTCCCCACATTTTCATCTCGAATGCACATTGCTTGTTACTCCATTTCATGTCTACCCACATTCCATCCATCTCTCTCTCTTTTTCATATTTCCTCAGTTTTTTTCCTTTTTCACATTTTCCTAATTTTTTCACATTCCCTTTACTTCCACACCCCTCCTCAATCCCCCCCCCCCCCCCCCCCCCAACGTGCTTGGTGACCTGTTGGGATTTTAACAATTCAAGATTAATAGCTAAGTTTTATCATATTAGGTTCCACTTCCTGGGGAACGCTGGTACAACCTGTCTTTTCCTTACATGCTTGTTTAAAGGCTTGGGTTTGCCATTCCCGACTCAGCAGCTCCACACTGTGGACTTTTATTTATTTCTTGCAAGGTGAGTGTCCCACACATGTTTTTTTTTTGTGTTTACAGGGTGCCACCCTAAAACTTTGCACAGGGCACATCTCTCTGGCCCTGATCTTCTGATACTTTACATTATTTCCTGCTTGCAGTCACATGTTTTGTACTAATGACCCTTGTCAGCAAGGGGCTGGATGTGATGGCAGTATAATAAGTAAGGTTTGGGAACACAACATCACTTCCAGCTTTGTGCGGAGAAGGGCCACAAATGGGAACTCATAACTGCGTAAGTATTAGAAGATATACTCAAAAATCTTTCCAAGAAATTGCAGCGAGCCCTCAAAATAATTTGCATAAACACCAAATATATACAAAAACTCTTACCATGAAAGTAGTTACACTCAAGATTAAATATGTATTTATGTATTTCATGCAAAATAAATGAGAATGTGTGCAAGTGAATCCGTATGAAGCAAAAGGCCATATAAATAATGTTTCCATAAACCTTTAATTGTAAAGTATCTGCATTAGAAGTTCCAAGAAAAGTCAAACATTAAATGTGAGCTAAAAGTCACTGCAACCTAATAAACACAAATTGCTTTGTGTAACACTGAACAATAATGATAAAAAATGTCATCTGCTAATGCAAATGTTTAAGCTGCTAAACTGTTGCTAGCAATGAACTGTTGGCGTAAAATGTACTCTGGCACCACTGTTATCTGATCTCCATCATGCTGTCATAAATTGTGGAGACAACATCTATAATTAATCTGAAAGAAGATTGTCTTATTCCATTTATACTAACTAGACATGAGTAAAGATGACAATTTATTTAAATAAATAATTTGGCTGCTGGAGATTGGAAATAGGTGCTTGCACTAGACTGGAATCTAAATCACATGTCGCTAAATATTTTTTCTTCTGTTTTTATACTATTGTGGGATATCCACTTGGGAATTGCTTACATTTAATGTACCCTCTACAAATGCAGGAGAAGAAAGAAAGTCTGAGAAATTGTTAAAGCAGACCCTCCAGCTGCATTCTCCACCTATAACATATGCCAATTACCCATGCTTGTCTGCTTCACCACCTAAGAAATGACTGAGATCGAAACAGATACTAGCTCCGCCATACTACCATTATAAGTTCCCTCCAGCAGTGGTTTGGTTCCCGCTGTGGGTGTGTTAGAGTGTAAACCTGTCCAGTGACAAACTGGAGTACATTAGACCCACCTGTAAAAATCATTCTCGATGCCAATCAGAGGGAATCATTCTTTGGACCCATCAGAGGAAATACCAGAGGGGCTACCATAAGAAATCATACTTAGGGCCCACCAGAAAAAAAACATTTCTGGGGTCCACCAGGATAAATCACTCCAGGGGTCCACCAGACCAGAGAAAATCATTTTTGGGGTCTACCAGAAAAAATCATTCTTGTACCCACCAGAGGAAATAATTCCTGGGGTCCCCCAAAGGAAGTCATTCTTGAGATACACGGGGGATGGGGGAGTCGCCTCATATTGGCGCAGGGGGTGTTGGGGGTTGCAACAAAAAAAAAAACGTAAACTCACCAGGGATCCAGTGGTGGTTGCAGGTGGTGGCCACAGCCATCTTGGATCTGATGAACAGAGCTGTCTCCCCAGTTCTGTGTGTGGCGCCACCCCCTGATTCAAGCCTACCAGTGATTGAAGAGGATTCTGCACACTGCCTGTTATATGGGGATTGGAAGAAGTTGTTGCACCCTGTTATGGGGGATTGGGGAGATTCTGCACACTGCCAGTTATAGGGGAATTGGGAGAAGTTGTTGCACCCTGTTATGGGGGATTGGGGAGATTCTTCACACTGCCAGTTATAGGGGGATTGGGAAAAGTTGTTGCACCCTGTTATGGGGGATTGGGGAGATTCTGCACACTGCCAGTTATAGGGGGATTGGGAGAAGTTGTTGCACCCTGTTATGGGGGATTGGGGAGATTCTGCACACTGCCAGTTATAGGGGGATTGGGAGAAGTTGTTGCACCCTGTTATGGGGGATTGGGGAGATTCTGCACACTGCCAGTTATAGGGGGATTGGGAGAAGTTGTTGCACCCTGTTATGGGGGATTGGGGAGATTCTGCACACTGCCAGTTATAGGGGGATTGGGAGAAGTTGTTGCACCCTGTTATGGGGGATTGGGGAGATTCTGCACACTGCCAGTTATAGGGGGATTGGGAGAAGTTGTTGCACCCTGTTATGGGGGATTGGGGAGATTCTGCACACTGCCAGTTATAGGGGGATTGGGAGAATTTGTTGCACCCTGTTATGGAGGATTGGGGAGATTCTGCACACTGCTGGGTATGGGGGATTGGGGGCTTCTGCACACTGTCTGTTACAGGGGGATTGGGGAGATTCTGCACACTACCTCTTATAGGGGGATTGGGGAGATTCTGCACACTGCCTGTTATAGGGGGTTGGGGGGCTTCTGCACACTGTCTGTTACATGGGGATTGGGGAGATTCTGCCCACTGCCTGTTATAGGGGGGTTGGGAGAATTTGTTGCACCCTGTTATGGAGGATTGGGGAGATTCTGCACACTGCTGGGTATGGGGGATTGGGGGCTTCTGCACACTGTCTGTTACAGGGGGATTGGGGAGATTCTGCACACTACCTCTTATAGGGGGATTGGGGAGATTCTGCACACTGCCAGTTATAGGGGAATTGGGAGAATTTGTTGCACCCTGTTATGGAGGATTGGGGAGATTCTGCACACTGCTGGGTATGGGGGATTGGGGGCTTCTGCACACTGTCTGTTACAGGGGGATTGGGGAGATTCTGCACACTACCTCTTATAGGGGGATTGGGGAGATTCTGCACACTGCCTGTTATAGGGGGGTTGGGGGGCTTCTGCACACTGTCTGTTACATGGGGATTGGGGAGATTCTGCCCACTGCCTGTTATAGGGGGGTTGGGAGAATTTGTTGCACCCTGTTATGGAGGATTGGGGAGATTCTGCACACTGCTGGGTATGGGGGATTGGGGGCTTCTGCACACTGTCTGTTACAGAGGGAATTGGGGAGATTCTGCACACTACCTCTTATAGGGGGATTGGGGAGATTCTGCACACTGCCTGTTATAGGGGGGTTGGGGGGATTCTGCACACTGCCTGTTATAGGGGGATTGGGGCGATTCTGCACACTGTTATGGGGGATTGGGGGGATTCTGCACTCTGACTGTTATAGGTGGAATAGGGGGATTCTGCACATTCAATTTATGGTGGGGGAGGCTCTTAAAATCTCATTGGATTACCCCATTATGTGTATAGTTTGAAAACGGAATTACCACATCTTTCGCTCCCTAAGACACAAACATGAGGGGGAGGGAATGTATGTGCAGCTTGTGAAGCGATCGAATGGCTGGTAAATGGAAAGTCTACTCACCTTACCGGCACAAATTGTCTTGTTCAATGTAAAACCCCACCTCCCGCCCCAGTGCCAGGGAAGGTGGAAGCCGAGGCAGGATGGGGGGGTTGCAACAAAAAATGAAGGGGCTGTCTCCCCAGCTCTGCTGCTCTTGCTGACTCCCCAGCTCTGTGCATGGCCCCACCCGCTGATTCATGCCCACCTATGATTGGGGAGGATTCTGCACACTGTCTGTTATAGGTATATTGGAGCAATTCTGCACACTGCCTAGGGGGATTGGGGGGGGGATTTTGCACACAGTCTGTTATGGGGGGATTGGGGGGATCCTGTCCACTGTCTGTTATGGGGTATTGGGGGGATTCTGCACTTTCTCTGTTATAGGGGGATTCACCACATTCAATTTATGGTGGGGGAGGCTCTTAAAATCTAATTGAATTACACCTATATGTATATAATTAAGTCAGTGTGAAAGGGAATTGCCTCATCTTTTGCTGCATAAGACACAAACATGAGAGGGATATATGTATGTATGTATGTATGTATATGTATATATGCATGTTATGGAGCGATCGCATGGCTGGTAAATGAAAAGTTTACTCACCTTACCGATGCACGGGGATTCTGCATGTTATGGGGTATTCTGCATGTTGCCTGTTAAAGGAGGATTCTGCACACTGCATGTTATGGAGGATTCTGCACACTGCCTGTTATGGAGGATTCTGCACACTGCCTGTTATGGAGGATTCTGCACACTGTCTGTTATGGGGTGATTGGGGGGATTCTGCATGCTGCCTGTTATTGGGTGACTGTAGGGGATTCTGAACGCTGCCTGTTATGAAGGACAGGAGGGGATTCTGCACACTCCCTGTTATAGGGTGATTTTAGCATTTTCTCATTTTCATCCTCTAAATCCTAGGTGCGCCTTATGGTCAAGTGCTCTGCATAGTGTGTAAAATACAGTATATAGGTTTAAAATCCAGCGGAATATATGCAGAGCCAAATTATTTACTGAAGATGGTCTATAACATAAAATACAATTTCTATGAAGTATCCTCTTACTTGAATCAAAGACGATGTTGGATTTAAACTGCTTTATGCCTCCTATACGGACGCCTGCGAGATCCTATACAGCAGCACAGTTTGCCTATCCCCCACGCTAGCCTTCAAACTTCACTGGACTAGCAACAGTTGTGCTTGTTCTATTGTGCTTTGGATCAGCTAGGATTTTTCTCTGTTAGTGCATTGATTTTTCATGCTTCTGCAAACACTGTATTTTTAGACTCATTCTTGATCATGTAGACTTAACCAGCCTTTTGGCTTACTGTAATTGCTGCTTCTCACTGAAAAGGCTTTTCACAAGTTTTTTTTAAGAATCACAAAGAATTAGCAGAAAATACAAAAGAACCATTTATATGTAACTTTAAAAATTGCTACATTTTGTACTGTTTGCCCAGAAATCCAAATTTCAGTCTTTTAGTGTCAGTTGAATTCTTACCAAGGTCACCTACGACCTTGCTTTTTTCAGCGATTTCGTCCCCTTAGAAGTACCGTATGCCCACAAGGTAGGATGTCTTGTTTTTAGGCTATAAATCATCATACATATTATTTTTACATCAGGCAATTTCTGGAGTGGACATTTGTGTCATCTAAAAGTGATTTTCAGTGTCAGTTTATAATTTCAAGAAAATATGTTTGGGGGTTGTGGAATTTCTAAACCTCACTCGGCTGACATTTAAAGAGCCAAAATATGCTTTTTAAAATAATAACACACTCATGCAGTTACGTCATTGTATGCCGTTACTGTGAGCAGTCCTAGTCTGCTCTTCACTGGAACCACCATCCATCATTATTTGCTGCAGCCGCCGCTGCCATAGACTTTAATTATAATTCCCTGCAAAGGTTACTATATAATTCCCTGCAAGGGCTACATTAGCACAGTGTGTATATCTGTGTGTCTGTCTATGGGCTGCGCATCTGTGGCATAGTCTTGAATGCAAATATGGTGCCACCAGCAAGATGCTACTTGTGAAGAGATATTCAAGCTAGGTCTTCTGCCCATGGTAAACCAATACAATATTCCAAACTTGAATGCATAGGGGGCAGTGATGTAAATTAGTTCTGTACTCTTTAATAAACAACAGCTATATGCCTGTTTAGAGATCTAATCATTGATTCCAAGAGACTGTAATACTTTGCGGTGCAATGGTTCAACTGTATCTGATCTCTAATACACATAGAGATCCATGCAAAAAGAGATTTCTTGGTAATACTGGGACTGGGTGAGCTGATGAACATTGAGGTGACCCCAGATGAATCAGGTAAGAGCATGAGAACAAACTCCCATACCATGAGTCAGGAAGATGGGGCTGGTGCATGCCTGACCTTTGCATTTACAATGGCCATTATTGTTTCTAGGGAGTTCATTTGAGAGATGGTTGTGTCTCTCTCATTCTCTGCTAACAGTCCATACTTCACTGAGAACATGATGAGCCACACCCAGTTACTAAAGAGACTCGATATGGTGGAGGACTCCTCCAATAGGAGAGGAAAGTGTGTTTTTTATTGCATCCTTGACTAATCCTTGGCTAATAAGAGGAGGGGTCATTTATACACCAGAACTGAATAAAACTCCAGCAAAGCTTGCGGTTTATTCTTTCCTGGTAGGAATAAAATCCAGGGGTGACAGGTTTAGTGGAACAAAGGTGACAGAACCCTTCACTCCTGATTTACTCTTGTATCCATTAAAAAATAGAAAAGGCTGGTTGGATATTACTTGATACTGAGGCCCTTATTTAACAAGGGATAGCGCCAGGTAGCGAATGGTGAGCGAACGGTCATGACGGTCACCGCCACGAGTACGCCGGCTCCCCTCCGCAATCACACATTTATCAAGCCGATCCTGCTTAGCCACTGACAGAGCGCCAGATAGCGAATCATTCATCATTATTCCAGCCTCACCCCACAGCGCCAGCGAGCGACCTTGAACAGCGACAGGTATGACCTCTCGCTACCTGGCGCTCTCCAATGCATTTCAATGGAGCAATCTTTAAATATTCATAATTAAATGCTATTAATGTTTTTTTTTTTAAATGGCAAAAATTCTGTGACCACTTCTGCAATGTTAGATTTTCTTTTAAGGTAAACAAAAAAAAAAAAAAATTTGTGCAGAATTGATATTACAGGTCTGATATTAATGTATTCATATTACAAAATGTTTGTAAAAACATGTTTTTTTTTTTTTCTAAAAATATGGTTGTTTGGGGGTTAAAAAACTACTTTTAACCCATCGCTGCCAGCGCTCTGGGGTTTAAACAAGCATTTCACAGCGCAAGAATTTTTGGAGCGTGATTTGTTAATGAATATGCTGGGAGCCGTTCGCTATGGCCATTCGCTGTCATGCGCTCCCATACAGCGCAGAACCTGTCAAACAGCGACTCCTAACCCCGTATTCAACATTACCGCACACCGACTGAGTCGCTGTCAACAGCCGAACAACGGCCAAGCACAGCGAATACTAGCGTGCGCTGTGAAAATAACGCTACTGGCGCTCATCTGTCGCTACCTGGCGCTATTAATGAATCGGCCTCCCCGTGTTTAAGTTCTCCTGCCATCCAGTGGATTTTTTTAATCACAGGGTCATTTTTCGCAATAGTGCTCCTTTAAGATTAGGAGGAATAGTATGGCTACCTGGTCCATTATGATGTAAGGTAGTCAATAGAAAAAGTGGCCTATAAAGATCAAAGCAAAAAGTGCTGCTTTTTTAAAGTCATTTTTTATACAATGCAACATAAAAATGAACAAATGTTTTATAAAGCAAACAGCCATTGCTCTAACACCTAAATGCCAGTATTTACTAATTTGCTGAAAATAATAACAGGGCTTCATTTTAATTTTGATAGTTGTCCAATTATATTTTTTCCTGTTCATCTGCTGATATTGAATAAAAATGACTCCTACATATTACTGTACACAAGCTATCTCCATGGTGCTATCTCCACTGGGCCTGTTGCTGAACAATTGGGTAGCTGCCATGTTCTCTGTTCCAGTTACATATTACTCTAGAAGGAACAGTGCATTACATTCTGTTAACCTGAAAAGGGCACTTATGAATAAAAAATGTGTAAATATGCAGAGACACATTCATTTACACAGTCAATGAGGAGCATTTATCTGAGATGGGTAAACATTGTAAATAAAATGCAAATGAGGCCAATATCCATACATTAAATACTATGAAGTCAGCAGTCTCTGATTAGTATACAGATATTTAGTATCCTAAAATACAATATTAGAAAGCCGATAATCAAGACAGCCTTGCTGCCATCCTATTTGCTTACATACCCATAGCTTCTGCTACTTATTTCAGAAAAAAATACTTGCTAGACAATAGCTTATAATTTTGAGGTATTTATTATTGTACTCTCCAGCTCTTTTTTATGCTCTTTACATCTCTATTCTGCATTTTCTGTGTCTCCCTGTGTCTCTTTGTGGGCCTTCCCTGTTATTATTTTAGATATCCAATGCAGTTCCTAACTACGTTACTGAAATGAAACATCATGGAGATAGACAAGTATTAGGGCTGGGGTTCAGGTTTCTTTTGTCTGTATGTGATATGTCCCCCCTACTGCCTAGTTCACGGACCCCCCCAGTCTTATTTGACTAGATTACCACCTTCAAGAGTACAGCCTCCTCCATGCCGCCTTAGAGATGTATACAGCAGGTATGCATATATAGAGAACATTAAACTACAGCCGGGGATTTGAATGCCTACCACATGGCTTACCAACACACACATCACCGCAAACACTGTTGTGTACACCAGTATGTTTCCAGTTGGCATTGAGTCATTTTGGCTTAGGTTGACTGCACTGTATTATCTGGTGGGGCTTATCATTTTTGGGGCCCCATGCAAAGCTGTGTCTGGGAGCCCTAATCAAAGACAAATTTGTATAATGAAATTTAATATTGATGCACCTTGTCGGGGACGTAGCCTTGCCCTGCTCATGCGCTGTGGGAGTGCGCGCAAACCCACAGGGTTTCACACAGAGGGCATACTGGCATTTTACATCCATGGCATATGGAATTGTCTATGAATTGCCCATATGGCCATCCAATTTCTACTCCCTGTGGCATCCCAAACTAGGATGCCCCACTGTGTGAATCCCCATTAAATTGCCACATCCACTTACCTAACCTCGTTCCAATGTCACATGCACAGGTCATGGCCTTGCTATACCTTTAGCTAAATGCACTCCTGGGGCAGCCATTTGTGATTGTCCAGCCGTACACGTACCCAGCTACAGGTGAGCATGGATGCAACTAGTAGCCCATTCTGCACCATTCAGCTTGCTAGCTGCTGTGAATAACTGAATGGAGCTGAGAGCACTGATCCTGCAGCAGATGGCTCACGTAAGTGTCCAGTTCCTATCTGCTGCACACTCAGCATTGTGTTAAACGACACCACCCACTCGCTGTAGCACGACCGTCCATTAAGTGCTGTTATTTATTTATAACAAAAAGTTGCCACTTATCTTATCCTACTGTAAACAATTTAGGCCCTTATTTATAAACGTATAGCGCCAGGTAGCGACTATTTAGTGACAGGCAACGCGAGGTATCGCCACGAGAACGCCGGCTCAAATACACAATCACACATTTATGAAGCCGATCCTGTTTAGCGACTGGGAGAGCGCCATGTAGCGTACTATTCAACATGTTCCCAGCCTCAGCGAACAGCGCTTGCGTTCAGCATTGCAGAACGCCAGGTATGACCTCTCGCTACCTGGCGCTCTCCCATACATTTCTATGGCAGACAATGGAATGCATTTTCTTTGCCTTTTTTTTTTTTTTTCCAAATGTTAATGTTCGAAAGTTTATTTATGAAGTGTGCTTAATGTTTCCATGTTTTTTATTTTTTTTTTCTAAAAAGTTAAATTGTAATGTGTCACTTTGATGTTAAACTCACAGCCCTACCCCAATGTCATTTCTGTTATTTTTAGCATTTTGTAATGTTTCAAACCACACAAATAATCATTTTTTTGTAACCGTGACTGGCGCTCTATGCCGCAGTCAGCCAAAAACAGTGCCCACGCTGTTTCCTAGAAATTCCCTTATTGAATCTGGGTTCTTGCGGTGAGGGCCAGTCGCTATGCCCAGTTGCTACGTGTCGCAGGCAGCGGCGCTGTGCTGTTCATACATGTTTTGTATTTTTTGGTCAATGAATTAACTTTGAACGCCCAGAGTCGGTGTTGTTGAATACGCAGCAGACATTTGCGCGCATCTGACTGCACTACCATGACCTTGAAACCATAGTTAAAGCAAATATGAACCCATTAGGCATCACATTGTGAAACACATTTTTAAACCTTGCACTATTTAAGCATTCCAATGTTTGTCAAGCTAGATCTGGAGTCTGGTTTTGTACACATTCACACATCTATCTAGCTGCTATTACGCTCTTAAAAATAATTACGCAGCATCCAACAATTCCAAACCATTTGAGCGTGTGTGCATGTAGCGGATTATTTTTTATGCTATTTTACTTTGCGTATCCTAGCGTTTTTCTAAGCGTAGTTTTGGTATTAAGGCGAGGCGTGTCAGATTTTTTGCTTTCACTTTCGTTTTTTCCACTTCCGGTTTACACCTATGAGGATTCATGATGAGGCCTAGACGCCCAGCCCGACGTCTCCCCAGCTACTCCTCAGATTCTGACCCCACACCCCATGTGCTTGCACAAATTCAAAAGGAACAAAGGAGGGGTGGCAGCTGCTCAGACCATTTTATAACTAACCTGGGTGGTGCAAGTCAGCAGGGCAATTAGGTTATCAAAGACTTGCACCTCCCAGGTTAGTTATAAAATGGTCTGAGCAGCCGCCACCCCTCCTTTGTTCCTTCATAATACATTTGGCCTGTGTTTTTTTTTTTGGCCGAAAATAAACTAATTTGCCAAGAATGTTGGGAACTAGAATAAGAATAGCATAAGGTTTTTACTACTTTGTGCACGATGTTTGTAGCCAAACAACGCCAACAATGTCCACAATCTTACTTAGGCCTTCATTAACTACAAACGGTTAATTAAATATGTAGGGTATTGCTGATAACTGCCCATGTAAGTCACAATTACTCATATAATGGAACAACATAAGGGCCCAGTTAGCACAAATGTTAATCATGTGGTCACATAATGAGTACCAACTTTTTAAGAGTAAATAATCTGTTTACGTTTGTATCCATTTCAATACAATAATGATGTTTGTTTCTCCCTACAGCTTGCGTTAATGAGCATCGCAGACTGTGGCAGTACGTCCGGGGGACGCCTTTTATGCTGCTGGGAAAGAAGAACCAGCCGTAGGGTGGGGGGTATGGGTTTTTCCGCTGTGCGGAGTCCTATTTTGGCCATGTTGGCCCCTTTTTAAACAATTAAAAATTGTTTATGTTTATACTTTCAGTGTGTTGTGACTTTTAAACCATAGTTAAAGTGTATAACAACCCATTAGTTCTTTCATTATTTAACACATTGTTAGGCCTTACATACTGTAAGCATAGTAATGTATGCCAAACAATGTCTGTAGTAAGTTTGTGTAAACATTAACATATCTAGATATAGAGAGGTATCACTGACTGGGTTTGTAGGTATGTATTTAGTTATCCCACACGAAAGTTCATTTGGCAATACATTTATTAAAGTAAATAAAGTCATTACAAATTCCAGCATTTGAAATGTCAACAAACTGGACCAATTAGTCCCTGGGTGGCCTGGGAGTTTCCGACTCATTGCTAGGGGCGGTGTTGGGGGACAACAGTGCAGTAAAAAATATAGACTGCTGCTGTATTAGCTGATGTACCAACAACAAAGTTTCGTCCTGGCGCTGTATAGATTGTTGTATGCCACGCATCATTTCTTGCATGGCATGCATGAGTTCAGACTGTTGTTGATTCCGCACTTCATGAAGTTCTTGCCTCAGGTCATGAATTTGTTATTGGTCCAAAAGCGATTGGTTTTCCAACGCCGCAATGCACTCCAGAGTTCCATCACGTGGCTGTTGCCGACTGTAGGCCTCCAGCATCCGGCCCCCTAGCTCATAAAGGTCTGCACTTGTGGGTGCCGGTGGGCCAGTTGGTTGTTGAGCAGCCTAAAACAGAAAGCACAATATTGTAGTCAAGCTTGAATTCTGAAGGTAAGCACCAAAAAAAATACATTGATGGTCCCAATATCATGTATCGTTGGTTCAGCCTCTGTAGCCTGGGCACATGGCACTTGGGCGGAGGGCACATCCTGGGTTTCAAGGAAGGATTCATGCTAAGAACAAAGTATGTTGTATGTTACATGGTGGAACCTGATTGACCCAAAAACACATAAACGTCATTAATCTCAAAACAATTCAGCCATGGTACCTGAGTGTGCTCCTCCACAAAGAGTTCTGGTGTCTGGCTGCCAGAAAGGGGCAAATCCTCATCTGACAGATGTGGCAACATCGCGTATGCTAAACAGTAAAGTCGTGTTATTGGGTCAGTTGATATTGTGTGACTATTTGTTTTAAACATTATCCAGGCCCTACCTCTCCAAAGTAACTGATTGGCCAAGACACACAACCTTTTAATTTCTAACATATTATGAAGATGTATGGAAGACCAAGATGATGCAATCCTTGTCCCAAACAATAACATACACACATAGCTAAAATTACACATACCCGCCACATCAGAGATGTCTAGACTTAGGCCCACACTAGAGCTTTGTCCTAAAATCAAATGTCAAGAGACAACAAAAATTTCTGGCAAAACCAGATCCTTACTAGAAACAAACCAAAAACATTCTTACCCTCATCCCTAGCAGCCGCGCGGTGAAGGGCCCTTTCAGGACCCCCACTTCCTGTATTCAGGCCTTCAAAAAACCACAAAAAGGAGATCAATATTAACAACAATAGTAGTGAGAATTTAAATGGTTAAAATTAGCAGCCTAATGGAAAAACATGTATATTGCATTGACATAATTGGAACTTAAAACAATATGATCCGGTTGATGGCAAAACCTAAATAACTATGCCGTTTGGAAGGTGAAGTATCATGATTGTGACAAATTACATTTGAAAATATACACATCCAAAGAAAAATACACAAAGGATACAGTGTGCTTAGCAATACACACCAACAGGGTCCTGTAGGGCTACAGCACCGGAAGTGGGGTCCAAAGATGAAGCAGGGACTTGGCCTGCAATGAAATACCATGATTGTGATACATTCACACATTTATAATCCATTTACAAAAGGCAGGTTGGCACATGCACTTACTGGCATCCAAAGAGTAGGTAGCCTCAGGAGGAGATGCTGGTGCAATTCTGAGGGCAGCTATGAGAAAACAAAGAACAAAATTATGCATTGGTAATGTGTTGCAAACACCAAAACTAAAAACAAATAAATCCCCAAAAAATTACCTTCAATAGCAGACTGGGTTAAGGTTGAGGCTGGGGGAAGGGCAGGATTCTGGGTCGCATCATCAGCCGACTCCTGCAAGTCCTCAAGTGCCACTATGCATAAAGCAAGAGAAAGGCAATTAAAACATGACATAGCTATAATCTGCTACTTACCGTGGCCTACTGTTAGTATGAGAAAGAGTTTGTTGCAATAAATGGAACTACATTATTAACAACAATCATTTTCCAGGTTTAAAAAATGTACCTTCACCCCAACCTGTGGTGTCATCCCCAGCATCCACACCCTGCAGCCGACAGAGTGGAATCTTGCACTTCAGCATCTCCTCACATGGCCTGTATTTACTCTTTGGACCCTGCTTCGTCCCACTGTCTACAAGTAGATCATTCTTCATCTTTTGCATAAGGGCCCCATTGCAAAGTGTAGAAGCGTTTCTTCCAGGCTGTGCCACTACGTGGGTATTGAGCAGTGCTAGTAAGCTGCTCACCAATGGCATCCCACAATTTGCTCCTTTCTTGCTTGCCTAAACACTGACTTTGGGAGCCAAATAATAACTCCCATTTAGCCAGTGTCAGACGCACAAGAGTATTATTATCCACCAAATTAAATTCTGGCCCCCTCTTGGCAAATGGACGCTTGGCCTTGGGTGGGGCTTCACCTTCAGCCTGTGCCCTTTTCCTTAAGGAGGGTCTGCCGGCACGACGCACACCGCTGGTACTGGGCCCAGCAGGAAACCCAGCAGTGGCCGGCAGATGTCCAGAATTTGGCTCCATCCTGTAGATGCACACACCACAAACCAACACACACACGCACGCATGCAGACTACAGAATGTCAACAACTGCTGTCTGTGTGTGACAGAATTTATGTGCTCTTGTAACCGATCACAAACAGGTCCAGTTAATTGCTTCACACATCCTGGCCAGGTGTTTGTAGCTACATCTTGACTCCCGTGACTGATGGTTCTGGCAAACATGTGTGTCAGGCAATGAACTAATTAATTACCTACTTAACAAGGCAGACAGACATTATGTGAACCCCGTCTCTTAACAACATTGGAAATGTGGTGTCAAAAATGGCTATTTGAATTTTGAGCACCATAACTTTCATTGGCCAAAAGATGTCTGAGCAACCAGATCCGCAAAAGTATGCTATTATGCTTGCGCTAGCCATTTTCAACACACCTGTGGTAAGCTTATTACAGACCGGAAACAGCTAACAAACGCAAGAGGCGGCTAAGCGGACCAGTCCTTTGGATAAGTTAAGTATAAATACCTCTTTTTTTAAGCATTCTTTTCTTGATACACTGTGGCAAAGGCTGTGGTGTTTTGGTTTACTTAGCCCTAGCTTGCACTAAGTGTCTGGCTGTGTTTGTTGCTTACTGTCTGTGGCTTTGTTGAGGTTTTCTGGCATCAGTGCTGTTTCTTTGGAAGTTTATTTTTGGTGGCATATGCAAATATTGTGTGGAATACAGTAAGTGAGGATTGTTTTGGGGACCTTTTGTGGGTTGTGCAGCAACTCCCCTCTTGGTTGTGCCCAACTTTGAAAGCATACTTACAGCAGGCTGCTGGTTCTAACCACTATGCATCTGGTTTTGTGGTGAGCTGCATTTGTGTGATTGTGTGAGGATTGTGATTGTGTATGTGGAGTGGTTGGTCTGTGTGTTGATATTGTTTTTGTTTTTTTGTGCAGTGCCTGAGCTCTAGCCAGTGATTGTGAGATGGATGAGAGGGTGATGTTTGGGTTATGGATGTATTGTTGTGGCAGCATACAGGAAGGTCAGGAGGTAAGGGAGGTGAGTGCTGTGAGGCTTAGGGCACCCCGATCCTTTGCCATCCGCCTCTCTGTATGGGATTTAAGTGACGAGCAGATCAGAAGCAGATTTCGCCTGAATAGTGCAGCACTACAGTCCCTATATGATCAGATTAAGACCAAAATCGATCCATCCACCAGACACACCCAATCCATCCCTGGCATAGTTTGCCTATGTGCCATGCTTAATATTGTGGCACGGGGGAATTTCCAGGCAACCTCTGCCCTCCTCAGCGGGATCAGCCAGGCTACAATGAGCCGCATATTTTACCAGGTAGTCCTGGCTATTTGTGACCTTATCCCTGTTTATATAAAATTTCCTGAGGATGAAGAGGAGGTTGCCAAAATCAAACGTGCGTTCTACCGCATGGGAGGGATCCCTAATGTGCTAGGGTGCGTGGATGGTACACATATCCCTTTCCGCCCTCCCCCGTGCACAGGAGCTGCATTACCGGAATCAGAAACAGCTCCATTTCATGAATGTCATGGTAGTATGTGACCATGACATGAAGCTGCGGGCCGTGAGATCTGGCTTCCCCGGCTCATGCCATGATTCTTACGTGCTCCAGCAATCAATCCTGTGCCGGAAGTTTGAGAACAATGAAATGCCACCTGGCTGGCTACTGGGTAATTAATTATCCATGACATCTATTTACAAGTTTAATATGTGGACTAGTAACTGAACCAAATATAAAACCTAACCTATAATGTTTACATTATGTTGATTGAACTTTACTAATTGCTCGCTCTCTCAATCTGTTTATTCAACAGCGGACAAGGGATATGGGCAGAAAACGTGGCAAATGACTCCGGTCAGAAATCCACAGACCTCTGCCCAAGTACGCTACAATGCAGCACATCGCAAAACCAGATGCTTGTGGAAAGAACCATCGGCCTGCTGAAAGCACGCTTTCTCTGTTTGGCACGCCCAGGAGGAGAGATGTTGTACAGTCCACAAAAGGTCTCCAAAATCATCCTCGCATGCTGTGTCCTACACAATATTTGCATATGTCACAGAATCGAACCTCCCGAAGAAACAGCACTGGTGCCCGAAGTCCCCAACATGGCCGCAGACAGTACGGAGGACACCCAGACTGGGTTTGAACGACGGGAAAGCATGATTACCTCTTTTTTCGGTAAGCTAGATCACCTTAACTATACTCCAACTACTGTACTACAGGGCCCTTCCTAAAAATATTTTAAAAATGTGTTTTTTTACAAACTGAAAAAAAACAAAAATGTGTAGCTTCAAAACATTTAGCAAAAAGATATGTGGGGGGAAATTTTAGAGCAAAAAACAACCAACAAAAAAAAGGCTGTCTCTAAATTTAATAGGGGGTTTGGTATGTAATTAAATTCAACAAACCAAAACAAAAAAAGAAAAAAAAAATTTGGAGACAACTACATTAAAGAACTACACTTTTGTTTCTATTTTAGGCACCATGAAGATAGAAAAAAAAGTTTGGGACTTCGAGAAATAAACATAAGAAAAAAATACAATAAATAACATTTAAGAAAAAAAAATGGTTCTATGTGATTTATACAGAATGTTCTAACAGATTGATTTCTATCCAACAGGCCAAAAATGCTCAAGCGCAGTATTGAACACGGTGTACAAAATCAACAGCACCTCTAAAGCACATCTGAAACATCACATTCACCATTGTCGGCGTGATTCCCAATAACGGCAGATAGCAACTGAGGTGCCCTGCAATAGCGACTGACAGCTGATCGTGGCGGACACTAGCGGACGCTCAGAGCGCCGCTCTCAAGACGCTCGTCTATCGCTACCTGGCACTAGTGATGAATCAGCCTGCCCGTCTCCTGAATGGCTCGTCAAATTTGTACAATTATATCTAATATCTCCTGGAACCAATATGGGCCAAATATGCGAACAATTATTATTATAAAAAACAAGAATGGAAATATCATTGATTAATGGTAACGCAATAAATACATGCAAAAATTGAAGGAACTTTTAGATATCTGGTAATCCAAAGAACAAAGAGACAAATGGTAAATAAAGACTTATATTATATATATTAAACAATAACACAAGAAGCAATCAAATCTTACAAAACAACAAGATATGATTGAGAGGTATCTGACTGGCATACACATATACAGTGGTTAAGGCAGACTTAGGAAAATTACCTGACCAGCAACCAATATATTTACCCTCATGACAGGGGAACCCACAAGCAGACCTTCAAGCTGGCAGCCTTGGCCTCCTCTCCTCCTCCTAGGGCCCTTTTCCTAAGGCTCTCCCTTCCTAAGGCTCCCACCTCTTACTGACCCTCTTACCCCAATATTACTTTGATGTCCAGATTGTTCTACCAGTATCGCTAGCCTGAAACTTGTGAAAACTTGTTTTGCTGGACTCTAGATGGGTTTGTCTTGCCCAAAACTGTGCTGACTCACAGTCAGAATTCCAAGAATATTCCCAGGATCTGCCCCCCAAACTTGATTTGAAAACCTGTTTTTTATTGGGGGGGGGGGGGAGGAATGTGGACTGATCAGCCTCTGGCCTGGTGAAGGATATCTTAGCCTGCATGAATGACCTGACCTATGTATGACTGGTCAAATGCAACTAATTATACATAGCAAGAGACCGAAATACATTAAAACATTACATAATATATTAACAATATTAATTCCATAAAGGCCCATTGTCTACACTGCCTCTGGGGCCCCCTAGCAAGTAGGGGCCCCATGCATTTGCATGGTATGCGTGGTGGCTAAGCATGCCACTGTGTATTATGTTCAACTGCATGTAGTGACAAAGGGTATAAAAAGACCAGCGTATTAATGAGTAAGCTAGTGTTTCCTATAATTTTCATAATGGGTGATCCACCACACTGGATAGCAAAAATTATATAGATCAGATTATTCATTGTGTATCCCACGAAGTGGGAGGGATCAGAGCCCTGGAACCTCTGAGATTGCATAGCCCAGTGGAGAAGCACAGATATACAGCACAGTTCTGTAGCAGTGCTGGACAAAAAGTTTATCTATAAAAAAAAACATACATAATGAAATGTAATAACCAAACAATGTTATATAGGTGTTTCCGTGATTATCCAGTAAAAGTGAAGCTACAACTCAAATATTTATTTGGTTTAGGTTCAGCTTGCAAAACAGTCGTTTATTTGAAAGCACCTAAACTTGAACATGCACAGTTATTTTGGCAAAACTTACAGGGTACCAAGTTTATAACATTTCAAAAATATATATTCAATAAAATGTAGACATTTACACTTTCTGAATCAACCTCATAATTTGATGATCGGATTTTCAAAGAAGGATTAAAGTAAAGAAAAATAATATTCCATGGTTTGAGAAAAAATCAGGAAGCCCATGGGGGTCAGTACTGTGGTGTGTCCAATATTTTAGGTAGTAATTTGATGTCTTTTTCCTGCTGTGCTGCCCTGCTGTGAATCCCCATCTGGCATGTGTGATATCAGGCAGCTGCAGCCCATACCACTTCCTCATCCCTCACTTGGTTGCCATTAGCCTGGCTGCGGGCAACCATTCGTACATTTAAAACACATGACAATTTGATCAACCTTCACTCGAAACCCATACAATACAGCTTGGAAAAAGATTTGCTTTCATGGAAGGTATGGCCCACAAAAAGGCTACCCGCATTTACAAAGCAGATTTAGTTAAAGAGTTTGATGTGAGACCCACATAACAAATTTTAGCTTGGTCATTTTATTTAGTCTTCCATTTTAGATTTTAGAAAGCTGTGAGGTAAACAATGAATACTTATAATTAATTATTCTGTTTTATAAACTTCCTGGAAACGGTTCAGCAACTGACTGTACAGAATGGAGAATGTAATGGACTTCATTTCAAATCCAGGATGTATAACCCAGGAAATTGTGTATGTGGTGCAGTTCCGAGAGATGGGATCAATAGTGTGTCTCTGATGAGTGCCAATGTCCTACACTTAAAAGTTCTTAATAATTCATATCTTATTAAAAATGTAATACACACTTTTAACAGAAGATGCTTGGTCTTTGGATGGTACTTACAAAATTTCCTGTGGATTTCAGTACAATGTAAAGTGCTTGAGAGCTGGTTTCTATAGTGATAAAATGACTAGGGTGGCATTTTCTTTTGGAATGCTCTATTCACACTTTTTCATTTTGTAGGCATTGAGTTTTGTAAAGACAGCTGGTTACTAGCTCCTCACAATGCAAATTATAACAACAAACCTGCAGTATATTCATCATATAGAGGATCATTGCAATGGTTTTGAGAGCCTTAGCAATTTTTGCAAGACTATTTTACACAACACACAATAGAGTTAAAAACAATATTTCCCCTTGTTGAAAACGTAAAAAAAATCAGCTTGGATCCAGTAAAATAACATTTTTGAGTTACACCTGATTTGATAATTAGGGCTTTTCACAACTTGCCATAAAATTAGGAGGGTCAATGTGAAGGAGCTGCAGAAATACACAGCTCAGGTGAGAACATCTATCATGAACATACCAGAATTCCCCTGAACATCCAAAAACACTTGTTTATCTTTTTTACATCTCAACATCTTCATTGGGGGACTGGTTGCAGCAGGACATGCCGTAGATGGACTATTACTGGATGGGCAGAAGCCAGATGTTTGTGTGTCACTCTAGCAACAATTGCCCATCATCACAGGAAACAGTCTCTTTTTCTGGAACAACTAACAAGTAAACTGTACTGAGCAGACACTTGTTGCTTGTTACTAGACAGCCTTCTGGGGACATTCTCAGAAAAACATTAAGGTACTAAGTCTACCCCACTTTTTTCCCCATTTGGCAGCCTATACCAAGGGTGCATGTGTACTAAGATATCTCCCATTATTAGTGCTCCTCAGATTTATCTAGTGATCAACTGGAATTCAACTGATTACCTGTTTTGTCTATATACTGTAAAGTTAAGTGTCTCTGTTTGGTTCCGATTTCTTTACTCTTTAAAATCTGGTTGCTTCCAGTCCCCCCAGTGATTAGGAGATCCAGCTGTAGTGATGGAGAGAAAACTAAATGGTAGGGCTGGGTAGCAACTAGAAGGGGTCTTTGGGTGCCCAGTCACTGCATTGTAAATGTTATGTATATGGCAGAAACAGATTTTGAAGTAATAATTCCAGAAATAAATACAAAAAATAGAGTACAGACATGAGATAGTCAGAATTATAACCAAATACTATAGAGCTTTTATATCAGCCTGGATAGTAGACTATAATGCCATTATGTACCAAAAAATGGGTAGATAAAGGTCCGACTTTTGATAGTGGCTAAAAAGGTCTTTGATTCTTTCGTCAGTCATATCCTGATACATTCCACTTCACTATTCTTAAGACAGATGACACAAACTTACACACTGACATCCATTCCAGGCCACTTAACCCCTCTTGGAAACAACCCAGACTTTGTATCAGGCCAAATGTAACAGATTTTACCACCCCTAGGGGAGAATTTGAGTTGATCTGCTCAGCGCATAAACCTCAAACCCATCTAATCTCATGTATATATGGCCTATTATCAGAGGCAGACTTTTTCCAGTTTGACAAACAGGAAGAGAAGATGGGAAACCGATCTCAATCCTACATTCTTTTCAGAATTAAACTGAACTAACATATGGCTTTTGGCCCATAAATATTCTATTAGCTCTAGCACTGAGGAACTGAACTATAACATACTCACAAGCAGGTACAGAACCACAGATGTTATTCATAAGATGTTCCCAATTGTTCGTGACACTAGCTGGAGATGAGGTTCAGATAGAGGTGATTTTCTCCACATATGGTGTTCGTGCCCATCCATCCATCAGTTTTGATCGGAGGTGGAACAAATCTTAGACAAAATTGTTTGCCCTCATATATTACTAATTCCTTCTTGTGTATTACTCCAGTATAGTCTGACTGTAACAGTGCACACTCTGTAAATAAGCCCACCCTCACGATCCATCTGCTCAACACAGCTAAAACCTTCATCCTAGGCTTTGGAGAGACAAACAGGCACCCTCAGTGTCCCAGTGGTTTTATCAGATCAATTACATTTCAGAGATAGAGCTCTACCATATAAAACATGACAAAGTCACAAAATACTCCTCTTCTTCAATTTTAAGGTATCCTTGGTTTACAAACAATACAACACGCAATCATCAGACGCGGAAGGAGACCTAAAAAATGTATCAAAAAGCGTGACACTCGCCCAGTTATTCTTATTAACACATTAAATACTATATTAAATGTGGCAAACATTTGATATTTGTTTTGCTGCCTACCAAGAAAACGTGATAAAGTCTCACAAAGACTGTGATACATACCTAATAATATATTGGACTGATTATAAGTCTCAAACCCTTATCATTGTGAAAGATACAAAAATGTCTGTCATTTTTTGAGTAGTATGTACCACTCCAAACAAAAAAAATCCACAGCAGCAAAACCAGGCACCTATTGATAACAACAGTGTGCTGTAAAGCTGGCCACACAACAACAAGTACACACAATTAGATGATGATGGCCCAGACACCCTCCCCGGGCCAGCATGAAAAGGCCACACCAATAATCACCAATTAATATAACAATTTTTATTTCATATAGCAAGTTAAAACCAATTAAAAAACACATACAGACAGATAATGAGGTAGGCTATGCGGACCCAAATCCATAACATCACAAATTGTATAATTCAAATATTATTCAAATACCCCTATGCATGCCCCCACACTGTCCTAACTGTAGCACACTATATCATCTATTCAAACATTGCTGTGAAACATAATCACTAAAATATAATTAATATGTTAAAAAAAACACATAGAGTGCCAAGTGCAAAAACATAAATGAATAACATGTTATATACACAGTTGCCAATGAATCCAACACTAATCTAAACTATACTTATACCTTATCTAATAAAGTGCTAAAGTTCATAAAGCATGTACTTCAGTCTAAAACTGAATAAGCTAAATAAGCAAAAGTGCCAAGTGCAAAATCACAAATAAATCACATGTTAATTACACAGTTACCAACAAATCTAACACCAATCTAAGCTATGCTTGTACCCAGGGCCGGCTCCAGGTTTGTGGGGGCCCTTGGGCAAGAGAGACTTAATGGGCCCCAAAGTAGTGAGTCACATGATGTCACCTTTCAGCTCCACTGCCACAAATGGGTCATCTTCTGCTGCTGATCGCCTTTCAGTCCTTGTCAGCTGTCACCTGGTCCTCGCCACCCTCTGAGCTTCCATCAATTGCCCTCTATTCCATGGCACCTTCTCCATTGTTGCTGATCATCCTCTGTTGCTGAGGCCAGCCATGAGTAGGTCTGCACACAGCACCCGGCATTTGGTGGTTCGGGTCCACTGTAAAATAATAAACAAATAAAAGGAAGGGGAGATTCCACTATTTATCAGCCTGTGCACTGCCTCCAATATTTTGGGCATCCCACAAACCGTAATCAATACCTATTAAAAAACAAGGTTCAGCGTGGGACTGGCACAAAATTGCTGAGAAGTCAATGACAATATATACAAAAGCTTTAATAATTATCAAATTGCACAAACACATTATACCAACAGTTTAAATAAAATACATATAAGGTGATTTAAAACACTGTAAAATAATATCATGGCCAAGTATGAGCCTGAGTGGGCCCCTGAAGATGCCAGGAGCCCTGGCAATTGCCCAGGCTTGCCCTGTGCTGGCGCCGGCCCTGCTTGTACCTAATACAATAAAGTGCTAAAGTTTATAAGGGATGTACTTATCTACAGCTGAATAGGCAGAAGAGGACCAGAGGGGAAGCAACAAAAGAGGGGGGGGGGGCAACAATTATAATGATAATATCACAAAATATCACAAAAATCAAAACCAAAGTCTAAATAAAAAGAGTTTGAATAAAACAAATTATAAATTGAAGTGAGCATCTCACTTTAATACCTGTAATATTATATTTTCTAGTTTTTAGCTGACATTAACCATTTTTGGAATTTATCTGTATCCCTCTCTACATAGAGCCAGATTTGTATTAGATACTTTCTGCTCACAACATAACTGTCTAGACTTTAGTCCAAATCAATACCCCCTGAATTTATAATAAACACTATCCAAGAAAATAAATATCCCCTTGATCGATAACAAACTCCCTTCAGCCAAAAAATACTATCCCAACACACACCACCATGCACCACTGATCCATATAATCTTCATCTCACTGTAACACCTTACCCAGCCCCTGCAATCCAGAGTGTTACCCAATGTGATCCATGGGCGTGGCCATCTTGGTCACAGCATACAGAGCCACATCCCCCGGTCTGCCTCAGCACTAAGGGAGAAGGCCGGGGGGGGGGGCACACTTCTTATTACTATATGACATTAAGGATATATCTTTTACATTTTTCGAGATAGAAAAAAAAACACAGACATCAAAGACACATTTTAAGAATATATTTCTTTTTCAGTCTTCTGTCTACAGAAACCAGTTTGTTAATATACACAGTGGTTCCTATTTTAAATCAGCACTAGTTTTGTAACCATAGCAACCGAATTCCATCATGCTTCTAATATAGACGGAAAATTAAAACAAACAGCTGATTGATTTGGCCATTGCCACTACTTTTCTAACATATCCGCTTTGAAAATAATAATCTCCTTATTTGCTCTAATAGTGTTCTGTTTGGTTCAAGAACAGTTCAGCCAAACTCATCAAAATACTCAGAATTTGGGATGTCCCAAATCCAAACGTTCTTAAAGGGTTATTCCACTTCCAACAGCATTTTTTAAAGTTTCTATTATTGTGTGTCACAATGATGTAATCAATGTCCTAAGTTTATCTGTTATTTTCTTTTCTATGTGTGTGCAGCTCTGTGTTATAAAAGAAATTGTTTTCCCTAGCAACAATGTGTTTACCTTAGCAATGTACATCAACTGGTGCATTAGATGTACAGATACAGAGACTTTCTCTCTCTAGCTTGCTAATCATCTGATTGGCTAAGACACAGGCGACAGGTTTAACCCATCCTGCTGTAATTCAACGTATTCAGATAGGGAGGATCACAATCTTGTATTTCAGTAGCTAAAGGGTTTCCTGGCAGGCTACCCAAAAGGGGGAAGGGTCATTACTGCTGCTTGACTTAGACAAAGCTGCTAACATGCTCATTTGTTACATTGGAGGGATTCTGGGATATGTAGTCAGTATTTTTTACTCAAGGCCAGAAAAAAACACTCCCATCTTTGGCAGAGGTGTAGCTAGACTGTTCTGCACCCAGGGCAAATATTCAGAATAGCGCCCCCCTTCAAAGAAGCTTAATCAATTAACTTTCTCGGGTTTTGTTCCATGCCATCGATTCAGGATTCCCCACTATGTGAAACCCCTCCAGCTCATGCAGTAAAACTCACCTCTCCACGGTCCAACGGCACATGCGTGGGCTCTCATCCAATCAACCATTTGCCTTGTTTACATCCTTTGGCAAAGGACTCTGATTGCCTTCTGCTGGCCACCAGGAGCTGCAGGGGATGTGGAAGTGTAAACAATCAGAGCCATTTGTCGAAAGGCAAGCGGAATGGATTAGGTGAGAGCATGTGCAAGCACCATTGGACCAGGGGAGGGTGAGTTATTACCAGAACCCTGGGAGGTTTCACACAGCAGGGCATCCCGATTTGGAATGGAGGAAAGTCAAAGGTTGGCCCTGAACTCTTTTAGATTCTAGCTCGGCGATGGTGGGTTTTGTTCCCATCTAAGGAGAAAATCCAGGGAAAAAACTCACCTCTTTTCATCAGCTGTTTCAGCAATATCATCATATCTCAATATGCATGTGCCTGGGGATTCCACCCATCCACTTGTGACTTGTACTGCTCACTTCATTTACTGCAATAGAGGGAGTGCACGAGGATGCCAGGGAAACTAATCTTAGGATTTGGTAAGTGTTAGAAAGCTGGATATTGCTGAAGCAGGTGGAGGAGGGGTAAGTAAAACTAGGCATAGTAATTGGAAACTACTTTATCCCATGGCAAAATACATAGCCAATATATTAAAATCCACATGACCAATAAATGTACAGTTTATTAAAGTAGACCAAAACTCTTGATTTTCACCCTGCTGGGTTTTGGTCTGCTTCACAAGGGCACTTTGATTTGGGATGCCCCTGCATGTGACACTCCTTTGATAGTCACAAATCTTACCCAATTCCATGCTCCCACTGCACTCATGCCCAGACATTTCTCCAATCAGAATAGATTGCCATGCATATTAATGCAATCTATTCTGGGGGGGCATCTCCATTCAGTTATGCCTAGCAGGAGTTTAACTTTGGATAAAGGGGGTGTGCCTGTTTATGTGGAGTGGGAGCAAGGAACAAGAAAAGATTTGCAGTGGTTCGGGGGGGGTTGACAGTTGGACATTCCAAATTGAGTTGCTGTTGGGTGGGCTTTTACCCCGCCCTAATGTTTTTCAGACTCTAGGGCCAGATGGACAGGGTTTTGGTCTACTTTAAAGATGAGCAACCGACCAGTCTAGAGTCTATAAGATTTGAGATGCCCCACTGTGTCAAACCCCCTGGATCGCCTGATTTACTTACCTCTTCCTAGAGCCCTCACTGCACCGTGACTGTATCTCCAGCATACCTCTTTCTGGGACCGGCCTTTCTGAATGGCATGTCCACAGCTATAGGTGAGCACGGATGCAGCCGGCAGCATTTGCTCCATTCAGATCTCCTTGCTGCACTGACATTAGTGTGGCAAAGGAAATCTGAATGGAACGAGTGTCACTGGGCTGAGTAACACACATGGGAACAAGGAAGAGGTGCGTTTTTGGGCAATTTGTGGAAATACACACAGCGAGACATCCCGAATCTGGATGCCCTGCCAGAGAGGAACAAAACACAAGAAAGTGAAAATACTTGTTTTGTTCCTCTTTAAGGTAAACTGCTAAAGCCTTATATAGCCCAATACAACTAAAATCTATCAAGAACAGAACCATCTTCCTCTCTATGAAGACATGACAGGGTTTTGCATGTGCCACTGGAGAGGGGAAATATGAATTTTTATGGGTGCCCCCTGGGGAGGGTTCACACAGTGGGGCATTCCAGTTCGTTATGCAGCAGGGAAAAGCATGCGGCTGGCCCTGTAAGCTGTTAGATTCCAGACCAGCTGCTGCTGGGTTTTGTTCCGCATTAATCTGGGTTCCATCATTCAAACCATAGCCAGATTGGTCAGTGCTTAGTAAATAGTAAAAACATATAAAGTAGACAGAGAGAGAGAGACTCACACACAGACTGACAGAAAGACACTCACAGGCAGACAAAGACTCACAGAGAGACTGAGATTCTCACAAAGAGATAGAGACACACGCACACAGACAGACATACATGTAGGTATATGAAGAGTCTGAGAGCTAAAACAGAATTTCCTTCTCTCTCCTGAAAGCGCGGGAGACTAGGCAGCAGAGTGATGATGCATCTAGGGGTGGAGCCTGCTCAATCAGGAAGTCACACACTGTGTGCAGCTTTGCCTGTGCGACCCCTGTGTAAAGTGTATGTAAGTGTGACTGTGGTTGCTGCTAGCAGTGCGTTTTTCACAGCTCAGCATACAGTGGCATCTCTCTTTACCTGTCAGCAAGATCTATGATCAGCTTAAACTAACAACCTTGCAAAGTTGAAAAAAAACTTTCCAAAACTCCCTTTTCCTGTCTACATGCATGATACTGAATCATTTTCACCAATTAATCATAACTCCTGGATGTCTGGTTATGCAGTTGTCTAATGTGACATTCACATATTTCACCATTGTGGCTCCCTTTGGTGGCTTGTGTGTATTAATAGGAAGGCAACAAATGTGTCATAAACTGTAAATTTCATTAACTGTAGGATCCGTTCGCTTATCTATCAGTTGCGTTGCGACTGTCCCAAGATGTACATCAGAGAAACACAGAATGCTTTGAGGATTCGCATTCAGGGACATCTGTCCAACATTAAGGCTAGGCGAGGTGTAACTACAGGTAAGACAGTTTACCCGGTGGCCCGTCATTTTTTGGAGGCATATGGGGGGATTGCTCCTCTCTACGGGTCACTGGGATAGAAAGAGTCCGCTTAGGCCCCCGAGGTGGAGATTTGAAACAGCGTTTACTGCAATGTGAACTACGCTGGATTTTCCAGTTGGATACTAGATCTCCAGTTGGATTGAATGAGGACTGGTCTTTCGTACCATTTTTGGGATAAGGTCAGGCTGTAGTGGGGCTATGTTTAGTTTTAAAAATCTGGCTAAAAATTGCATCCCATATTGTGTTTTCTATTTTGTAGATGGGACTTTTTTATGCCGTTACTAATATACATGGGGTGGTTTTGGTGAATTGACCATGCTTTGATTATTCTGGAGGTTCTCTCTTGTTGGATGGGGGAGTGGGGTGTAAGATCTCACTTTCCTCCCTTGTGACACAAAATTCTTTTGTGGCACCACCTGTTTTTCAGGGGTGCTTTTATATTCACTTTACATGGTTCACGTTAGTGTTGTTGATTTGTGCACCCATGTATATTTTTATACATGGTTTTATGTATGACTGTTTTTTTGCTTTATTGTTAATATGTATTTTTGTCATTTTCTTTCACAGTGGGATCAGGTTTATGATTCACAATTTTTGCACTTCATGAGTACTCTTGAATTTTGCTTCGTGGGATATGAAGATCTCTGAATCCACATGTCGGATGTTCGTTCATCAAAATATGTGGGCCATGGGTCTGACATTATTTGAGAACATTATCATAGATAAGCCCCCAGACACTTAACCTCCTTACTTTACCAGGTCTTAATTGGCTAAGACGCAAGCCAACCACAATTTTGCAAGGATTGGGAAAAAAGCTAGGAAAGACCTTTATTTATGAGCAATGGAAATCCTTAGAATTCAGGAGTACCTCACAAGATCATACCATACCTGCTCAAAACTGTTTCCTGATGCATCCTTAGAGTATTGGAGGTACCATAACGGGGAAGGTACATTTCTTCACATTTTCTGGAACTGCCCCATGATAGTTAGCTTTTGGGATGCAGTAACTGAAACACTTGGGGAAATACTTGGGAAGATGATTCCCAAAGATGCCACCCTACTGTTGTTGCATCACACTGAAGGGAGCTTTAGAACATATAAGGAATCCCTAGAGAAGGATCCAATCAATGCAGTTAAAATCAACACTACTTAAATCTGGAAACAATCTTTCTCCCCAACATTAACAGATTGGCTCTTAGAGGTCAACGGGATACAGGAAATGGAGGACCTCAACTTCTCTCTGTATGACAGGACGGCTAACTTTGTGCAGACTTTGATTCCCTGCTTGGAGTTCCAAGACACATATAAATACAAAAATCCTTTAATATATCATGTCTCTGCCTCTTTTCAGACTTTTGGGCGGTGGTGGCCTCTCCTTCTTCCCATTTCCTCCCACCCCCCATCCTTTCCCGTCCTTCTCCGTTTCTTCTGCTTTTTATTTCTTTGTTTATTTTTTTTAAACTTCACACCTCCTCATGGTACCCTGTGCTGTCCTTTTATTTGGAAGGGAAATTGCCTTCCTTCCAGTTAAGGGTATGTAGCAGAAAGTGATGTGATATTTGATAGGATGTGCTTTCATTGGCTCCACAATGACAGTCTGGGATGCTCTTGACCTTACCTTAGTGTAACTTACTAGTTACAGGCTATACAAGATGCTTTAACTTCCCACAATATGGAGAGTCAGAGCAAATGCCTGTACTTCAGCAGTTGACGTGCCGTCAACTGCTGAAGTTATACATTTGCAGTTTCCAGTTACTGTAATGTGATTCATGTCTGTGTATCTTTCTTGATATATTTTCTTTATCCAGAAATTGCAATTGAAATAAATGAAGAATATTAAAAAAAGCAATAGATAACTGCTATCCAAGGGAATGTTATCAACTTTCCAAAAGAAAACAGAAGCTAATGGTGTCAAGCTTTTTGCCAACCAGCAGAACTTTCAACTTGTCAGCAACTGGCCCCTCTTTTGCCCTTTTTTGCATCTTTCCTACTCAGTACAAATAAATCCCCAGTACCACGGATTACCACATTTTTCGCACTATAAGACGCGGGGGGGGGGGGGTCAGTGCATCTAATTGTGCGAATGTTAATAAAAAAAGTGAAAAAAGTATACTTACATGCGTCTTGCTTCTGCTGGCTCTGGCTCCCAGGCACTGCAACTCTGCAAATGCTGCCACCCGAGAGGCAGTGGTGGCACCAGAGGCCAGAGCAGGGACAGACAGTGTCCCTGCTCTGACTTCCGTCGCCACCACCGCCGCCCGGGTCAATGCACGCTGACACTCAACGTCCCCACTCTGGCTTCTGGTGCCACCACTGCCTTTCACGTGTCAGCTTCGTACGAGAGGTTACAGCTTTGTACGAGAGTGACAGTTAATTGTGTGAGTTGGATTGGACTCACCAGCTGGAGCTTTGGAGTTTCTGCTTAAAACAGAGCTCACTGTAAAAAACTGGAGCTAAGCAAAACATTTTTTAAGAGTCTTGCCTGGTACTGTGCTTGTACTCTGCAAGAGTGTGTGACAGAACCTGGCTGCATCTACAACACACCAGTGACACACAGAACACTTCAGGGCAGGGGCATACATATCCCTGATGGGGCCCCATAGTAGACTCATCATGGGCCCCCACCACGGGCCCCCATCAGTACACCCCCAGACACTCACCAAACAACCTGAGATGCGTGGCACAGACGAAGAGTACAGTATGTATGAGTACATACTACAGAGGCAGCTGAGGTGTCTTGCGCTGAGCCTTTTGGCCCGGGGGCAAGTGCCTGCACTGCCTCTATGGTATGTATGCCCCTGCGCTCAGGGCCCAAGGAAGAATTTAATACCACACCCCCCTGCGACTACACTGGTTTGTGCTCGCAACAAATAAAATTTCAAGATTTGTCATTGCTCATTACGAAGGACTCAAGCACAACTTCTTTTAAATAGAAAAGTGTTCAACTCCTAAGAGTTTGTAGGAGCATATGCTTAATAAATACTAGGTGACATAAATCTCAAGTTAATGATTTTATTTTGTAGAGTGTATAGCCAAATTTTAATATGATTAATTCATCCCAAATGCTACTATCCACTGTTGCCAGCCATATCAGCTATCTAAGGAAGATTTACTGACGCTGCTGGGAAGCAACCTTCTGATGCATAGTTCAAAAAATGGAAGAACCCAAAACTTTACAGAGAACATGAAGTAAAAAAAAAGGTGTTTAAATAAGCTTTAGCCTTCTATTTTGCCACATTACAAAAGCGGATGCTCAAATGAGCAGCGGGGGGCAGCCAGGTGTGAAGAGTCAGTTCTCGAGCCAATAGCTGCAGTCAGCAGGACCAAACAATCCATTTAAAGGATAATTCTAGGAAACATTCAGCATTAGATAAATATGATGCAGAATGTAATTTATACCTTATTTGTGATTTTAGTTATTAGGTTGAATATTACCACATGAACCTCACAGATCCTATCAATACCATCTCTTTCTTAATAATATATTTGAACACTAAAGTTTTATTTATATAGTATTAAAATACATCATAACCATAGTGCTTCAATTTACATAATATAAAATAATAAAAAATACTTATACATAATTACTTATTAACATTTTTTTTAAATTTTAAGGAAAATCAAGTGTAACAGTGTGTTAGTTTCCTCCAATGTGTTTAGCCTTAAAGCTTCCTCAGTGAGGATTTATTTCCAGCTAATTCATTGTAAACTTCTGCCTTCCGGGGTAATGTTGCTTGAAAATCGTCAGATGTTTGTTGCCAAATTAAAAGGTGCCATTGGAATTCAAATGATGGAAGGAGGTATTAGAGAAAGAGCTCATCTCTTCCACGTTCCAAACAACATGTGACTATCACCAGCCTATAGGATTTGCCCTGTGTCTTTGCACATAACAGTGCATCCTTAGGCTGTATTATCTAAATGGCTGCCTATAATCATTTGACCAGCTTGAACAGCTGCAGTGGGAGAAAACACTGAAGAAGCAAGTACAGGCTCTGGCTTCTCTGCAGGCTACTACGCAGCAAGTGTAAGAGTAGCTCAGGTAATGTTTCTCCCCGTTCCAGCCTGGGTTCGAGTTGGGGATGTACTGCTAAAATAAATATGGTAATAGAGAACCAGCAATTCCAGCCCTGCTGTGCTGAGCTAATTGAGGGGCTGAATTTGAGGGAGGTACCGGTTGAACGAATATATCCTGTCTCCTGCAATAGTTAGAGACAGAAATCCAGTGCTGTTACACAGGTAAGCGCTGTGTTCAGAAAGAAAAAGGGTGAGGCTGGCAATGCCCTTTAATGCAACATGTAGGCTCTTAGTTACAGTGCCTGGAAGATAATACAATTAAAGAGATTGTCCAGTCAAAAACCAAAAAGTCTATACTTACATTTTGTCCCCCTCAGCTCCTCTGTGCAGGTCCAGTGTTCCCCACAGCTCCTCCGTGTAGTGCCATTAGCTTCATACTTACTGCTGAATCCACTGCTTGAATCACTGCACACATGACTGTGTGGCCACTTCAAAATCCACTCTCATCATCATTAGGGATGAGCGAACCGGTTCGGACGAACCGGAATTCGCTCCGAATTTCAGGGAAAATTCGATTCGGCACGAACCCGAATTTTTTTTGGTTCGTGCCGATCGAATTTTCCCTGAAATAAAAAAAAAAATGCCGGCATGGTGGGAGCGGGCAGGCCAGCTACGCTGTCAGCGCAGCCGGCCTGCCTGCTCCCACCATGCCGGCCGGCGCCGCTCTCAGCTGTCATCAGAGGACACGTCATCAGAGGGCACCTGAGAGCGGCACCGGCCTCCACGCTCCGACCATGCAGGTAAGTGTTTGCTTTTTAGACAAATGCCGGCATGGTGGGAGCGGGCAGCCCGGCTGCGCTGTCAGCGGGCCGGCTTCCGCTGACAGCGTAGCCGGCCTGCCCGCTCCCACCATACCGCCATTTTTTTTTCAGGTGAGCGATTCGTGAAAGTTCGATTTGGGCGAACCCGAATTTCTTCTCCTTTCTATCTCCTAGTATACTGGTTCCAGGAGATGCTCCTGCTGAGCAAAAATGGAGATGAAAGAATGCCAATGAGTAGCTTACACTCCCTAGTGATAAAAAAACACTCCAGTGGAGAGCATATGGGAGTTCAAATATTCGGAGTACACCTCTTACATAATTATACCGATGTTTAGAGACTATTTTTAAATATTTTAAACCAAATATTCGAGGCTCAGGTGGAGATTTAGCAGGTATTTCGCCCGCAGGGCATCCCAATTCGGAACTGTGAATGAGGAATACTGCTAGAATGTCTCCCCCCCTCTATTTTGATCCCACACAAATGTATTAATACATTTTTTTCTTGTTAAATAAAAAAAGTAAAAAAAAAACTTTACCCAAAAGATTTTAAAGTAGACTAAAACTAGTTTGGGATGCCCCACTGTGTGAACCCTCCGGATAGCCCTCTTTTCTTAGATTTCATCAAGCCCACGGTGCATGCGAGGAGGGTGGCAGGCGGCTGCATCCCTTGCATTCTTCGGCTGTGCTGTGCACGGCCATGCCAGCCGGAAAAGGATGCAAGTTCCTCCCGCCGCGCATGTGGGCTTGTGGCAAGGCCAAGAAAAGCATAATAGGCGACTGGAGAGATTTCTAAACAGTGGGGCATCCCAAATCGGCACACCCCGCGGAGAGGGAAAAGGGTCAGGCTTTTTGCCCACTTTAAAGCAGAACAAAACTTACCCGCAGCTTCCCTGGAATCTAAAAAATTCCAGGGTTGGCCACTGGCTTTTCATGGGGCATCCTGAATTAGGATGCCCTGCTGTGTGAAACCCTCCAGGGCACCGCTAATCACTTACCCTTCCCTGGCCCAACAACGCATGCGCAGGCTCTCATCCAATGAGAGCTGTCTGCCGTGACTATGTCATTTGACAGAACAGCTCTCACTGGTTTCAGCGACTCAGCTGGAGATGCTGCAGTGCGTACTCCCCATTGAAGTCAAGAGAGCCGCTTGCCAAATTACATAGTCAAGGCAGACGTCTCTCACTGGATGAGTGCCTGCACATGCGCCGCTATACTAGGGAAGGGTAAGTGATTACAGGCTTTCTTGGGGGTTCACACAAAATCGAATTGGGAGAATGGAATCAAACCCAGGAAAGCCAGATTCCTGGGTTTTGTTCCACTTTAAGACTGACTCCAAAAGAGGTCAGTTGAGCACAAATCTAATAAATACGGTGGAGGAGCGACAATGATGGGCCCCCCCTGATCTTCTGGACATGGACGTAACTTGAAGGGTTGCAGGGGGTGCGACTGCACTGGGACCCAGAAGGTCAGGGGGGCCCCATCATTGTTGCTCCTCCACCATACTTTTTTTAGTTGACTTTACCTTTTCCTACCAAGGCTGGAGTCGGCACAGCTGCTCCCCATGCTTCCTCCTCACATCTGAAGGGAGAGGCGGGCAATAGGTGGGGCCAGCAGCTGCACTGCACTTCCGTCTCTATGCTGGCCCTGCCCATATCTCACTTCAGATTCAAGGAGAAGGCGGTGGCATGGGGAGCTGCTGCCAAGGCCTCCTCCAGGTGGGGGGCGGGGAATTGGTCGGCGCCATATTTTTTCTGTTAGTGATTTTTTTTGTCAGAAGTCTGATGGTGGCCCTGCTTCTGTGTGTCCCATTGTCTCTACCTGAACACCTGGCTGGAGCAGAGAACCACCTCCCCCTTTTCCTGCGACCAATTTTCTTCTAGGTTTCATGCCATCTTAATGCCTGGTATAATTAAATATTGCATTGATTTAACCCTTTAACTACCAGACTACCTGTCACCTCTGTTGCCAGGACATTTTTCACTATATTGCTTTATACATGTTTAACTGTGGTTTTTGCAGGGCTGTCTAGGGGTTCCCCAGGTAAATTATATATTGTTTTTCAGAACATGTTGTGTTTTAACATGAAATGTCTGTAATTTGTCAGTGTTTCCTAATATTTTTAGGTGAAATGTGTGGAAAAAAAATGTAAAAATACTATTTTTTACATTTTTTAGCTTTTTTTAAAATAACAAATATAGGTTTTTCAAGAAAATCATATTGCGTGTAAGAGCCCCATTCCTTCCGGCTACAACGGTACCAAATATGTATCGCTAGACACCCATGCAGTTTTTCCTATTTAAATCTGAAAGCCCCCCACAAACTATACATTCACTCAAAGTAAACACCTCAAGCTTTCTAGGCGTACCCGGTTTGTTGTTGTGGGCGCAGTTTTCTAGACGCAAACTTTTGAGGAATTTACTGGTTGCACAGCGTTTCCCTAAAAAATGTATTAAAAGGCAGAATCAAAACCACATTTTCCTAAATTATCAAAGCAAGAATCCAAGGTTAAAGGGCCAGTCCTGTCAGGCTGCCTGATCTAAACCCACCCCCACCCTGTTTCAACTTCAAATAAAGCACCAGGGAAATAGGTAGGTATCATTGCACTGCAGGGCTCACAGGTGGCAGAAAAGGGAGGTTCAAACAGGAACAATCACCATCCTTGTGATTTTGTCTCTTTCTAGCAGGGCATCCCAATATCATAATTCTTACCTTGGCGGTGATCTCATGGCACATGCACATGCTCTCCTCCAATCAGTGGCTTGTGCTCTTGTCTAGCTGCATCCAATTAAAAAGTTAAAAGTCAGAAAAAGCCTTGAAAGGGCCCCATTTCCTGTTCACACCATGGCCCTGGTACATTTAGTTACACCACTAGTTAGGGGTGTGGCATGGGCGTGGCCAGGGATGTGACTTAATTGCAAAAAATGTTGGTGCGCTATGCATGCTTATCCTCTCCCGCAGTAAGGTATGCTTCTCATGAGGTGTGACGCTTTGTCTAGGCCATGACCCCCTCCCACTCCAACTGGACCCCTCCAGGACAAAAAATCACCACTACTTACCAGATTAACTCACCTATTAATGAGGCTGTGCCAAACACTGGCAGAATTAAGGCATCCCAAGTATGCTGATACTCTCAATGCTACAATAACAAGGGGTCCCTGTCCGCCATTTGCCAAGTGGACATGTCATCACTATGTTGTGGCCTGATTGGTCAATAGTGGCTACATGAAGGAATGCAGAGAAGGTGATCACGGAAAGCCCCGCCGCAGAGCAGTGTCATTTGGCAAGCCCAATACTAGGCATGCTGATACCACAACAGCAAGACCACAATGGCAACATAACAAGCGGTCCCTGATTGGCTGGTGTTGGTCACATGTTCAATGGAATGCAGAAGATATGATAACGGTAATCCCCACTTTGCAGCCTCACCTGGCAAGCCCGATGGAATGAAGAAAAGGTCATCATTGTTCCTGGTGACCAGGCTTGCAGGGCTGTGCTTAGCAGCAGTGTATTCTGATTTAGGATCCCCTATGCTGCTAGGTTTTGGGATGGTAAAAAAATAAAAAGTGATTCTGACTGTGGGGCATCCAAAATCAGTATACCCCTTTAAATATTTGATACCAGACCAAAAGATTATATATGACATGTGGTCTGGTTTAACTGTACAGCCAGTAATACTATACAAGGGTTGGGTGTCACATAGTAGGTCCAGATGGCCAGTATGATGGAGGTGGTCTGGTCTGTGGCTAACCTCACAATTTCAGCATCTGTATACTTTCAAGGCTTGAGGGCCTCTACCACTTTTAAAGGGGGGAGATGTTGGTCTGCAGTTACTTTTGGGAGCTCCTTTACCAGACTTTCTACATAGAGGCCTCTACCACACATAATTGGGTCCTGCTTGTAGCATGTATAGATTTGCCATCTGAAGGGCAAAACTAGTTACTGCACACCTATACTCAGAGGGAAGTATATGTAGTCACTTTCTATCCCCAGCCCTGTGCCCCAAAACAGCATGTGTTCTCTTTTCTACATCGGCCTTTGCCCAATATTCATAACAACACAAACTGAATGCCGTTGGCCATATTGCTTCCTGGCTGAGCAGCCCCACCCCCAGTGATAATGCAATCAGAGTACACACAGCTCAGTTATGAGGAGCACTTCAACCTAACTGCCATTATATGACAGTTTGGTTGTAAATTAATTAGTATGTGACATGCAAATCACCATAATAATTCCTGTTGTTTTTCCTGGTGTTTTTATGGATATTGAACAAAGGCTGAGGTAAAAAAAGAAACACAGGCTGTTTTTGGGCACAGGGCTGGGGATGGCAGGTGACCACATAAACCTTTCTGATTATAGGTGCCCCAGCCCCCAAACATCTAGGACAGGTAGCTACTGGTAGGCTTTATATGGGCCGTTTACAATCCAGGGCAGTAAAACATTATCCACTGAGTGCTGGACCTGCAGGTGGGTGGGCACCTACAGGTGTGCACGGGAGGTCAGACATAGCAGAGGTCATACACGGAAAATGTGTCCAATTTGGCATACAGGGGTGCAAGGGTCGTGGTACTAAAGCAGCAGGCGGAGGTGAGGCCAGGAAATCCAAAGAGGTTTGAGGACACAATGTAGGCTCAGACAAGGCAGGGTCAAAGGTTAATCAGGGTCATACACGATAATGTTCAGCATACAATACAATCACAACCACAGCTACAGCTATCATGGGCAATGTAAGTATGCCCTGGGTACACTTTAATAGGACTAGGGTGCAAGGTATTTCAGGGATACCCCTGAAAATAAATTATTTGCCCAAATCCTTAAAGAGAAAACACTGGAGTAAGTGTCCCAAAGTGGATGCCTCTTTAGGTCAAGTGTCCAGGGCTTCCGACTTAAGTTTTAAAGATATGGGTACATTAAGGGACCATATGGATTGCAGAGGTGATCACATATTGAGAAGAGCATGACATGCCACTCTTTTTGGTTTTAAACCTGTTCGGTAAAGACCTAGATGAGATATTAACTAGGTCCAATGAGTTGGGGAAAAAAATCCCTGCTAAAAAGAGGCCCTATTATTTTCGCCCTGTTAGTAAGGCGAGAGCAGGAACCAGTCTAACTCGAGACAGCCAGATGTGAAAAAACTGTGGAATCCGCCTAGACCCCAAACTAAGTACTCACTTGTGAGCAAGCCTCCTGAGGGGTCTAAACCGCAATCCTGACAATTACCAGTGGGGGGAAGACTTTCCAAGTTCATACCCGCTTGGAAAGAAATTGCCCAAAATCAGTTCATCCTACAAACTCTAGAAAAAGGGTATCAATTAGAATTTGCCTGTCTACCAGCAGTCATCCCAAAGGACCCAAAAAAGAGGGAGGACTTCCCATTAGTCTTGCAGGAACTTCTACAAAAGAATGTTATAGAAGTAGTACCTCCAACCTCAGTAGGGGAGGGGTTTTATTGCCATGTTTTATCTGGTCCAAAACCCATCAGTACAGGATGATTCTGAATCTAAAAAGACTGAACAGATTCATCAGGTACAAAAAGTTCAGAATGGAATCGATTTACTCTGTAAGGAGAATACTGATGGAAGAGGCCCTAATGGTCAATTTAGATTTACAGGATGCATATCTACATATGCCAATTTTGCCAGCTCACTGCAAGTATTTGAGATTTGCAGTACAGCTAGAACAGAGACGCCTGTCTCAGACAACATGGAGTCATTGTGATTCCTTATCTGGACGATCTTTTGATCCTAAACAAGTCCAGAGCAGCATTGTTGGCAGACCTAGAATAAAACCTTGACAATGCTAAAGAGTCTGGGATAGGTCATAAACCTGGAAAAGTTGAATTTAGAACCCTCCCAGCAATGCAAGTTCCTGGGGTTCATCATAGACAGCACCCAGAAAATGTTGCTTCTACCGGTAGAAAAAAGAAAGACGCTAGTGACAGAGACCGTTCTGCATCAATTAGTCAAGACTAATGCTGACAGCCTGGATCCTGAAAGGTCCTTGTTAAGGAAAAGAGATTGTTCCCTGAAAGTGACTGAAACACTATTGGAAAGTCGTAAGTTAACTACCAGAAAAATCTACGAAAGGTATGGAAACGCTTTTTTTCTTTTTGTGAAGTTAACAAGTTGAGAAAAAAAGAAATTGCCACAGTGCTAGAGTTCTTGCAGGAAGGATTTGACAAGGGACCGGCTGTAAGTACCCTGAAAACTCAAACTTCCGCTTTATCGTTTTTTCTAGAAATGAAATTAAGGCAAAATGAACTGATCGCTTTTTCAAATCAATTCTACGTAAAAGACCAGTGCCCTTCAAGGGTTTCCCTACCTGGGACTTGTCGATTGTATTAAAAGGTTTAATGGAACCTCCATTTGAGTCATTAGATGAAGTTTCAGAAAAATGGATGTCTTTGAAATGTTGTTTCCTTCTAGCTATTACTTATGCAAGAAGGGTGAGCGAACTTCAAGCCCTTTCAGTTAAAGAACCATATTGTGCTATACTCCCAGACAAGGTCATACTTAGATCCTAGAATCCACTATTTCTACCAAAAATAGTAACTTCAGATAACAGGCCGCAAGAGATAGTTCTTCCAACGTTGCCGAATGGAGTAGGAAAGGAAGAAGACCTCTCGCTGCTTGATGTCAGAAGAGCCTTGATCATTTATTTGGAAAGATCCAGAGACTGGCAAGTGGCAGAGCAATTATTTGTAACTTTTAGCAGGAGAAATAAAGGCTCAGCAGCATCCAAATCTACAGTCTAGATGGATCAAACAGACTATTGCAAAGACTTATTCTACTAGGGGAATATCTCCCCCAGAGGTGTCTACTCACTCCACAAGGTCAATGGCCACACCATGGGCAGAAAAGACAGATGCTTCAATAAATGAGATTTGCAAAGCAGCTATGTGTTCATCGCCCCACACCTTCCTAAAACATTATAGACTTGACTTATTGTCTGCAAAGCAACAGACCTTCAGAAGAAGAGTACTACTTGCAGCGTCCCACCCCTAATGTATAATTACTTGCCTATAATCCTCTCCACGTGGTCAAGCTGAAGGATGACTTGGAAAAACCACCATTAGACTTACCGGTAATGGATTTGTTAGGAATCCTTAAGCTTGACCGATTATTACCCGCCCATATTCCAAGGGTAGGTGTGTGGTTACTGTTCTATAACTGAGGTGGGGAGGAAGGGGTGGGGTTTGTAACCTCTGTTCCTGTTTTGTGTTTCCTCCCAGGGGGTGGAGCATAATATCTCCACGTGGTCAAGCTGAAGGATTCCTAAAAAACCCGTTACCGGTAAGTCTAACGGTGGTTTTTGCATTGCACATGTCACTGTATGCCTGAGTATGGTGGTTTCACAGCACCCGCACTGGCGCTGTTCATTTACATTTTAAATAAAAATTATTTCTGGCCCTCCCCACTGGCGCTACCTGTCACTAGCTTAAAGTCATACTTTAGAGAGACAAAAGACCAAGCTGAGCATAGTAAACTTAGCAATCAATGATGTCCGCTGGGTTTCGCTTTTCTCTTCTGCTTCAAATGTCCTTTTTGACAGTATCTTCCCCTGCACTTTCGGTTTCACTTTCTGCTCATTGTCCCTCAGAGCTGGTCCCTCATCTCAAACTATGTACTTTCCCCTCAGTCTGCATCTGGCCAGCTCTGCTCCTCCCTAGCAAGCTCCAGCCACAGCCACCCTCCCACCCTCCCCTGCCAGCATGACCTCGGGCTCCAGCGCGTCATTGGGTTGTGAGTGTGTACAGCCAATTCACAATTTCTTGCTGTGTGCTGCAGTGGCTGTGTCTGTGCTCACAGCCCGACGGCATCCCAGAGTCCAAGGTCAAACTGGCAGGGAAGAGAGGGTCGGCACGGCTAGAGCTTACTGGTGAAGAGACCTGCGAGATGCAACCAAGGGCCAGCGCTGAGGGATGGCGAGCAGAAAGTGAAACCAGAAGTGCAGGACAAGATGCTGTCAGAAAGAACGTTTGGAGCAGAAGAGAAAAGCAAACCCCAGCGGACGCAAAAATGATTGATGGCATTGGTATGGATGAGGTATGAGTCCACACATGACTGGGCTGTCAACCTTTCACTTTCAGGGCAATAAGGAAGTGGTGTGGCGACACCACGACACGCGTTGGCGACGGTTTGTGGGGGCGCCCGTGGTCGGTTTGTATGCACTTCTTTTGTTCTCTTTTTCCTGGGTCCATCCTGGTGCGTCGTCTTGTACCCGGTTAGGTCCCTATGCACTTTATGATAGATTCGTTATTGGAAATTATTTAGCCACATTGGCTCATATTTTGCACATGGTTTTTGTACAATTTTGCACATTATTGTTGTTATAATGATATAGAGAGATCAATTGAATATAGAGGTGTATTTTTTTATATTTTTATGTCTTATAATGCATTTATTCACTAGTATTTTGATTAATTTATAAGACCTCTGGCGCCCTCTGTTGGTGTTATGTGTGTGTACGTGATGTGTCTGTCTAGATGTGGTTTTAATTTGTAGTACCATGTAATAAATTGATATATTTTTATAGACCTTGAGGGTGGTGCCACTTATTCCTTTGCACTTATAGGAGAGTGTGGTCCTCTCCTTATTGTGTGTCTTTGTGTTGATTTAATAGTGCTAGGGTTGTTGTGCACACCATAAATTATTGTTACATTTTCTAGGCTAACTGACTAGTGCTGCCTTTTGTCTGTTTGTATACATTTCTGTAAATATACGAATTTAAAGAAAGCAAAATCAGAACAGGTAGGTGCCCTAACTAAGGGCACTGGGGAATTGGTCACAGGGGATCAAGAGAAGGTGGAGATGGTAACCGGGGTCATTAGTTCTGTTTACAAAAAAGAAGAAAGTAGCCAATATATATGCCACGTCTTGTAATACGTGTCTGTGACGGATGTGCTCTTACTCCATATGGCTTGGCAGATAGCTTACTCGGCTGGTCAAAGGTCACTTAGATACGTTCCAGAAGTTTTCAGTACAGAATCTTGCAATAAACACTTCTTACAGCAGTAATCTTGAGATGTACATTAAATACAGCAGGAAACTTGTGATGTAACCCATAACAGCAGCAGATAAAAAGACTGTAGACTGCAAGTAGGAGGGAAAGAGAAAAAAAGAGGAGCTGCTTGCATCACAGCCAGACTGAGGGAGCCAGGAAGGAACAAAAGCAGTTAAAGGCACACTGCTCATCCTGTGTAAGTAAACACTATATCAAAGTTTACCCTGGGTAAAATGAAACACATATCATGGGACAATAAAGAAAGGATGCAGAGGAGAGCCACCAAACTGATAAGAGGAATGAAGGATCTTAGTTATGAAAAAAAATAGGGAAGCTCCATTTAAGGAGGGACATGATTAACTTTCATTAATATACAAATGGCCAATACGAGCTATATGGTAGAAGAAATTTCATGTTAAGGGGCACTCCTTCCATCTGGAGAAAAAATATCCAATTCAGGCAACGTCTCTTTTTTTTTATCAAAGAAACTATAAATCTGCGAAACAGCCTCCCACAGGAACTTGTTACAGACACCTGCTGACAGATTTAAAAACAGCTTAGATGCTGATACTATTAGCTGTTATCTGTAAATAATACAAAATAACTTTCCCCAGCCCTGTCCCTTGGTTGAACTTGATGGACATTTGTCCATATCAGGTTGGTTTAAATTGGTTGAAATGTGTTAATCTCACTTTTTTAAATCCCTTTATCTCTATGTAGATCCCCAATTTAAGTAATCTAATGTATATTTAGAATGAAAGAAGACAGAATATACTGTAAAACATCTGCACTTAGAAGTTCTTTTTGAAAAAATAATGTATTTTCAGAGTTAGATCCTTTTCACAATAGTATATTATTTGAAGGTCCATCTAACAAAATCATTAAGGAAGAAACCTCATTCTGAATACATTCTGATCTGAGTTAAATCTTAGAAGTATCTTGAACAGTATCATATATGAGCAGCTGCGGCATTATATACAGATGTTGTAAAGGAGTTACTAAGGGTATCTTCCTTTTAAAAAACTGATTTGAATAGTGTTTGGATTGGGGTCCACATTAATCTGGGAATTGCTGCAAAAATAGTTTGACCGGTCTCCAGATAGAACTGAGCGCATTCCTGCAACTAGTGCCAATAGATTTTTTGTCCAACACAAGTACACGGTCACCGATATTATCAAGACATGCTGGAGATTGTTGCTGAATTTGCATTTATAAACAGCTTATAAATAACTTTTATCCAGGATATCAGGAATGTGTGGATTTTGGCAGGTTGTAGCCAGTACACTGTGATCATTAGAACAAAGTTTCTGGAGCAGACAGCTAGACTAATATTTCTTGCTGGAAACTGTGCGTAGCTCGATGCCAAAGGTTTATGTCACTTGAAATGTATTCCATCCTGCCATCTCCATGTATAATCTAGGGCAAGCATGATTAAGTTGAGGTATCGCAACTACTGTAACTTACAAGGCCAGATCACAAGGACTTGTGTAGTCCAGCAGCTAGATGATCATGGATGCCCATATCTAATTCAATTATTTAGAAGCTAATGGTGTGGTATGAACCATTTATACAGCCATTACATATGATACAAAAGTACACGAGTGCTTCTCACTTGGACCTTAATAAAATCAATTCGCCAGTAGATCAAGCTGATCACATCCAGACCACATGCTTGAGCACATTAATAAGACCTAAATATCTAACGCTATCCCAGCCTCATTCTCTTGTTCTTGCCTCCTCTCCTGTGCACGATTATAAGTCAGTTCTTATCATTTCTGAGGATTCAGAAATAGGGCTGTGTCATTTCATCTTTCACATTTCATCTTTAAGGCCTTTACTGGCTAGTCATGAAGTAAAGCACATTGATGCATGTGATGGAGCATTGTCCTGAATACAAAATGTAGTTTTCTTGAAAGATGTAGCTGTAGACCCGAACCACTGCTGGAAGAGTGGCTTTTTAAAACTTTCAATAGGGTTGGGAGTTAATTTTGAGTCCATCTTCAACACAAGAAGATCCAACTAGCGCATTAATAATATCAGCCCACAACAATGCCACACCTCAACCTTCCTGTATTGGAAGTGGATTTCTTTCATCTTATTAGTTCATAAAACCTTTGAAAACTCTGTCTTCAGATATATTGGGCCAGTTTTGTGTGTCTTGTTCAGTGGTGGTTGGATTTCAGGCTTCCTTCACTTTGGCCATGTCCCTGAGCACTGAACACTTTGGCCCTTATTTAACAAGGGATAGCGCCAGGTAGCGAATGGTGAGCGAACGGTAATGACGGTCACCGCCACGAGAACGCCGGCTCCCCACCGCAATCACACATTTATCAAGCCGATCCTGCTTAGCGACTGACAGAGCGCCAGATAGCGAATCATTCATCATTATTCCAGCCTCACCCCACAGCGCCAGCGAGCGACCTTGAACAGCGACAGGTATGACCTCTCGCTACCTGGCGCTCTCCAATGCATTTCAATGGAGCAATCTTTAAATATTCATAATTAATTGCTATTAATTTTTTTTATTTTTTTTAAATGTCAAAAATTCTGTGACCACTTCTGCAATGTTAGATTTTTTTTTTTTAAGGTAAAAAAAAAAAAAAAAATTGTGCAGAATTGATATTACAGGTCTGATATTAATGTATTCATATTACAAAATGTTTTGAAAAACATGTTTTTTTTTTTTTCTAAAAATATGGTTGTTTGGGGGTTAAAAACTACTTTTAACCCATCGCCGCCAGCGCTCTGGGGTTTAAACAAGCATTTTACAGCGCGAGAATTTTTGGAGCGTGATTTGTTAATGAATATGCTGGGAGCCGTTCGCTATGGCCGTTCGCTGTCATGCGCTCCCATACAGCGCGGAACCTGTCAAACAGCGACTCCTAAGCCGCACACCGACTGAGTCGCTGTCAACAAGCAAACAACGGCCAAGCACAGCGAATACTAGCGGGCGCTGTGAAAATCACGCTACTGTCGCTCATCTGTCGCTACCTGGCGCTATTAATGAATCGGCCTCCCCGTATTTCTGGACACTCCATGAAAGTTGTGGTTCTATTATATTACAGCACTTGAGAATAGCTTCTTGGATACTTCACATCTGATTCTCCTCACATTTTTGTCAGTTAGTTTGCAACACGTTTCTTTTGGTTTTGTGATCACACCCCAATATATTAGCAATTCCAAGAACTGCTGCATTCCTCTAAAAGACTTTTAACAAACTAAAATCTCTTTTTTTGGTCCATTTTGCCTGAGGAAAGCAAGTTACCTAATAGTAATGCACACCTTCGATATAGGGTCTTGATCACCTTAGGTCACACACTCCCTCATTACACAAATACACGGGCAGGCTGATTCATTACTAACGCCAGGTTGCGACAGATGAGCGTCTGTAGAGCTGATTTCAGAGCGACCGCTAGTAGTCACTGTGCTCGGCCATGGATCATTGTTTCAGAGCGCCTCAGTAGCTGGCTGGCATTGATGAATATGATGTGTGAGTCACAGTAATACGCGACTGACTCACACCACAAAAAACAGCCTCAAATATCGCCGGCACTCAAAATCATGTAGTTGTAGCCCATAGCTCCAGAGGCTGTGTGATTAAAGTCTGTTTTTGAACATGTATCCACTAGTAACAAAGTGAAAACATGGAATTACATTGTTATAACATTGTAACATGAACACTTTTGCCCTTATTCATCAAGCGATAGCGCCAGGTAGTGTCTGACGAGCGCCAGGTAGCGGCAGCTAACGGCGACTACCGACTCAAGTACGCCTGCGGCGGTCACAATGACGCATTTATCAAGCAAAATGAGGCTAGCGCCGGCGAGAGCGACGGCTAGCGCGGCATTCATCATGAAGCCGCCTGGACCGAACTGCGCCGCTGCAAATTCCCTCACAGCGCCAGGTATGAGCTGTCGCTCCCTGGCGATGTCCAATGCATTTCAATGGAGCAAGCTATAATTAATCATAATTAATTGGTATTAATTTTTGTAAATTTTTTTTTTAATGTCAAAAAATCGGAGAACACTTCTGCAATGTTAGGATTTATTTTTAAGTCAAAAAAAAAAAAAAAAAAAATATGTGCAGAATTGATCTAACAGGTCTGAGATTAATGTATTCATATAACAAAATGATTCTAAAAACATGTATAATGTTACATTCCAAAAATATGGTTGTTTAGGGGTTAAAAACTAGTTAATACACATCGCCGCCAGCGCTCTGGGGTTTAAACAAGGAATGGACAGCGACAGCACATTCGGAGCGTGATTTTTTGATGAATATGAAGCTAGCCGTTCGCTCTGGCCATTCGTTGTCAGGCGCTCACATACAACGCTGGACCTGTGAAACAGCGACCCCCCAGCCCGTATTCAACATTACCGCACACCGACTGAGTCGCTGTCATCAAGCTAACGCCGGCCAAGCACAGCGAATACTGGCTGGCGCTGAAAAAATCACGCTACAGTCGCTCATCTGTCGCTACCTGGCGCTATTGATGAATCGGCCTCCCCATTACCAGACATGTAAGGACAATTCTGCATAAAAATATTATTAATCCAAAAAATGTCATTTTCTTGCCCAGGATACATGTCAGAAGTTTTGAGATTTCTTTTAAGAAAAAAAAAAATTGGGATCAGGAAAGGGATTTTAGGATCGTCCATTGAAATGTATGGGAGAGCGCAGGTAGCGACAGGTAAGACGTGGTGCTCTGCAAGTCTGAACGCCGGCCCTGCACACTGAGGCTGGGATAATGATGAATTGGACGCTACATGACGTTGTTCTAGTCACCAGATTCGGCTTCATAAATGTGTAATTGTGTGCCATCTCCAGCGTTCACCTGCCGCTACCTGCCACTGTACAGGCACTACCTGGCACTATCCCTTCATGAATAAGGCCCATATTCTGATATGCCTCAACCCAATACTTATTTTAAGTATATACAGCATGCATAAAATTATAATATGGTAAAAAATATTCACCTAATAATACTCACCTAATAACGCATCCCAACCCAGTCATACACCACTATCCACCACTGATCAACCAAATTTCACATGGGCCCTTATTTAAGAAGGGATAGCGTCAGGTAGTGGCTGGTTAATGAGAGGTAGCGACAGGTAGCCACTGGTGAACGCCAGACACGGCACGCAATTACATATTTATCAAGCAGAATCTGTTTAGCGACTGGGATAACGCCATGTAGCGTCCGATTCATCATTTTCACAGCCTCAGGGAACAGCGTCGGCGTTCAGCCTTGCACAGCGCCAGGTATGACCTCTCGCTACCTGTCGCTCTCCAATACATTTCAATGGACGATCCTTTTCTTCTCTTTAAACAGGGTTTTTGTTTTTTATTTTTTTTTTTCAGAAAATCTCAAATAATGCTGTGACCTCTTCTGGCATTGAAAAAGCATTTTGTTCGACAAATTTTTCATTTTCCAGATATTTCTGCAGAAATGACATTACAGGTCTGGCATTAAAGTGTTCATGTTACAATATTGTTACAATGTTATTCCATATGTTTTTGCTTTGTTACTAGTGGATAGATGCTGAAAACCAGACTTTAAACACACCGCCTCCTGCGCTCTGGGCTTCAAACAAGCGTTTTTCAGCGCCAGAGTTTTGTGAGGCTGTTGAGTCGGCTGTGAGTCGGTCACTATGACTCACAATTTATTCAACATTACTGCACAGCGACTGAGTCGCTATAAACTAGCGACCCACAGCCAAGCACAGCGACTACTAGCGGGCGCTCTGAAAATGCCTGCTACAGACGCTCATCTGTCGCTACCTGGCGTTAGTGATGGATCAGCCCTCCCTACTAATTGGTGAGCACGATCATACATTGGGAGCAGGGCTGCCTGGGTTACCTTTAATTCATGTTTCAAACGAAGACAGCATATGTTTACTCTTGATATATACTTTGAAAATTGAAGAAAAGGCAGGTTCAAAATCATTACCTGTGATAATAAGGTTTAGTATAGAAACAAATGTTAGTACAATGGGAAAACAATCAGGTATATGCATACAAATATAGGTCACTTATTGCAAGTGATTCAGACATGGTTAGCTGAGTCACTGTCATACACTTTAAATATCTTGGCAATATGATATATGCTACTTTGTATAGAGCTACTAGTAACCCCTCCTACTGCTCTGTCTTTTATCATCTTTCAGTTATAACTGGCATACCAAGCAGTGCCATCGCCCTGGGCACCAGAAAGGCACAGGATTCAAGCTGACTCTTGCCTTCTGGTGGCACCACCTTCTTTGTACTGCAGTGTCGCCTGGGTACTTTAAATTTTTCCTGCCATGTCCTGAAAAGGTGTGTGAAGAAGAGAGGCATGGCAATGACAGAAGCAGGTCATCATACTCCAGCTTTGTAATCTGCATCCTGTCCTGAACATTGATATAAGCTGTCATGGGATGCCTATGTTGCCAGCCTGAAATGCAAATAATAGGAAGCAGAATGCAGGAGCCAGGGTAGGTATAGGCACATGCTTCCCTCTGCACCGATCAGCGCCACAGCTCCCTCAAACTGCATTGATTTATGTTTTAGAGGAATTCACTTGTATTATGTCAATACATTATTGAATTTGTCATTCTGCATAAAAATTATTGGTTTTATGGTGTGGTGCTGGCTACTAAATTTACCGGACCTAGCATCTAGTGACCACAACCCTGTAATCCCGGCCCTTGAGGCTAAAACACTCTAGGATCAGATGAAAGCCGTCCCTGATTTTGGGATGCCCCGCTGTGTGAACCTCCTCTTTACGCTATCTTTTTTATGTGCACATGCATAATCAGAATATCGGTATGTGAGGAGGCTTTTGCAATTAAGAGGAGTGGTCTCTAGATGTAACCACTGGCCATGCCTTACTATCTCACAGAAAAAAAAGCAACAGTTGACGCTTGGTAACATTATATCCATACGGTGGCATGTACACCTCTCTGTTTATTCATGAAGTAATTACAGGCCAGTTAGTTTAACATCTATAGTGGTCAAATTAATGGAAACGCTCTTAAAAAAACAGATAATTTCCCATCTAAAAATGAATGACCTGTAAGACCCAAAACAGCACGGCTTTACTGTCATGTCAGACCAATCTTATTGATTTCTTTGACAATGTCACTAAAGTGTTAGATGAAGGTGGTGCTGTGGATATCGCCTATCTGGATTTTAGCAAAGCCTTTGACACTGTACCACATAAGGAGCTCATAGATAAGTTATTGAAGGTAGGACTCAATCCCTGGATAGTTCAGTGGATTTCCAGTTGGCTGAGGGATCGGTATCAGAGCGTTGTTGTAAATGGTGTGCAATCTGAACAAAGGCGAGTTACAAGTGGTGTGCCGCAAGGCTCTGTCCTGGGCCCCATTCTTTTTAATATATTTGTAAGTGACATAGGAGAAGGCTTGTTAGGAAAAGTTTTCTGTTTGCTGATGATACAAAGGTTGGGACTGCCATGAAGCGCAGGTGTCTCTGATCCCCTGCTCCCTTCGGACCTTCTCCCCATGTGTTATGGTCTATGCTAATGCGGTTGGGTAACGTTTTTCAAAGCTGTTACACTGGCTACTTTGTTTCTCTTTTGTACTCATGCACTGTTCACTTTACCTGCTAGTATTTGTATCGCTTGAGCAATATTTTTTACACTCTGTGGATATTCTGTGCAATTTTATGTTATTAGTTTAGTGTGATTTTCTTATTATAGTATCTCAAAGTAGTTTATTTATTCATTGACTATTTAGAATAAGCCCAATGTAATTATATATTTTTTTTTATTCCAAGTAGTTATCTGTTAAGCTATTTATTGGTGTATATATTTTGGTGGTTTCATATAAGTTTTGCATATATTTTTACTGTGTGGCTAATCATTAAATAATTCCTTTAGGCACACCTTGCTGTGTGCACACATATACAAATACTTTTTCTCGCGGATTTTTCCGTTGGGAAAGACATTTTTCTGTGTAGGCACAAAAAATGTATAGGGTTTTTCTTACCTATTAAATGTTTACAGGTGATGGTATCACTAGAAGTGACCAGTCTATATGCTTGGTATTGTTGTGTGGGTTTTGAGGAGTAGCCGTAGAGTGGCTTAGAGAGGCATTTTTCAATTGTTTTTAAATTGTCTTTGTTCAAATGCTACAATAAAAAGATTGTTTAACTGTTTTTCGGTTGTGCTTCCTCTTTGGTGGTTGTTGGGGCGTTGCTCCATCTTCCCACCTTTTGTTGCATGTCTATGATACAAAGGTTAGTAATAGGGTGGATATTCCTGGAGGTGTCTGCAACATGGAAAATGATTTAGCGTTACTGGATAGATGGTCAAAACTGTGGAAACTAGAGTTTAATGTCTCTAAATGTAAAATCATGCACTTGGGTAGAAGGAATCCCTGCTCTGAGTACCGTATGGGCAGTACTGTGTTAGCCAGGACCTCGGAGGACAGAGATGTAGGGGTACTGATTACTGATAGCTGCAAGATGAGTGGACAGTGTAGCCAGGCAGTGGGAAAAGCAAGCAGGATGCTCGGCTGCATAGCTCGAGGCATCACCAGTAGGAAGAGGGAGGTTGTGATGCCGCTGTATAGAGCCCTGGTGAGGCCACAGCTAGAATACTGTGTGCAGTTCTGGAGACCTTACCTGCAAAAAGACATTATTCAAATAGAACGTGTCCAAAGGCGAGCAACAAAAATGGTGGAAGGACTTATCAGGAGAGACTTAAAGAACTTAATTTGTACAGTCTGGAGGAAAGAAGGGAGAGGGGGGACATGATTGAGACCTTTAAATATGTGAAAGGATTGAATAAGGTTCAGGAGGGAAGTGTTTTTAAGAAGAAACTTAATGATAGAACAAGGGGGCACAACCTGAAGCTAGTCGGGGGGAAGATCAGGAGGAATGTTAGAAAATATTATTTTACAGAAAGAGTAGTAGATGCTTGGAACAAACTTCCAGCAGAGGTGGTTGAAAAATCAACAGTCACTGAATTTAAACATGCCTGGGATAAGCACACATCTATCCTATGTTTCTATGTTTCTATAAACACCAAGGAAATTTGTAGAAGGATTGCTTCTATCTATTGCTCATATTGACCAAAAATATTACACACTTTTCTGTTGTGCTTATTTACTTGCTTTGTTTCTTATGGTTATTGGGGTTGTATTTTTTATGTTGGAGTGTGGTGAGATTAATACTGTCAATTATTTTAAAGTTCTATTTATATTGACTCATTAATTGTTATCCAACATGGGTAATTTATTTTATATATATATATATATATATATATATATATATTGTGGTAAATTGTATCAAAGTGTCTGTTTCTTCACTGCTTGGTTGTATAAAGCACAATCCGGGCCGGGTTTTCAGGACCCGGGTCACTTCCCCAATTCCATAACGGGTTGTTACATGTTCTAAGGCCTCCACAAGTGTGCACGCTGATTACAGGGGAAGCCTGTATAAGAAGAGAGCACACGGCCTTTCCTTGGTTGATGACCAGCCTGTTGGAGTGAGCCCAGGCTGAGCTGCACCGTGGTGAAGGATAGCACTGGACATTGAGCAGAGGGCTGATACGCCCTGTAAAGTGGACTGGAATTGATCAGCTTGCTGGAGTACCCAGCCAGGACTATTTGGTTGGTGAAGTAACCCTTTTTGCTTTCTGCATTTATGCTGCAACCTTTGGACTATCTACTGAACTTTGCTGAATAAAAGCCGTTTTGCCGTTCAAATCCGTTGTCGTCACTGCTGATTGTTTGCCCGCTTACAATTGGTGGAGGATGCGAGGGGCACAGTGACTGTTGCTAGGGGCAACGGAGTGACAAAGCGCACTGCATTTTGCTTGTCGTTGGCGAAGGCAGCAATCAAGATGTCTCAACAAAAGCAAATGGAGGAGGTGATAAAACACCTAATACAAGCTGACCTCCGGCATGAGCAAGCTCTGGCCCAACAGCAGCAAGCCCAGCAGCAGGCCCTCGCACAGCAGCAGCAAGCCCAGCAACAGGCCCTGGCACAACAGTTCCAAATGCAGCAGGAGACAAATCGCCTGTTGATGGAACAGATGGCTGCGATTAGAGAGACTGGTGGTGCTAAAGTTTCACAACCGGAGAGAAGCCCAGTTGAGTCGGAGGGTGCGAGTAGAGCCGTACAACGGGTCCTACAAAAGCTGACCCATGAGGATGATGTGGAGGCCTACCTCACGGTGTTTGAGCGCATGGCTGAGAGAGAGCAGCTGCCAGTCACGGAATGGGCTGACGTGATTGCACCGTTCCTGTCAGGTGAGCCGCAAAAAGAATATTTTGATCTCAGGGAGCAGGATGTGCAGGACTATGCCAAGCTAAAAATGGAGATCCTTGCTCGCCTGGGAGTCACGCCAGGGGTTCGGGCAAGGCGGGTACACAACTGGACGTTTTCTGTTGATAAACCTGCCCGATCGCAGATGTATGACCTAATTCATCTGGTCCAAAAGTGGTTGGAGCCAGAGCGTTTAACCCCTGCGCAGGTCATCGAAAAAGTCGTGGTGGACCATTTTGTTCGGGCATTACCGCCGAAGCTACAGCAATGGGCTGGACAGGGCCACCCACAGACTGTTGAGCAGCTAGTTAACGTCGTGGAACGATTTGTCGCGACTGAGGACCAACTTCGGGATGCCCCTGACAAGACCGGCAGACCAGTGAGTAAACAAGTTCCCCTGGGAAGTGTGTGGAGAGCTGTGAGAGGACAAAAGACTGTCCCTGACCCCCAGAGGCCCCCTAACCCTAGGGAAGAGGTCCGGGCAAGGAGGTTCCGGGGTCCCCAGTGTTGGAGGTGCCGTGAGCGGGGGCACATAGCCGCGGATTGCCCCCTCGGCCCTGAACCCATGGAATGTGACGCGGGTCGCAGAAGTTCCTTGCTGGCAGACCCCGGTTGTGCCGCCAGTCAGCGGTCAAAATCTGAAACGCAGGTTGCGTCTTTAAAGATGAATGGTCGCCCGGTAAAGGCATTATTGGACTCAGGTAGCCGGGTAACTTTGGTCCGGGCCAACCTGGTGCATGGTGGTTGCAAACCAAAGAAAAAGCTGAGCGTGCTTTGCACCCCACGGGGATATCGTGACTTACCCTGTTGCAGTGGGTAAGTTTGAGACCCCCGCGGGAACATTGTCCCATGAGGTTGGCGTAGTAAAACGCCTGGGCTATGATGTCGTGGTTGGGTGGGATTTCCCCTTGTTCTGGCCCTTGTGGGAAAGGTGTATCCCTCCTGCCAACAATGAAGTACCCCCGGCAGATCGGGTAACCCTCCCCGTTAAGTCCGTTAGACGTGTGGTCCCCAACACATTATGTAAGAGGCCGACCAGGGTGAGGGCCTGTAATCAGGGTGACCGAGTGCGGAGAATAGTGCCCATGGCTGAAAAAGTGAATTTTAAAGCGGAACATAAGCCGGGGAATGTAGTCGCTGTGTCCCGAACCCACTGTATGGCCGCTGAAGGTTGTCAGACCGTGGGTCTGAAGAAGAGGGGGGGATATGTGGTAAATTGTATCAAAATGTCTGTTTCTTCCCTGCTTGGTTGTATAAAGCACAATCCGGCCTGGGTTTTCAGGACCCGGGTCACTTCCCCAATTCCATAACGGGTTGTTACATGTTCTAAGGCCTCCACAAGTGTGCACGCTGATTACAGGGGAAGCCTGTATAAGAAGAGAGCACACGGCCTTTCCTTGGTTGATGACCAGCCTGTTGGAGTGAGCCCAGGCTGAGCTGCACCGTGGTGAAGGATAGCACTGGACATTGAGCAGAGGGCTGATACGCCCTGTAAAGTGGACTGGAATTGATCAGCTTGCGGGAGTACCCAGCCAGGACTATTTGGTTGGTGAAGTAACCCTTTTTGCTTTCTGCATTTATGATGCAAACTTTGGACTATCTACTGTGCTGAATAAAAGCCGTTTTGCCGTTCAAATCCGTTGTCGTCACTGCTGATTGTTTGCCCGCTTACAATATATATATATATATATATATATATATATATATATATATATATATATATTATTATATAATAATCAGCTGCACTCACAGTGCGATTTAAGAAACAGAAAACAATGCGGCTGACAGCTAGCATCTTATTTAACACCAGCGCCCAAAAGTTGTACCAGGCGCTCTGGTTGAAGCGGCATCAGATGAAACCTGGCACTGTAGGTAAAAAATCCCATAGAGCACAATAGCCTTGATTCAAAAACACATTGTCCGGACTTCCGTAGCTGTCTGTGAAAGTTTGGGTGGGTGTTAGTCTTTTTTTTGCTTTTTTTCGTTCATTTTTCATTCGTACGAACGTTCGGGAAAACGTGTATATGCGCTTTCGATGAACGGAAGCATTTCCGTTAGTTCAGATCATTTTCCAAACAAAATCTGATATTTTTCGTTCGTTCGGATAACTTACGTTGTTGGGATGGGCTTACGTCTGATTCAGAGAGCTGATTTCCGAAGGACCACCACCCTAGAAATCCGTTTCATTTCCGATCCACTTACGGGACCTTTGAGGGCTCAGATTGCTATTGTTGAACATGTTTTGCGGCTATGTGGATGAGTCTGCGCGCCTTTAGCACCAAGGCATTGCATGTATCAGCATGGCCAAGGCCATAAATTGCATAGCAATGCATACCTGAATCAATACATTTCATGTATGCCTTATAGATGCATTTTAATGCTGATCTTAATTAGTCCTTAGCATGTAAACATTTATTTTCCCACACATCCATATAATTGCTAGATTTTTTTAGACTTATGTCCTTTGTGAATTATATTTGGATTGTTGAACTTGAATCTTAATTTCTTGTAGGAGTTATTGTTTCAGTCGGTTACCTTTGCTTTGTGTAATTATTTTATATTTGGTTGCAGGAACCGCAAGATGTGCCACTCACACAACATACAAGCAGTCTTTGGTCCAGCTATGCGATTCCTTAGTGTTCTTGCAGGGCATCCAGGGTCGTCCCATGATGCTTATATATTGCAGAGCTCCGGCTTATTTCATCAGTTTGAGTCAGGAGAATTATCTGGTAGATGGCTGCTGGGTAAGTTTGCTCACATTCCATCAATCCATTTTCACTGTATGGCAATAAATATAGTTGATGACTCATGTCTTAACCTATGGCTGTTTTTAGCCCTTGATGACATGTTAAACAATATTGTAGCTTAGAATGTGTATTTTATGTTATTATTTTTAAATTCTTTCAGGGGATTCTGGATATCCACTCCTGCCCTTGCTCCTGATGCCCGTTCTTTGCCTGCAGAATGCGGGCCAGGGGTTCTCTAATCGGGCACTATGCAAAACCCGGCCCATGGTGGCGAGGGCCCTCTGGCTTTTGAAGTCCAGATTTAGGTGTTTGGACCATACAGGGGGGGAACTGCAGTATGACCCCAACAAGGTTATACCAATATTTTAATTTACGTTTTTTAACAGGGACCACACGTGCCAGAGTGGCACACCTGAGTGTCAGGGTCCTTCAGTTGGTGGGCGAGATGCAGGAGCTGCGCAACTCGTTGGGGACCACAGATGAAGAATAATGTTCTGTGGTCTGCCATTGCTACGTATTTTGTTTTTTATAGTTGTAAAAATTAGAAGTTTTCTACATTTTTAAAAATTTTATTTATTTAGTTACAGTGTCATTTCATTTACAAAATACATTAAAACTAAACTAATGGGCCCAGAAATATTTAAAGATGAATATTCACATGACCGAGAAGTGATTTGGGTGAGCTTTAAGGATCCAAAAGGGGAGATGGAGGATAGTGCTAAGTGATTTAGCTAAACATTGTAGTAGAAGTGAGGGTGGCAAATATGTAGGCAAGCACTTTAATGAGTTAAGTTTGTAGTGCGCAGGCGCTAGATCGTAAGGATTTCCGTCTGGACGAATATTTATTGAAAAAGGGGAACGGAATCGAACGGGAAACGTAAAGGATTTGTTGGAGGATACGATGGGAAAAGGGCAAAAACGAAAGCCTACGTTGTAACATGTGAAAATGAAACGGAAAAGTCACGCTGGAAAATGACATCCTCGTATTCGTAATCTGCCGTATGAACGGACGGAAACTTTACAGAAGGTTTTCAATGCATGCATAGAATCGTTAGTATACTCATACGAGAACGGAAACATCTCACAAAAAAACAGATCGGCACTAAAACGGAAGGTTTTTTTGTCTCTCTGAATCGAGCCTAATGGGCAGAACTGGACTGCAGTGTTTTATGCTTCTAATTAACATGAAACACATTTATTTGCACCTAACTTGCATTGTGACTTGTCAATAATGGAAACTCAGGACCTAGATGACACTTTTTATAGAAAAATAATTTATAGTGGCTTCTTTTGGTTACAAATGTGTAATTTGGACGACAACAACAATTAGGAATAAAGAGTGCCTTTGACATTCTTTGGCTTTATAGGTGGTGATTCAGTGACATTCTCAAGCTTTTTTCTCTCAAATTGATTTTTTTGCTGCCAAGAGAATTTTTTCAACTCTTATTAAATCGAGGTCTTTGCATGTGCAACTTATGAGCATAGTATGTGGAACTATTTTAACTGCTTTGCTACAATTAAGGTTTACCGTGCCACCTTAGTTCAGTAAAATGCTAAAAGACTGAATCTAATATTAACAAATGCCAAACATTAGATTTTGTGATAACTCTCTTCTATATATTTACTTTAAACAGACCAGGAACAAACATGACTGAATTGCATTGTATATACCACCCCAGAGAATAAAACACAGGAAAGGTAAAGGAATTTATAGAATATATTCTTATAGGTATTGGTGCTAGGAGGCACATTAAAGAGGGCTTGGTTATTTCATAATTAGTGATGGAAGTTCGTGTTCGACGAGTTCAGCCGAATTTGCTGCTAAAGTTCAGTTCGGGTCCCCTACAATCGACCCGAACTCGAACCCCATTGAAATCAATGGGGACTCAAAGTTGGAGGCCCAAAAATGAAAAATGGGGGTAGCAAGGGTTAGAGGGCTGCAAATTGAGGGGAACTCCAGGGTGATTGTCAGGCACAAAATGGGCTAGGGAAAGTATTCAAAACAATAACAGAAAACAAAAAATGTATAAATACATGAATACATAAAGAAAATTAAAATATTTTATATATTTTATATAAAAATAAATTATATATTATATAAAAATATATATATTTTTTTTACAGGTGATGGGGGTCAAATCGGGGGAACAACTGGGAACTTACCCTGCACAAAATGGGATGGGGAAAGTACTCAAAATAATAACAGAAAATGTAAAAAATAAAGAAATAAATACATACATAAATTTTTTACAAAAGAAAATGTTCATTTTTTTTAAAGGTGTTTGGGGCCAAATTGGGGGGGGGGGGAGCCTGGGCAGACGCCCTGCACAAAATGAAATTGGGAAAGTACTCAAAATAACAGTAACAGAAAACAAAATTATTTAATAAATACATCAATCAATATGTATATTAATTAATAAATAATTAATAACATCAATAAATAAAAGTATCCATAAATAAATATTTACATATATAGATAAATAAATATTAACATAAATACATGAATATATACATAAATAAGCATATACATGAAAGCATAAGTAAATAAATCAATTAAAATATATTTTATGCAGGTGTCAGAGGTCCGGCCGGGGGGGGTTCAAAAGAGTGGTGGAGGTGGACGTGGTGGTTTAAGCGCAAGAGATGGAGGAGGCAGCAAACACTTTAAACACTTACTCAGGTCCCGTGGAATCCACATCTGCTTAATCTTAAGGAATGTAAGTATGTCCACATTGGCTGTGGATAGGCGGATTCTCCTGTCGGTGATGACATCTCCTGCAGTGCTGAACACACTTTCTGATAGGACACTTGCAGGGCAGGCCAGCACCCCCAAGGCATAGAAGACAAGCTCTGGCCACATGTCCACTTTACCAACCCAGAAATTGAACGAGAAGGACCCATTGCTCAGTACAAGGAGACATCATTTGGCCCAGCAACAGAAGATACCGACCCTTCTGCTCTCTACCGACGCCGAAAAAGCGTTCGACAGAGTTAATTGCCAGTTTATAAGATCGGTCCTAAGGCATATTGGCCTTGGCCCAAACATGCTAAGCTGGATAGGAAGTTTGTACAACTGTCCTTCGGCGTCGGTGAGAGTAAACGGGCTCTCGTCGGGATCCTTCGGGATCGCGAATGGGACAAGACAGGGCTGTCCGCTGTCACCACTGATATTCATCTTGGCACTGGAGCCCCTTTTGTGCAGGGTGAGGGGGAATCCAGACGTCAGAGGGGTCGAAAACGCCTCAGGCCACTATAAAGTGGCGGCCTACGCCGACGATCTAATCTTCTCCCTGTCCTGCCCAGAAGTGTCCCTGCCGAACCTCATGAAAGAGCTAAGAGACTATGGGAACCTGTCAGGATACAAAATAAACTACCAAAAGTCGGAGGCCCTGAATGTCAACATCCCAACCAAAAGATTTGAAAAACTGCGGGGATCCTTCTTGTTTCGATGGACTGAAGGAAGCGTCAGTTACCTAGGAACCAAGATAAGTAGTGACCTTTCCAAAATCTTTGTTCTTAACTTTCCCCTGCTGTTAAAGCACTTTGAAGAAGAAACCACCAAGTGGGCAAAAGGGAAACTTTCATGGTTTGGGAAATGCAACGCGGTCAAGACGACCCTCTTGCCCCGCTTACTCTACCTTCTCCAGGCGTTGCCAGTAACAATCCCGCGCTCCTATCTCCAGAAGGTGCGAGCCATATTCATCAACTTCATATGGGCTGGGAGGAGGCCGAGGGTTCGAGGGAACCTCCTGGTGAGAGCGAAGGAGAGAGGTGGTGTAGGGGTTCCTGATCCAGCGCTATACCACATTTCAGGGTAGGCAGCATCCAAACTCCAAAGCCGGAGCAAACATATTTAGGGCAGGTCACTTTAGGACGCAGGAAGGTTGGGCCCCCCTGGCGGAACTGGCACAAAGAGCAGGGGTCCCTGAGTGGTCCTCCTGGCAATGCATGCAGTTGGGGCACTTTCTGGCTTCCCTGCAGGAGCTCAGAGACGGTAGAAGGGAGTTCACGGCCTTTGAGGAATTGTGTCAAAGTAGGGAAGTAGAGAGGCACACCCTCTCAAGAATATATAAGTCGCTAATAGACCCCCCGGAGGCTGAAGATCCCCCTTATCTGGAGAAATGGGAAAGGGACCTCAATGAGACTTGGACGCCCCAGCAACGCCAGAAAATCATGGCGTCGCCACATAAAACATCTGTCTGCACCAGGTACCAGGAATGTGGATACAAGTTACTTACCAGGTGGTACAGGGTCCCAGCAGTTCTGAACAAATGGTCCCCAGAGACTCCCGCGGAGTGCTGGAGATGTGGTGAAGGGAGGGGGGACTTGTTGCATGTGTTCTGGTCCTGCCCCAAGTTGAAGGAGTTTTGGAACAGGGTGAGACTGGTTGTGGAGAGAGTCTCAGGTTCAGAGATCCCAGATGACCCCGCCCTTTGTCTCCTTCACAAGTCTGAGGTCCCGCTAAAGAGATACCGCAATTCGATAACATGTCATCTGTTAAACGCAGCCAAGGCCTGCATCCCCCAGGTGTGGAGGAGCAAGGACCCGCCAGACATACCCACATGGTTTCAGCGCGTGAATGACATTATGAGGTTTGAGAGCCTTATGGCCTCCAGGGACGACACGCACGAGAAATTTGCCATGACATGGTATGGTTGGATGGTCTTTTCTGAGTCCGTGGAGGGGAAGAGCCTTCTGGGTCTGACCTAGGTGCTATATTCAGCCCCCCCCCCCATTATTCCCCTACCCCCCCTAGTCGTTCTTCCCCACCTTTCTAGTTCCATAGCGCGCCAGATGCCGCTTGTTCGCGCTTGAGGTTCACAGCCATAGGTTCACCTGACAGCCCAAAAAGTGTCATAGCTGATGGCCCGGGTGCTGCCTCCAAAAAAGGATATACATTGGAAGGTACATTCCGGGTCAGAGACAAGCTCGTTGGTAAGGGAGACTCTTTATTATTCATGCATGTACAAGATGTCAAGTGCACTGGTCGAGTCTTTTTTTTTTTTTTTTTTTTTGTATCATTACATTACTGTGATGTTAAGCGCTTTACTTGCTCTGCTTCTTTGTTCTTATTTGTCACATGTTGTTTTTTTTTTCTCTTTTGTCTTTAAAAAGAAAACCTTTCCATAAATAAAGAATTTATAAAAAAAAGTACAAGGAGACACGTAGACAGGTAGTCATCCACCATGCCAAAGTCTGCCTCCTGGTACTACGGGCTGTATCCAATGGTGGTGGATGTGGCGGACAATGGAATAAGGTGTTCCACATTGCCCACCTCACATTGTCCTCCCCTGCTGCGTTGGCGCCTTGCTCTTCCTCAGCCTCGCGCCACCACTGAGCCCTCAAAGTCAGCTGGGAACCAATAGTGTGTCCACCAAAGTGCATTTGTACTCCTTTATTTTTCTATCCCACTCCAGTGCTGGAATCAAGGAGGTGATGTTGTCCTCATAGCGGGGATCAAGCAGGGTGGCCACCCAGTAATCGTCACTGGTGACTATGTAGGCAACTCTGCAGTCATTGTGCAGGCACTGGAGCATGTAGTGGCTCATGTGACCCAGGCTGCCCTGAGTCAAGGAGAGGCTCTATCAGGTGTCTCCTCCTCCTACTCCAACCAGCTACGCTCCAGTGACACCCGTAAGCTGAGCTGTGACAGAAAGTCCTCCTCCTCCACCTGCTTCTCCTCTCCTCTCATGGCCTGAAGGTTTTTTCCAGCAGGCAAAGGATGGGAATGGTGGTGCTGACAATGGCGTCATGAGTGCTGACCATATTGGTAGTGTACTGAAGCACTGCAGCACCATGCAAATGTTCCCTTAAAAGAGGTCGACTTATTGGTGGTGAAGTGTTGTTGGTCTGCACATCTACTCACCCGAGCATTTGCCGAGCTGGAACTCCACTATTGCCTGCTGCTGCTCACACACCTTTTCCAACATATACAAAGTTGAATTCCACTTGATCAGCAAGTCACATATGAGGCGTTGGGTGGGAAGTCCGAAGTTCCTCTGCAGTGCAGAGAGGCAAGCAACAGGGTGGGAATGCTGAAACAGTGTGCGCACGCCACACACGTTATGCAGCTAGGGTATCTCTGGATAATGGGCCAGGAAGCTCTGCACCAAGTTGAGCACATGCACCAGGCAAGGAATGTGCTTCAATCCGGCTTGGCCCAAAGCTGCTACAATGTTATACCCATTGTCGCGCGGACAGATGGAAGTGCTCAAATTGGTGGTGCAGGGGCTGCACTGACTGCTTAAGGAGGAAGCAGAGTAGGAGGAGACAACAGGAGGCACCAACTGATGGAAGGATATGAGCCAAAGTCCTTTCCCCCAAAGTCCCACCTGTCACCACATTGACAATTTACACACAATTTACTTCATTGGGGTTTGGGTTACCGGGACCTTTGAGGGGCAAGTTTTTCCAAACTCAGCCAGCCTGAACTTCAACGGGTCCATTCATCACTAATCATAAGCAAAAAAAATGTAGCCAATCCTAAAGCAGTTAAACTGAAGCTAAGCTTTAGTATTTTAAGAATGCTGTTACTATAGAATGCAGGGCATGAATGGACAGGAAGTTTTGGCTTGGGTTTATAATGGGGCTGATGAGAGATTTGGGAGGCTGGGAGAGGAGTGGGGGGTATTAAAAGCAGTGCACCAACAGTGAAGAGTCAATAAAGGCACAGAATCTGGAAAAGGTAGACCAAGTGCTGCTACATTAAAACCAGCATGTCCCAAACAATGTGGGCCATCAGGGCCTGTCCTTTCTATGGCCAGTCTGCCTCTGCTTGTGACTTTTGCAATACCTGTTCCTACAGCACTGCCTATTAAGTCATGATCTAACTGAGATTAAAGGGATTTTTCAGGCAAAAGGTTAAAAAAATAAACAGCAACTTACCTTGCCAAGTGTTCCTCCAGCGCTGTGCCTCTTCTCAGCACCCTGCACCCTGAATGAGGTAATATACTTCCTCATCTGCCCCTCCAGTGCCACCCTGTCGATGTGGGCCACTGAAATTAGTTAGCCCAGACCCTACCCCTCCCTCCTCCCACCCAGCCTCCTTCTGGCAAGCGATCTCACTCCCAGAGTCGCCCCACCCATTCTGCTGATTATTATGCTGCATCACAACTCCAGGGGTCAAGCCCACATGCTTCAGAAGACAAATCGTGAGGTAAAACTGATGCCTCTGCAATTTCTTCTTCAATTTGAAAACCGTTTAGAACAGTGTCAAGCGAAGCCCGACGCAATGGACTAACAATTTCCTTTGCCCAAAATATCACTTTTATCATGGTTGTGAGGTTAAAACTGATGTATATGAAAGGTTTTATATGCAAAGCTAATGAAGTCAACAGTTCTTTTTGAAGTGCATCGAAGATTTACGGGTTTATTTAAGAAACGCTAAGGCCACGTTGTGCCAGATGAGTATCAGGTGAATGTCAGGTCCCAGGGCAAAAGGTGTATTTATAAAGTCAAAAATCCAAAGCACCTGTGATAGTGCCAGGTAGTGTCCCATCTATCATCAGTGCCAGAAGTGGGATGAGTGCCGGCACTGAGTTTCCTACAGTGCCAGATAAGACCAGGCGCTCATCCTGCACTATGTGGCTCTATCCCATACATTTCAATGGACTTGGAATGGTTATAATTGGAAAACATGTCCTGTCTTTCATGTGCCCCCAATGCAATTCCCAGTGTTTAAACAAACAAGGGTTTTCAGCAGACATAGGGAGCCTAGAATCCCCTTCTGACAGCGCCGGCTCAGGCCCTGTGTTTTTATAAATGCGTAGGCATAGCGCTGCCTCGCTCCCCACTGATGACCAGTGTGGGTGCAGATAGCTGTTCATACGAGGCACTTATCTGGTGCCCAAAGAAAATAAGATTAAATAAGGCTGCCAGTGTCACACATATGACATTTGGTCATTTGCCAAACATATTGCATTCCATTGTCATATGTCAGGTCAATTTTGTGCATTGCTGTTTTAAGAATAGTATAGTAGAGAGGTATTGTTTCTGTGCTTGCTGAAACAATATGCATAACAAATATTTTGGGCACTGCTGTTTTACGAATATTATAGTAGAGAAGTATTGCTTTTGTGTGGGCTGAAACAATATTCAAACAAAAATGAAATGCAGAAAATGGATAAAAACATTCATTAACATTCCATGACTATCCTGAGTATACAATCCAAGCACAGCCTATGAAATATCTTTTGACATACTTCTAGTTATAATTATAAACTAGTCATTTTGAATTTAGACTATATAAGAAATTATTACTTGACTATATTGGGATTATTTTGAACTAAAGCCAAATCTTAGATTCAAGAACGGTAGTCATTAATGGTTAATGAGTAAGCAAAATAAATTGCATAAATAATAGAGTTTTTAACTTCCCAACAAACCCGTGGATGATGAGCATTTTGTGACTCATATGACAATTTCATTTTTTGATACTTAGATGTTTTCTCGGTCCATTAACCTTCATTTAATATTACTGTCAGTTTACTTGGCTAAGAGACCAGGGTCATGATCTGGCAGTTTATATCAATTAAAGCTGAAAACTTGACGTGTAATCACTTTCTTTAGGAAAATGCATTTTAATTAGCTCATAATCGTTGTCTCGTTCATACTCCAATTTGTAAGATATTTAGGGGGCAAATCATTAAAATGTGTCAAGCTTATGTGGGAGAGTTCACACCACCTTGCAGTGGTTTGCCTGTTAATTTGTCTAGCAGGCTTTCCTCATATATCCCATAGGGCAGGGCTCACCAGAGCAGGTGCCATGGCCCACCTCACATGGTGTTTATGTGATCTGCATCTCTGCAGAACCTCTAGTGATGTACACTTATTACACTTATGTAAGGCTGCTCTGCTTAAAGTGGACCAAAACCCACGGGCAGGCATACTGGCCCCCTCAACCCCCCCCCCCCCCCCTCCCGAGGGCATCCAGATTCGGAAGCAGCTGCTTAGCATTGCATGCTGTTATTTAGCCTGTGATCTACCAGTACCCCCAGATCCTTCTCAACAAGTGTTTTGCCCAGTTTTACTCCTCCAAAGACATATGTGGCCTTCAGGTTGTTAGACCCCAAGTGCATTAGTTTATACTTATCCACATTGAACTTAATTTGCCAAGTGGATGCCCAGACACTCCAAGTGTCCAAGTAAGCCTGAAACATCTGAACATCTTCAATAGACTGAACTGTGCTACATATCTTTGTGTAATCTGCAAAAATAGAGACAGTGCATGTAATTCCATCTTTTATGTCATTTATAAACAAGTTGAGAGTAGGTATCATTATCCACAACTCTCTGTCCATGATCCTTCAGCTAGTTTTCAATCCAGTTACAAATTATATTTTCTAAATCTGATGATCTCAATATCCCTAATAAGCGTCTATGGGAGACAGTGTCAAATGCTTTTGCAAAATCCAGAAAAACTATATCTACAGCTGCCCCTCTGTCCAGGCTTCTACTCACCTCCTCATAGAAGCCAATCTGGTTAGTCTGGCAGCTTCTGTTCTTAGTAAAACCGTGCTGGTTCTCACTTATATTATTATGCATAATTAACAACACAAGTGCAAGCCGCACAAGAAAATTAATCACCACTAACAGGTGTGCAGTGCCACAAAGACCAAAACATGTAGGGTGATGCCTAAATCCCCCAACTATGCCAGAGAATAAGACTGCACCACCAATAGGTTTAAATACATTTTGTATAAATTCTTACAAATCTTTATTATCCAAGGCAGACTATACACATAGACAATTCTAAAAAACTTAAAAAAAAAACAAAATCAGAGGAGCGCTGCCCAATGTTCTCCCAAAGCCCATCAAAAGTTATTATCAACAAACACCTCTATTCCCTCTATCAACATCTAACCCTCAATAATACCATAAAGTGCATGTGCCCAAGTATATAAATTATCCAAGAAATTCATAAAGTGCATCAATTTCCAATAAGACTAAATTAAGTGCTAATCAATTCAAGTAGGACCACAGTAAGGAGAGGGAAAGAAAGGGTTAATAATATAACATAAGTCTTACATCACCAACAGGCCTCTGGCAGCGCCACCTCCTGCTAGCCTATACGTTCCATGGAGGCTACCTCATCACCCCCTCAGGGCAATGTGTCACATTACCAGTTAGTGAGTCTTTAAAGATCTGGAACAGGGGTGATGAGATAACTGAGCTGAGTTCTTTAAGATCTCTCGGGTGAAGTATATCTGGTCCTGAAGTCTTATGCACATTTAAATTATTTAGCTTTCTTTGGATGATATCCATGTTTAGCTTGTTGAGTATTATACCTGAACAGAAAAAATATATATTATACACCGCGCTAGTATTAAAAACTTTTTGAAGAACTATGGCTGTTTTAAAATAGCATAATAGATTTAGTCCGCTTCAACGTGCCAAAGAACTCTTTATCCAAAGAAAGTCCACAAGAAGCAAATATGTCAATAAAGGCACAGAGCAATGGAATTTTTCAAAACTTTGTAAGCTTTTCTTTTGAGTGTCCCAAAGTGCATGCACATCCACTGAAATAACTTATAACACGCGTGCCCGCCACCTAATGGGTATCAGCTTACCAAATACAAGCATAAGATGAGCCTTAAGCAGAGTCAATCAATTATGGATTAATCACAACTTTCATCATCCAATACTTCCTTATGACAATGACATACATAGGATGAGCCTTAGGCAGAATCAATTAGTTGTAGATCAATCACACTTTTTATCCTCCAATACTTAATTTCCAAGTTGTTCACAGGCTTGTAACATAACACAGCCCCGGGCAATCCTTTTTTCACCTCCTCCACTGCGGCCGAACAGGGGGATGTCCAGATCGGCGCTGCTAGTGTAGTCGTTTAAAAAGACCGCTATCCTCCCGCCTAACGCGTTTCGTTGCTTGATAGCAACCAGCAGATAAGGGGGGAGGGCTGGTTATTCTCAATAAGGTGGAATATTTACAAGAATTGAATAGACTCCTTGCTGACAGAGAGACTTATAAACTGCTAAACAAAGATCCAACTGTAGAATATAAACTAGCTCTGGTTGATCTTTTACAAGATGGCCATGAAAGAGGTTTCCTAACTAAGAAAGAGTTAGATTACCTTAATATGAAGACGCCTAGAATCCCCACTATATATCAGTTGCCAAAAATACATAAGGGATTAAACAAACCTCCAGGGCGTCCCATTGTAAGTGGGGTGGGTTCCCTAACATCTCGTTTAGGAGAATATATTGACTTCTATTTACAAGAACTAGTTATCAAGCTTCCATCCTACCTTAAGGATTCAACACAGGTGATAAATATCTGTGAAAGTAGGGAATGGATGGAAACCACCTTTTTGGTCACAGCAGATGTTTCATCACTGTACACAGTGATACCCCACGACAAGGGGATACTAGCAGTCCGACATTTTCTCCCCCTGGAGTCTAAACTATCAATAGAACAGATAGACTTTCTAATAAGTTGCCTCACCTTTGCACTGGAACATAATTATTTCTGGTTTGCGGACAAATATTATCTACAGATCACGGGAGTTGCCATAGGGGCGAAATTTGCCCCCAGTATGGCAAATTTATATGTAGGATGGTGGGAGGCACAGTTCATATATCATATAAAAAGACCTGAACTGACATTGTGGAAACGTTATATAGATGATGTTCTGTGCGTTTGTCAGACTTGGCCTCTTTTTTTGAGGAGGTTAATGATAATACTTTTAATTTAAAATTTAGCATGGAAAAAAGTCCAAATTCAATCAACTTTCTGGACTTAACAATACAGAAAATAGAAGCTAGATTAGTCATATCCACTTTTTTAAACCAACTGACAGAAATGGATATGTTCCATATGGCAGTTGTCACCACCCTCAGTGAATGAATGCTATACCAAAAGGGCAATTTACGCGCCTTAGAAAGAATTGCACGTTGGTTGAAACCTTTGACACTCAGTCTGCTATGTTATCTAAACGTTTTATTGAAAAGGGATATGATCCACAAGTGATAATCACACATCAAAATGCAGTGAGAGAACAAAATCGAACTTCTCTACTGACACAAAATGGTAGAAAACAACAAGACCCTATGCATGAGTTTTCTTTTATTACAGATTTCAGTGTGCAACACAGAAGCATTACAAAACTGGTGCACAAACATTGGCATATATTAAAAGATGACATCACTCTTGGCCCCATCCTACCTAACAACCCACGGGTGATCTATAGAAAGGCCCCAAATCTAAGGGATCTATTAACTAAAAGCTATGTAGACCCTCCGAAAAAAGTAACCTTAATCAATAACTCTTTAAAGGGCTTTTATAAATGTGGAACATGTATGGGATGCAGAACGTGTGTTCCAGTGGAAAAGATCCACAGAAAAGATTTTACTGTGACAGACATGGGTAAATCCTATAGAATTGACAGTTTCATATCCTGCCACACACAGTGTGTAGTCTACTTGATATGGTGCCCATGTAAACTTTTTTATGTTGGCCGTACAATACGTGAACTTAGGACGCGGATTAGAGAACATGTATATAACATAAAAAAGGGTGTGGAAACCCACAGTTTGTCTGCACATTTTAAGCGGGCACATGCCAGCGATCCGAAGTTCATGTCTTTTATAGGGATCGATCATACTGAACGACACTGGCGAGGATCAAATTTAGTTCGTGAGATCTCAAAACGTGAAGGTAGATGGATTTTCGATCTAAATACCCTTGCACTGGTGGGATTGAATATTGAATTCGATCTAAATTGTTTCATTGATAATGCATGTGTTAGGCGCCGGACACCCTTCTCTCTTAAGCCAGATAATCCCCAATCTCCACCGCCTCTTCTGCCTTTAGACAAGTCCCCGCTCGCAGGAGACGCGGATTGTGCCTCTCCAGACTCGGTTACCCCCAGGACTTAGTTGGCGCAAAGATTACCGGCTTAAGGTGGAGACGGGTGAACGGCGGGGTATCCCGAATATGGATGCCGGGATGTAAATGGGATTACAAACAGAGAGTCAATCAGAGAGGTCCAGAAACAAGCCAAGGTCAAGCCGGGTGGTCACTGAGCGCGGTATCCAAGGGGTCAAGCGAAGGGTAGTCAAAAACGAGCCGAGGTCAAACCAGATGAGCACCAAAACGCAGTAACAGAGGGATCAGGCACAAGCGAAGTCAGGACAGGCGAAAAGGTCAGGACGGGCAGCAGACGAGGATGGTCAGAGACGAAGCCGAGTTGAACACAGTAACGCAGACTATAACGCACACCCTACTAACCAGAGGCTATAACGGGCACTGGACAATGGGGCAGCCTGATAATAAAGGGAAGACTGGCCAATGGGAAGGGGAAAAGGAAAGGAGAGGGAAGTGTGCTGATTGGTGCGACAGTGACTACCCAATGGGAGCGGTCCCAGGAACTGGACCTGCCCAGGCCAGACGGGCTGTCCAGTCCCTGGGCCCGGCTCCCATCAGGACAGCTGATGATTTAACTTGAAACTTGCCCCCGGCGGATGCGCTGGGAGCAGCGCCGCCTGGGGGCATACACAGAGCGTGCTCGCGCGCGTGCGCGGACACGCGAATGGCCGGGCGCGCTCCCGGCCGGGGGAAGCACAGCCGCGCCGGCAGAGGACACCACGGGGCCGCCTGCCCCCGCCGCACGGCTCGCAGCGAGGCCGCCGCACCCCGCCGCCGCCACGCTGGCCTCAGAGCGGTACCGAGAGCCAGCAGCAGGACGGGGCCGTGACGCGCCGCGGGACCGGGGCCGGGAGGCAGGTAAGATCCTAACAGCATGACTCTATCGATCCATTGGCCCTTTTATCCTTTAGCATAACTATATGTGTTTGTTTCCTATTTCTTAGAGAAGGTTGTTATCTTACCTTCTTATTGTGTCCAATTTGTATCTTATGTGTATGCACGGTAATCTTTTATTCACCAATCCCACATTGGTCTTTTTAAATTATTACAAACTTTTTGTGCAGTGGACTAATTACATCAAAAATATTTGTCCACTGCAGAGTGTGGTATAGCGTTGTAAGATTTTAAAGAAACAACAGTTGTTTTTTTTATATTTTTTTAATAAATTTTCTCTTAAATAGATATTTTTTGAAAAACAATGAAAATTGTCATTGATAAATTCTATTATAAGGGAAAACTTTTTTCCTTATATATTCCTTTAACTGCTATTTTTGACAGAGACCATTTGAGGGCGCTATGTCTTATAGAAATTTAAACAGCAACTGAATGGTCATGGAAATGCCCGAGGAGTGCTATCTCCTGCAATGAATATAACAGCGGCGGAGTTAGCCGATAGCAGATGAACATTTCCGAATGAGGTTTTATTTTCCGCTGTGAAGATCACGTGACCAAGCGGAAAAGCACGAAAATAGATGAGCCGACCAAGTTAAGATCGCTCGCACTTTGCCCTCCCAATATATTGAGAGGTGTTTTCCACTTCACTCTTTAAACCCGCCCCTTGACAACGAACAGGACGGATAATAACTTGTGCCGTGCCTGGCCCCTAAACCCGCCCCTTTTTTCAACAAGCGCGACGGGTAACAATATGCGCCGCGCTTTGGCCTCTAATTAGGTAATTAGTATATTGGGATGGGCTCCTTAGTTCTTTTATATTGAGACCGCAGACCGCGCCGACCAGCCTTTGAGAAAGTTGCTATCAAGCAACGAAACGCGTTAGGCGGGAGGATAGCGGTCTTTTTAAACGACTACACTAGCAGCGCGCGATCTGGACATCTCCCTGTGCGGCCGCAGTGGAGGAGGTGAAAAAAGGATTGCCCGGTGCTGTGTTATGTTACAAGCCTGTGAACAACTTGGAAATTAAGTATTGGAGGATAAAAGGTTTGATTGATCTACAACTAATTGATTCTGCCTAAGGCTCATCCTATGCCTGTATGTGTCATTGCCATAAGGAAGTATTGGATGATGAAAGTTGTGATTAATCCATAATTGATTGACTCTGCTTAAGGCTCATCTTATGCCCTTATTTGGTAAGCTGATACCCATTAGGTGGCGGGCACGGGTGTTATAAATTATTTCAGTGGATGGGCATGCACTTTGGGACACTCAAAAGAAAAGCTTACAAAGTTTTGAAAAATTCCATTGCTCTGTGCCTTTATTGACATATTTGAGTATTATACCTGGGCTATTGCTAACAGTATCATATCCTGTGTTGGCTCCTTGCTCCTTTCTTGTGTACACAGAGCTAAAGAATCCATTTAACAGCACCGCCTTCTCTCTATCTCCAGTGACCATTTCACCATTATCATTAATTAGGGTACCTACCTGTTCTGATTTAGTTTTCTCTTAATATACATATTTAAAAAATGTTTAAGGTTTGTTTCGTTTCTTTGGCCACATCTCTTTCATTTAGTGCTCTTGTCAACCTTATTTCTTTCTTACGTGCTTTATTTACCAATTTTTATATAGGAATACATTTTGCAACATTGGAACTCATATGTTGTCCCCTAAGTAACCTGTCTTCACTTTTGTTTTCTCTTTTTCCCTCCCCTTATCTCTAGTTTAAATACTCCTCCACCCCTTCTAATATCCTCTTACCCAGCACAGCAGCCCCCCCCCCCCCTTCCATTCAGGTGCAAATTATCTGTAGAATACAGTTTGTGCCCCAATGAAATGTGCTCTAGGAACCCAAATCCTTCTGCCCTGCACCACGACTTCAGCCATGCGTTTAACTCTCTAAGGTCCTGCTGTCATTCATGTGTGCCATGGCACAGGCAGTATTCCAGAGAATACAGCATTAGAGGTCTTTCTCTTCAACTTGGTGCCTAATTCCTTAAATGTATTCTTAAAGATCCTCCTTCTCCCATTAATTCTGGTATAGGCCCCCATGTGGACCACAAAAGCTGGGTCATCCCCAGCCCCTCCCAGTAATTTATCCACCCTTTCCACTACATGCCGGACCCTAGCACCAGGAAGACAGCAAAATAGGTTGAGGTGGTCTTGGTGACAAATTATCATGCAATTTATGTGAACTAAAAGTTCTTCTCTGCAATAAGCCTTAGCTAGTATTTTTATGAAGTGAGTGTTCAGAGGGTTAATTTGTGTTTCCATGTACACTTATGTAAGTGTCATGGAGTTTTATGCGAAAGGGGTTTACTGCTGCCTGAAGATAGATGTGCCCTACTTTCCCAATTTATTCATGTTTTAGGGCATCCTAATGTGAAATCATCTTTCTAAATTGTATTCTTGTTATGGGACCTGATTTAAGAAGCATCTGGGCCATGATTTGACCACTGTGTCACTCTATGCCTAATTTAAGACATGTGTGACAGCTGCCACCAAGTAGAGTGCCTTAAACGGTTTAATTTCTGACTCTTGCCTTCTTCTCAGCACACAAAGGTCAGACTTTATAGAAGTCAGATATTTTTTACTTTAGTTGCTTTTCTTTTCTCCTCAGACCCCCAGAGAAATCCAGTGCTCAGAGTGGCTGGCCAGTCACAGGGGGGTAGGTTCAGGCAATGAGTATCCTAAATCTATGTGCCTATGGGGGCCCACTATGACTTTTGCTATGGCGCCCTTTAAAACCTATGTATGCCCCTGACAACTGCTAATTTTTTGTCAACTTTCAAAAATCACAGTTGCAATAGAAAAACATAGAAATAGAAAATAGAAAAAACAACCAGAAATGGTATCAAATGCACTAGGTTTGCCTTATTTTCCTCACAACAGTATTTTCAGATAACTTTAATGGTATTACAGCAACCAGCTCCTAAAACATCCACTGCCATACTCCATAACGTATAAAACATTTGGCATGCAGCACCAAGAAATTCAAGGGAGCTTTTGTATCCGTAATTCAGGAGTTCTGAATGCCAGCTACTAGGGAGTATCTGTCAGGAGGGCTTCTGAACTGGATTGCTTCAGCTCATCATTATTAATATCCCCATAAAGAGCATTCATCAGTGCAATTTAACAATGGCTACAACTCCAATCCAATAATTAGCAAACTTTATATTTATTCAGAACAGACAATTAGTGCATTATATATGTATTATGAAAAGTAAGACCGTATGCTTACCTGATCCAAATATGTTTTCTGCAGATGCATGGAAGGACTCCTCTATTACCAAAATGATACATGAAACACCTCTGGCATAACAGGTAAATTATTAAGGGGCAGTGGCTGTGTTTAGTATAAATTAAACTTCTGAGAAATGTATATTTTCTTTATGAATGAGCTTGTTTCAGCCTAGCTTACATTGATCCATATTGTCCAGCAATAAACCTATTTATACTTTTCATTCTATTTGACCCTGTCATTGCTATCTGCTATATACCAAGACAGTGCAACTACATTAGGCCTTAATATTTGATCAAGGCTTATGCCACAGGTGTCAGAAACAATAAATCTTCCTGGCAGGTTAATATGTCTTTCATTCACTCAGGGAATTAGTTGGAATTGAATTAAAGTTATTCATAATTTTAAACACAAACTCAGGGATCACTTTAGAGTTGAGTGCCTTTTGTAGATGTGCAGGAAGCTGTTCACATCATCTCAAGGGACTCTCCCCTGATGGGTTTATGCAGCCGTCTCACTCTTTAATGTACTGAGCATTTTCTTCCTTTTTAATGGCCTTTCTTAAAGACCAGAACCTATGAAAACTTTGTCACTAAGATTTAAACAGCATGTAGCCTTGATGAATTAAAATATTTTACTTTGTCTTGAATCATTGAGCTTAATCATTCAGTGATCATAATTAAGCTAAATGGACAAAGTTAATTGTATTTAAAGTGAACCAAATTATTTTTTTGCCCCCTTCATTTTAACACCTGATTTGGGACCAGGCCCTAGGATGGCCCACTTTGTTCACCTCTAAATTGCATTAAAAGTATCTGCTTTCATGCTGCATGTACGGCTCAGCCTTGGACTTCCTGCTGTTTGCAGTACATGTCACGCTTGAATAACTGCCACCAGGTGAATGTTGGGTACTGCGGTGAGTCCACTCATCATTGCAGAAGCACCCAGTGGCATCCTGCTTCTTTTTCACCCAGCCATTCAAACCTGCTAGATGCACAAAGATGCAGGATGCAGTTGAGTTTATGTCAATGCCAGGTGGTTCACACTAAATCTTGATGCCCCATGGGGGGAGGATTTCCCTGGCCCTAGACTCTTTTAGACCGTCCAGAACACTAGTGTTGGTCGGCTGTAATGCCTGATTATCTTTTTGCCAACTCTCAGGGTAAAGGTGTCCAGCATAGTGGCCAACCTGCCCTAGAAGTAAAGCACTGAAAGGTATAGTAGTGTCTATGCAGAAGGACAAAAAAAGGGACTGGGCAGAAAGAAGTTGACCAGCATATTATAAATGTAAAATATGTATATTTAAATATGGTCTACCTAAAAAGAAAAAAGTTTGGTAGGAGTTGAAGAGGACCTACATCTTTGCTATGTTGGGTCTTGGTTCACTAACCAAATATATCACATCACACCATCTATGGGTCCTGTGTTGGAGAGATACTCACTTCTTATCAGAAAGACAGACCAATGAGGGACAAGAAACAGCTACACACAAAAGCAACAGCAGCACCTCATCCAAGGGGAACCATGATTTACAGGGGTGCACAGCTATTTCCAGTCTGTCCCATATCATAAAGAGCTCTATGTCCAACTCTGGCATTCTAAGGATCTTTAAAGGTTCTTTCTGTCTTATTGTTTTCCACATTTGGAATGTAAAATAAACATTGGTGTTAGGATAGTGCCCCCATACTTGTGATTTACTTATCAGCGCTCTATTTCCAAGCTTCTTATATTCATGTGGCTCTGTTTCTAAAGTGGGAGCGGCTTTCTTGGCCTTTAGTAAAAACTAAAAACCAGAATCCTTCCACTGTAACAGGTGAGCTTATCAGCAGCTTTGGCTAAATCAAGCAGCAGTAATGACCTCCATAGGTGAGAACACTACCAGTAACCCTTTAGCTACTGATATACAAGACTGTGATCGTCTCATATGAAAAGGCTGCATTAGAGCAGGGGTGGGGTTAAACTGAATTAGCTCAGGAATGTGGAGTGTCAGATGAATATCAAGCCAGAGTCAGGAAGTCGGTGCTATGTACCCAAAACACACCACTTTGGTGTATGTTGCTAAGGTAAACACATTAGGGTTGATTCAGAGCCCCTTTCTCATCATTTTTATGGAGGTCTTGCTACCAAACGAAAAATCATGCAAAAATAAAAACATTTCACCTTAAAGTTATCGCAGAAAAAAGGCTTTGCTGAATATTCACGCAAAAAAAGGTGAGAAAGGGGCTCTGAATCAACTCTATTGTTGCTAGAGAAAAATACCATTTTGTGTATGTCACAAGTATGTCACACACCCCGCTTCCACTATTCATGACATATGGTTATGGTCCAGTAGAGGGCGAACTTCTGCAGAGATGAAGGCAAAAAAGAGGCCCCTCCCAGTCCATAAATTCCTGGGACCTCCCACACATTCCCCAGTATATGACAGTAGAAAGGGGACCAGGAGGAGCTAATAAAACATTATTAACAATAAAAGCTTCACCATATAAAGGATCCAGAATACCAAAGGGCAAGATGACGCGGGGAGTGTGACATACTTATAATACCCATTTTACAGGTGAGTAATCACAAAATGGTATTATTCCAAGTATGTCACACACCCCGCTTCCACTATTCATGACACATGGGACATCCAATAGCAGTGTCCGTCATGGGTGGGGATCCAAATACAGCAAAAAAATGCACCAATTTAAACCACTGCAGCTTGCAGAACCTTGCGGCCAAAAACAGCATCCGCTGAGGCCCGGACATCAACCTTATAAAACTTGGAAAAGTATGAACGAAAGACCAAGTAGCAGCCTTACAAACTTGTTCAACAGAAGCCTGGTGCTGAAAAGCCCAGGAAGCCCCAACAGCACGAGTAGAATGAGCAGTGATCTTAAAAGGAGGAATCCTCCCCTTAGCAGAATAGGCCCCAACAATGGCCTGGCGTATTCATTTACTAATGGTAGACTTGGCGGGCGCCAAACCTTTTCTGGGCCCGGAAGGCACCACGAACAAGGCGTCCGTCTTACGAAAAGGAGAAGTAGCAACCAAATAGTACTTCACACAACGAACCACATTGAAAGAGTGCAAAACCCTCTCCTTGTCATTGCTAGGCTTAGGACACAAGGAAGGGAGAACAATATCCCGATTAAGATGGAAAGCAGAAACCACCTTAGGAAGGAAATCTGGTTTAAAATGAAAAACCACCTTATCCTGGTGTCTCTCAAAGTAATGGGCATGAACAGACAGAGCCGCCAACTCAGAGACACGCCGAACAGAGGTAATAGCCACCAAAAAGGGAACCTTTTGAGTGAGCACAGAAAGAGCCACATGCTGCATCGGCTCAAAAGGAGGCCCCTGGAGGGCCGAGAGAACCAAATTTAGGTCCCAAATGGGAACCAAAGACTTTCTAGGGGGCCGAACATGAGTGACCCCTTGGAAAAAAGTCTTGACCAGATGATGCAAAGCAAAAGACCTACGAAAAAAGACAGCCAGGGCAGAAACCTGACCCTTCAAAGTACTGAGCTGGAACCCCTGATCCAGACCGTGTTGTAGAAACTCCAAAATCCTAGGAATCGAAAACACCCTGCAAGGTAAGGCCCTAACCTCACACCAGTCAATATAGGACCGCCAAGTCCTATAGTAAATGTTAGAGGAAGACCTCTTCCTAGCTGTAATCAAGGTTTGAATAACCGCCTCAGACAAACCTTCCTCCCTCAGGATGAAGGTTTCAGCAGTCACGCCGTCAAGGCAAGCGTTTGTAAATTGGGGTAACGTAGACCCTGAGAGATCAGATCCGGAAACAGGGGCAGCCTGTACTGATCTACCGCCAAACTGATGTCTGCGAACCAAACCTGTCTTGGCCACCTTGGGGCCACCAGAATTGCTGGTGCCCCCTCTAGAGCCAGCTTGCGCACTACCTTGCCTACCATGGAGAAGGCGGGAAACAGGTACAGAAACCCCAGATCCCTCCAGGCAAGGGACAAGGCATCCACTGGCCGAGAGGCAAAGAGATTCACCTCTGGAGTCCCCCACTTCTGACACAGGGCCCGAAATACCCTGTGGTTGAGAGACCATTCCCCTCGACGATGGAATCCGGAATGTACACTGCCGAGATGCAAGGAACATTGCTCTCCGCCCATGTCAGAATCAAAGGGACTTCCCTGAGGGCACTCCTGCTGTGAGTCCCTCCTTGGTGATTGATGTAAGCTACTGCAGTTCGATTGTCTGATCGAACCTGAACCGGTAAACCCCGTAGGTGAAGTGTCAGACGTGACAGAACCAAGCGGATAGCTCTGAGCTCCAAGGCATTGATGGGGGTGTGAGCCTCCTGAGGACCCCACAACCCCTGGAACTGATGATCCTTCCAGAAACCTTCCCAGCCCGACAAGCTGGCATCCGTGGTAACCGTCTCCCAACAAGGGGCCAGGAAAGATCTGCCCTTCATCAGATTGCTTGGTTCCAGCCACCACTGAAGGGACTGCCAAACCCTGGGAGACATCAGAAAGGACTGATCCAAGGACTGTGGACATCTGTCCCATTTCAGCAATAGATGGAGTTGTAGCGACCTCATGTGGAACTGAGCAAAGGGGACTGCCTCGAAGGAAGCCACCATCAAACCTACCAGAGTCATCCCTAGCCGGATAGAAGGGCGAGGATTGGTCAGGAGAACATGTATCAGATCCTGAACCCTCTGCACCTTTGGCTGAGGTAGGAACACTACCTGGTATCCAGATTCATACCCAGAAAGGAAATCTCCCTTGATGGGGAGAGAGAAGACTTGGGGTGGTTGATCACCCATCCGAACCTCTCCAGCGTCGTCACCACCGTCCTGGTGTCCAGCTCCGCCTGGCAGAGGGAAGAAGCTGTAATGAGCAGGTCGTCCAGATACGGCACAATGCGAATGCCCTGAGCTCTGAGCTGGGCCATAGTGCCCGCCAGAACCTTGGTAAACACCCTCGGTGCCAAGGTCAGCCCGAACGGGAGGGCCACAAACTGAAAATGCTGATCTCCGATCACAAACCTGAGAAATCTCTGGTGTGCTGGGAAAATTGGTACATGAAGGTAAGCATCCTTGATGTCTATGGACGTCATGAAATCCCCCCTGACGAAGGGAACCGATGGCTGAGAGCAGAGTTTCCATGCGGAACCTCTTGGTTCTGATGAACCTGTTGAGAAGCTTCAAACCCAGAATGGGTCTTATGGAGCCATCCCTTTTGGGAACCGTGAAAAGGTTGGAATAATAGCCCCGGCCTCTCTCTGAAAGAGACACTGGGCATATGACCGCCATGTCCAGGAGGTTCTTTACAGCTGACAGGAGCCCCTGCGCCACCCGAGGATCCGAAGGCACCCGAGACCTTAGGAATCTGGGAGGAGGCCGGTACTTGAACTCCAGTTTGTACCCAGAAGAGACCACTTCCAATATCCACTTGTCCATAACCTCCTGGGCCCAGACCTGGAAGAAGAGCGGCAGCCATCCCCCCACCCATAAGGGTGAGGGCGCCTCCTCATTGCTGAGCTGGCTTGGCAGCGGGCTTGGAACCCCAGGTAGAGGCTGGACAGGCATGTCCTCTGCCTCTGTTCCAGGAACTCCCTCTGAAGCCAGAGTAGGCAAGACCTCTGCCCCCTCTTGCGCCATGAAAGGGAGGACTGAAGGAGCTTGCCCCCCGAAAGAAGCGACGCTGCTTCTTACGCTGAGGTAGCCTTCCACCTTTCACCACAGAATCCAATTTGTCTCCAAATAGCCGCGTTCCCAGGAAGGGCAGAGCTGTAAGCAACTTCTTGGCCGCAATGTCAGCCTCCCACTGGCGCAGCCAAAGCGACCGGCGCATGGCCACCGGCAGAGCCGAAGTTCTACTACACATGGTAATAGTGTCGTCCATAGCCGACAAAACAAAATTCACGAACAATTCACACCTCTTAAGGGCTGTGAATTCAATGCTGTCCGGGTTGAGCTGGGACCCATTTAACATGTCCCTGATCTCTGACCTGGTAGCCACAGCCACGAGTGCCGATGCACACACAGGCCGCAAGGCAGAACCCGCACTGGCAAAGGCATAGCAAGCCATCTGATCAATGCGCTTGTCCTCGCCATCCTTAAGGGTAGCGGCGTCAGGAGTATGTACAACGGAGGTGTTGGGCAATCCTAAGATGGGCGCATCAACCTCGGGAGGGGAAGACCAGCGCTTCACCGCGTCCACCGGAAAGGGATACTTGCTATCCCATCCCTGAGGAACACCATGAAGGCGACTCGGCTTCTCCCATTCTTTAAGAATCATACTGTCAAAATGATCCTGATTTTGAAACTCCAAGCGGGGCTTAGAGAACCCAAAGAATTCTCCCTTCTTCGGAGGGGCCTCCGCTGGTGGAGAAATACCCAGAACCTCTGATAGATGGGTCAGGACCCTGGGAGTATCCACAGCATCCCCCAGCGCCTGCCCGGCATCAGAATCAAAGAAATGCAGTTCCTCAGATTCCTCAAACAATTCCCCCTCCTCGAGCGGGGAATAATCAGCCCAGGGAGTCATAATCATCAAAATCAATTAGCCGGTGACACACACATATCAAAAGTGACAGATAGAAGAACAATGCCACCCCCGCTGGAGGGTAACAGAGGGGACCCGGAAGAGGGAGAATCCCTCACCAACAGGTGTAAGGGAATAAAATGGGGACAGGGCATCCCAAACCGGGATCACCAACCCGGATCCCGCCTACCCCTTTGTATGGGGTCTCGCGGGGGAGCATGGCTCCCTAAACACCTTAAGGTGAAGGCTACCATCATCCGGACCTGCAGCCAAGGCTGGGAGGCTAGAAATGGGCTTAAAGCATAAAGGTCCGGGCAGAAGCACAACATGGCCGGGTGTAAACCCGGCTTACCTGCAAGGAAGAGCAGCATACATCTTCTGACTTGCTCGCCGTCCTGCAGAGAAGGAACTGGGGAATGTGTGGGAGGTCCCAGGTATTTATGGACCGGGAGGGGCTTCTTTTTTGCCTTCATCTCTGCAGAAGTTCGCCCTCTACTGGACCATAACCATATGTCATGAATAGTGGAAGCGGGGTGTGTGACATACTTATAATATTGTTGTCTTTTATAACACAGAGTTGCACATAAATAGAAAAAAAAACAGTTAAGCTCAGCACATTGTGGACAACATTTTTGGCACACAAAAATGGAAAATTAAGAGGAATTATACTTTCATTGTACTTCTCTAATTAAAACCATGTGTTCAGTCAAAATCAGGACCATCCCTGACACACTTGTGGGATTCACTTTCATTGTCTACCTTGGGGCTGATTCAGAGCCAGGTGAAAATTTACACCCGTTAGACAATGAAAGTCAATGGCAGTTTTCTTTTCTAAAAATGGAGTGAGAATTCTCACCTGGCTGATGACCCCACAGAGTTGCAAGGAAGGGTGTAGGCACACTTTAGGACAAATAGGGGCTGCATTTTAACACTGTCTTTCAAAAAAAGAAAGAAAAAAAACTGTTTTCTTTTTAAAGGCAATCTATCTAATTTATTTTTCATCTTAGGAAAATTAATTGGGTGCCTTTCCACAGGCGAACCATAGATTGCTTTTTAGCTAGAAGAAAGAAAGTCAAAATTGTGCTGAATTGTAATAAGTGCATCAGTCATTCATAAAAGAGCGGGCGCCAGCTATTACAATGTGAAAGTGTGTGCAATTACATTTAAAGCAGGGTGAGTATCTATCGGAGGAAGCTAGTAAGCTGGTATGTGTGGACTTCGTATGGAGGGATGAGTGGAGTCCAGGTAGTACCTGGCGGGGGCCCTCTTTGTTTGATTTTAGCAATAGCAATTGCATTTTTTAACCTGGTCTATCGACTGTGTATGTATATATATGTGTTATATGTTTTGTGCCTAAAATCTTTTGATATTAAATAGAGTTTCTTTAGGCAAAAAGTTCTTTAGCCTAGTAGTATTTTTTGCAAGCCCTGTACTTAACCATTGTTGTTGGTGTGATACTGTACTGTTTGTAGGGGATTCTGGGGGGGGCTCAGATGTGTGTAGGCCGATGGGATAGGTGAGAATGTTGAAGGATCAGACAGGAGCAAGCCCACAGACCTTCCAATCTGCCAGTAATGGTGGCCTGGAGAGCTGGGTACGCCAGGTTGCCTAGTTGCGTCAGCGGCTCCTATCCGCCAGTAAAGGTGGGCGGGAGAGCTGGGAGCGATCTGGAGATGCCTAGGCACATGCTGGTTAGGAGTGTCATGCGCCTACTCAGTGGTGCATATGCACATACATATGTTGACCTGCTGCACATGGGGGAGATGTGAGACACAGGTTTTTAAAAGGGAAGGTTAGTGTGCTTGTGGACCTAAACTAGGACAATACATGTACTACAATAAAGTGACATTTTGCTTCTGTTTTCACATTGCAGACTATTGTGATAAATCGGTATGACTTCAAGCCCAACATCTTATGCCAAGAGGACATAGACATTGGGCATGGCAGAAAAAAACGTAATGGCCAGGGACTGACGACACATACACCCAAATTATGCAGCACTGGTCGGACCTCAAAAGAAGACAAAGGCCCTGGGTAAGATGGTTTTTCTTCCAGAACTTCCCAACTAAATGGATGCTCCATAGATACATTGCCCACTCATGCTGAACTGTGTGACTAAATTGTGCTTCTCTTCTAGCTTCGGAGTTCTGGCAGAGAATCGAGACCACCAGGAAAAGAGGTGTCCGACCAGTGAGGCAACAAATCCAGGGTGTGCATGTAAGGCATCAACCACAACCATTGCAAACGTCCTCATCCTCCTCTTCAGGCTCACCACCACCACCATTGGAACCAGCTGAAGAGGTGGAGGCCTAGGTGTTGGGCTTGGTGTTAGACGCAGCACCAGAGAACTCAGGTAGGACAACAGACAAAAAACACACAGCTCAAGTCAAGGAAATACCAATGACATGTCTGCTAAGTGCTGGTGTTTTGTGTCGCTCTTTCCCTACAGACTCTTCAAACCAAAGAGCTATGGGGCCACCCGAGGCCAGAATGTCAGACAACTCAGGTGTACAAGAAAAAACAAGACCACCCCTCTGGAAGCAGAACCCACATCACAAACGCGGCCAGTTCTCTGTTTTCATGTCCTTACAGACCAAGAGAAAGGCATGGTGCACAACGTCAGTGATGCGAGAAGTAATGAGCATTTGGGGGGCATTGGCCAGGGAGAACTGGCATACATATGTTCAAGCAGATGATGACATCTTTTGCTTTTCCTTTGTCTTTATAGGTGCCATGGAGCAGAGGCAGGGGGTGAAACCCTGAGGGGCCTCAAAATGCCCACCCAAAAGTTTTTATTATTATTTGTTATACATTTGAAAGTTTTAACATTTCACAAAACCTATTTAGGGAAAAAAGTTTAAAGATTTAAATAAAATAAATAAACAGGAGTACAAAAAGACAACATGGTGCAGAAGGTAAAGCTGGGGTGGGGGAAAGTGGTGGACAACACTAGGGGAAAGCAGGTAAGAACAAAGAAGAAGGTGAGTGACAGTGCAAGGAAGCAGATGACATGAGATGTCCCTCAAAGAACCATCAGGGAGAAGGTAAGTCACACTACAGGGATGCACACTACATGGAATGCCCCTCAAGGAACCAGCAGGGAGAAGGTAAGTCACACTACAGGGATGCACACTACATGAGATGCCCCTCAAGGAACCAACAGGGAGAAGGTAAGTCACACTACAGGAATGCGTATGCCGGCATGCCAGCGAGATGGCGATGGAGCACCGAGATTCAAGGGCTCATATGGCTGGAAACAGGTACAAACTCGGCTTCTTAGGCTAGTTCACAGGCCAAAACTGTAATCGCTCAGTTAAACCGAAAGCATCTGCAAAGCAGATCGCATACACCTACTCGAGAAAATCTAGGGACGCAGCTAGGAATAATACGAGCGTTCACAACTTTCCGAGTTCCCAAATTGACTTCCGCAAAAAAAAGCGAGCAATCACGGTGAGGCTTTGACTCAAGCTTCTTTTCTGCAAGGTATGGATGTTAGAACCTGGGGGTGATTGAGGAGTCCGAGAGCGAGTGGGTAAGCCCAATTCGATTGTCCTTGGTTTTGAAACGACTTAAGAAGTTTAAATGAGTTTTCAAAATTTGGTGCTTACCCCATGCCCAGACTGGATGAACTGATTAAGAAGGGGAGATGCGAGGTTCATCACTCTTGATCTCACTAAGAGTTAACAGAAAAGAACAAGCAGAAAACTGCCTTTTCAATCTCCGATGGCCTGTTTCACTATCTTGCAATGCCATTTGGACTGCATGGTGCCCCTGCTACCTTTCAGAGGCAAATGGATTGGAACTTGCAACCACAACGGGATTACTCAGCACAGAGAGTCACCTATGTAGGGTACAGGTGGTACTCGATGCCATTCATGTGGGCCTTACATTCAATCTAGAGACGTATGCCCTAGGACTTGAGAAAGTGAAATACTTGGGAAACATCATTGGAAGAGTCAAGCCCCAGGGGAACAAAGTTGAGGCAATACAAAACTGGCCTAGGCCTCTGATTACGAAAAAAGTAGGAAACTATTATTGGTGCAAATGGATGCTTCAGTTTTTTTTTGGGGGGGGGGGGGTACTGTCACAAGTTGTGAATGGGAACCCCCCCCCCCCACCCCCATCAAGTATTTAAGACGAATACTCAACCCAGCTCAAAATAATTACTCCATTGTTGAACGGGAATGCTTAGTGGTAATATCTGCCATGGATACAGCAGAACAAAGAGAAAACTAGAACAGATGGTTTCTGTCCTTCTAAAATGTTTAATTTTGTGTTGCAGCATAGACCTGGTAAGGAATGCAGATGTCCTATCCAGGATACACCGTATGTGGGCCAGTTCCCCTGCACTCTGGTCAAGAGAGGGGGGATATGTAGGTAGGCAGCTGGAAAGGTCGTGGAGGATGTGTATATCTTACCCAGGATATTAGTGTGGGTGAGGTCAAAGGGAATCCAGGAGGCTGTTTGGTTCAGTAGAACACTTGAGCAGTTTGTTAAGTTTTTCATGGGCCTGGCCTTATATAACATTGGCCGACCTCAGACCTTAAAGTCATTCTACAAAAAAAACACTACACTTATTTTTTATCCCCCACAGACCAGTGCTCATAGTCCCATGCTCTAACACCTATCAGATCGCCCAATCTATGTCCCACACTGCTAGGCCTCTGGCGCCATCGTCAAAGCACTGTCCCCCATGCAGCACCATGCAGCCCCTGATGGACTGCCCACATCGCTCGTCACAGGAACTATGGCATGCAATGGAGGGGAATGTGTGGGCATGCTGCTTTCATTGCAGTGAATTGAGTGAATGAGGGGACTCTTGTCATAGTTCCTGTGATGAATGACGCGGGGCGGTCCATCGGGTGCTGCATGGAGGAGAGTTCTAAGAAGATGGCGCCAGTGGCCTGGCGACGCTGTAGAACATCCGAACAAATTTGCTGCAGGTTGTAAACAACTCCTGTGGACCAATGTTTTAGTAGAAATTTTGGGGCTTAATGAACATTTCTCCAACCATTAAGCACGGGGATGGAATAATCATGCTGTGGGGTGTTGCAGCCAATGCCTTAAGGAACATTTTATGGCTAGAAGGCAATATACATTTAATTAAAATTCCAGCATTCATAATACCAACTGTACAAAAATTGAAGTTGAAAAGAGGATGCCTTCTACAAATAAATAATGATCCTAAAGACACATCAAAGTCCAAAATAGACTTCACCAAAAGGCACAGGTTGAAGGTTTACCATGGCCCTCAAATTCTCCTGATCTTAACATCATTTAAAGTCTGTGCATAGACCTCAAAGAAGCAGTGCATATAAGATGAGCCAGGAATCTAACAGAACCTAAAGCAGACCAGCAGTCAAAAATGACTTAACCCTTTCGCTGCCAGCCTACCTGGAGTTTTTGTCACCCTTGGTGCCAGACCATTTTGCACTATTATGCGCTCCCCATGTTTAAATGTGATTTTTGAAGGGATTTCCAGGGATTTCCCAGGAAAATGATATATTGTTTTTTTCAGCAGAGTCTGGGCTTTAACATGAAATGTCTTGTTTGTAATTTTTTAAGTGTATTCTCAATACTTTTGGGTGAAATATGTGCAAAAAAATAACAATTTGTAGTGTTTTTTGTAATAAAAAATGTAAGTTTGTCAATAAAATCTTATTGCATGTGAAACCCCAATTAATCCCGGTCACAGCGTTACCACATATGTATTGGTAGACACCCTTTCCTGCCCAGGAGACTCCCCCAAACTGAAACAGCGCTTTAGGAGATTTTCAGATAAAATACAACTATGCACCTATGCAACTATGCACCGCTAAGCGCACCTTGCTGTCTTTCCAGAAAAAGAACCCTTTAAATTTGAAATACCCCCCACAAACTATATATTCACTGGAAGTATACACCTCAGGCTTTCTAGGCGTACCAGGTTTGTTGACATGGGCGCAATTTTCTGGAAGTAATCCCTCAATCAATTCTTTGGTTGCACAGAGTTTCCCTAAAAAAGAATAAAAAAGAAGAATCAAAGCCACATTTTCCTAAAAAACTATATGCAAACTAGAAAAAACAAGTAAAATCTGAAAAAACAACATCCCTTGAACAGAACAATACCCAACATGCATAGCTACTGTCAAGGGAAGAGTTGCCAAACACCCCAAAGTAAAGCATGTTCATAACGGTAATTTTACTTAAAAATTTCAGCTCTGCAGACAAAGTGCGCACCTTGCGATTTTTCAACCAAAACAACCCTTTAAATTTAGAATATCCCCATAAATCATATATTCCCTGAAAGTACACATGTTAAGCTTTCTAAGAGTACTGAACTTGTTGTAGTGGGCTCATCTTTCTGGAAGTAATCCATTGAAGACTTCTTAGGTTGCACAGGGTTTCCCTAAAAACAATTATAAAAAAAGCAGATTAAAGACCATGTTTTCCTAAAATATCAATATGCAAACAAGAAAAAACAAGCTAAATCTGAAAGCGCAAGGTCCCCCGAGCAGAACAATACCCAAAATGCATAGTTACTATTAACCCTTTTAATTGTCAGCCTACTTGAAGTTTTGTCACCCTCTGTTGACAGGCCATTTTTCCCCATTATGCGGCATGATTAACCGTGATTTTTGCTGGAATTTCCAGAAAAATTATATACATTACATATACATTTTTTGCAGCAGAGTTTAGGCTTTAACATGAAATGTCTTGTTTGTAATTTGTCTACTGTTTTTTGAATATTTCTGCTTAAAAAAACAAAAAAAAACCAAAAAATATATATTTTTTAGACAATTGTCTCCTTGGCACTCCTTGGCACTGAAAGGGTTAAACCAGACCAACACAACAAACAGTGTTCCTATGCATCCCTCCACATGGCAATTTAAATTGCTGCACAAAAATTAATTAACCTTTTTTTAACTCTTGCTATAGCAAATTTTAGAAACAAAATTGTGGATCGTGCATTTGCAGGCCAACTGCAAACAGGAAGTGCTCTTGGGCTTCTTGTTACTGTGCATTGTCAGTTATGTTAGTTGAATCCAGACAGCAGCATGGCTGAGATGCTGGGAGAGGAAGCTCCAAAATGGCCGCTACATTTCTTTTCCAACTGTACCAGACTGTTGGTCTGGTTTAAAGCCTTTTGCAAGGAGGGATGAATGAAAATCCCTCAAACAAGAATTGAAATAGTCCTGGCTGACTACAAAAAGCATTTACAAGATGTGATACTTGCCAAATGGGTCATTACTAGTTACTTACTATGCAGGGTGCCCAAAAGTTTGCTTCAACCCATTTTCCTTTTTTATTTTTAAACCTAAAAGATGAAAATACAAAATGCTTAAAGGGACTCTAAACTCAATGGCAATAATTAACCAGCAATCAGCTGACCCGATGCCTATCTCATATGCATCTCCTCCATTTCCAGCAGCCTAGAGTACAAGCTGTACCAAGCCTCCAAAGTTTGCAATTTTTTCTATATCATTTCTCCAAGACCATGCAAAAAAATGGTCCAAAGGCTACTCTGTCCCTTGGAGCTCTTGTCTTGAGCAAGCACCTTGAACAACCACAATGGCCTCACAGAAGTCTTTGACCACTGCAGAGCATATTTAATACTCATAAATCTGCCCCATGACATTCCCAGTTTAGCCATGACCTAGAAATTGAAGCAAAGAAATCAGTTGCACCTAGAATACATAAGGTCTTTACATACATCAGTAATGTCCCGCTGCTCTGAAATGGCTTTATTATTTATTATTCCCAAGAGAGATAAGGTGGGGGAAAGTGAATGGGGGTGGATAGGGTCATTAACTGTTCATACAACAGAGGTGCCAACTTTGCATTATTGAGTACAATGCCATTTTAAAGAAAGTTTTGGGTGGAGCTTTTCAACAAACCTTAGATGAGAGCCCCAAGGTACTTGAAATTAGCTCTTCTTACCCACCATCACTCATGCTTTGTTATTCGCCCCCCCCCCCCCATGCACACAAGTATAGCTTTAATCTGGCCTCTGACTATACTTTTAAATCCCAGGGTGTGGAGTTTGCTGGTGAACTCCACATTACTACCCATAGGAAGCCTGTCAGCAAGCTTTCTGCAATGTTCCAATTGCCTGAAAAAGAAAATAATAGTTTTGTTTAAAATCAGAGCAGCCCCCGTGCCATCCTTAAAAGAACAGGGACAATGGTGGGTAGGTAGTACCAGAGGTCTCATTTCGGGTATGTTGGAAAACTCCCCAAAATATTTTGATATCTTTGTAGAATGTCAGAATAGAAACTAAGGAGGAAATGCAAAAGATACGAGACAATAATGAGCTGTTTATGGGCTAGAAACCACCAACAGCCGGGGCTGACATTAGGATTTTTTTGGCCCCATACAGCCAAATTGTTGGGGTCTTCAACAACCAAAATCTTTACCCACATGTCCTTAGGGCTGACAAGCACCTAACTAGGCTGGCCAACTGCATACACAGGCTGGTACCACTATAGCCACATTATTAGAACAGGCTTTAACGCACATAAAGAGGAATAACTTCTGGTATTTTAAAGATATCAGGTTTTGTTCCTCTCTAGTAAGACATACCCCTCAGCTGAGTGTTCACAGACCTAAAATCTCATTTTGTCTGTGTATCTCTCAATTACCTTGCAAACAGGCAGCAAACTCTGCTTTGGATTTCCCAAAGAGCCCTGGGTCTTCAGGCCAGGTATAGAAGAGTGGATGACAAGAAGGTGCAAAAGGCGAGAGTCAGAGCAAGATGCAGGGGGAGAGTGGGTCAGAGTGAGGTACAGAATGGCAATGCATGAGAGGTAGGCACAGGAGGGTTGCAGGCCAGAGGTAGGCATTGAAAATAGCAGGTTAGAGTGAGGTACAGAAGGGAGGTGAAGAGAGGTAGTTGAGTCACTGCATGTTTTAAAGTGGACCGCCAGTCAAAAAATCAAAGCTGTTCTACAAGCCCCCATAGCTGGTCCACAGGCTAATTATGCCAAGTAGGTATTTTTTTAAGGGGGGGTCTTTTTTTTTTTTTTTTAATTAACACTTTAAGTCCTAAAACTTAGCAGGTTAAAAGGCTTCCAGCAGCAGCAGGAGAACAGAAACCAGAGTGATCATCGTGGGAGACGGTGATGGATCTATCAGAGGTAAGTATTAAAAAAAGTAAATAATATTTTTTTTCTGATGGGGAAAGGGATCACACACCAGTTTTTTTTTTATTTAACCCTTTATAGTGTGGATAGTAGTTGTATTTTATTTGTAAATGTTATAAAGTGCTCTTTTCAGTTTGGGGGATCTCCTGGGCAGGAACGGGGGGCTACCGATACATATGTGGTACTGTTGCAATCGGGAGAAATGGGGCTTTACATGCAATATTGGTATTCTTGAAAAAAATACTTTTTTATTTAAAATAAACAAGACACATTTTGAAAAACATTAATTTTATTTATTTTTTTACAAGAAATTTCATGTTAAAGACTTATAAAAACATATATAATGTTCCTGGGGAATCCCTGGAAGTCCCTTCAAAAATCACAGTTGAACATATATAGCACAAAATATTGAAAAATGGTCTGGCAACAGAGGGTGACAAAATCTCCAGGTAGGCTGTTAGCGAAAAGGTTAAACATTCATGGCAGCGGCCATCTTGCCACACACAATAGAGACCTGCTTCCCGAAAACTGAGTCCCCCAGTCAAAATTGGCTATTAGCTCTGTGCAATCATCTCTTATTTCTAGCTAGAATTGGTAAGCCATCAGCTGTGATTACTCATCATTGCCTTGCTAACAGTTGAAATCTTCTCAATACATTATATCCCATGACTGAATGTTTTTGTGGCAGCGGCTGCTGCCACAAGTTGTAGCATCTTCCCTCACACAGATTTCCTTTGATACATTAACTGTTTATTCACTGTTTGCATGTGTGAAAAAAATCACAGGCAAGCTTCTCCATGTTTCTGAGGCATATATCACCCCCCGAATTCTCATGTGTAAGCAGGACTGTCAGGTGTGTGGCAAGATGGCTGCCCCCATGTAATTCAAGAGTAAATAGCATTTATGCCATTCCATAACATCTTAATGGGGGTTAAGCCCTCTTAAACTACTTGTGCCACTGATCATAAGAAGGGAAGCAATTTACTAAACTTTCTTTTTTTGATTGGAGGTCTGCTTTAAAGCACAGAAATTCCACTTACCTGGGATTTGTTCTGCATTTTAGGGCATCACAGTTTGGTTTTTAGGTGATTGCCAACCCACACGGGGCATCCAGATGATACTTTATATAATTGAAAAGTAAAAAAGTGGTACCTGATAAAATGTTGGGAACCCCTGTTCTAGACCACTGTGACATCCAAGGTTATACTAGCTAAAATAATTGTATTGAGTGTGATTATTGATGTTATATATATTTATTTCCCTTCCTTTTGTGGTACATAAAATTGTGGTAATTTATGTTTTTCTAGTAATTAATATTAGTCGTAATATTTAATAACTACTGTTTTACATCAAGCTATTTTTGGACACAGAGCTGTAGAACGTGGGTGCTAAATGAAAGGATTTTTTCTGCCAAAAATGGTTCTGACAGCAGGCAGAAGACAAAGCAGAAAGGACCCAACTGTCATATTAACCCTTTCAGTGCCAGGCTACCTAGAGATTACGTCACCTTCTGTTGCCAGACCATTTTTAACCATTTTGAGCTATGTCACAGTTATATGTTCAGCTGTGTTTTTTGTATACTGAATATATCTAAGGTAAGCTTTTGAGAAAACTCAATTCTCTTCGTCAGACATGATGTTGTCTGACATCAAGTCTGATGAAGAGAACTGAGTTTGACTTGAAAGCTTACCTTAAATTTACTCAGTTAGCCTGAAAAGGTATCACCTGTTTTATTTACTTTTTACTTCTTTGAACGGCTAACCTGGTACAACACAAAACTGCTTGTGATTTTTGTAGAAACTTTTATAATATATAATATATATTGTTTTTGGGCAGCGTTTGGGCTTTGAAGCAGAACAAAAACAGAGAATTTGACTTTCCTGGGATTTGTTCTATGCCACTTCCCAGAAAGCCCACCTTTGCTTCAACATCACATGTGTGGGCTCTCATCCAATCCGAGCCATTTGCTGTGTTTACTTTCTTTAGCAAAGGGCTCTGATTACATTCAATGGGAACCGCACGTTGCCGCATCCCCCGTGTCCATGGCAGTGTGTGTGTGACGGTGACAGCAGGTTTATGCTCACAAAGCTTTTAAGTACAGTGCTGTGTCTTACATGAGGCTGATGAAAAGACAGATGAAAGATTGCGGCGAAACAGAGCAGGGATTGTCCAGGGACAGGTATAAACAGGTAATCAATCTGGGAAGTGTAATACCAAAGAATAACACTAGAGGTGGTCGGTAGGCTAGCCAAAGTCATACTCAGTAAGTCAGTCCTCCAAGCTACACAACAAGGGGTAATCCAGGTGAGTAGTCAGGTTCAGGCTGTTGCAAAGTGTGTGTGCTGGGTTTAGAGATAATTTTACTTACCATGACTGTACTGTGAGTGACATAGGAGCAGGAAGCTGTTTTGAGTCAAATCCAGATAGACATTTGTGGTGTAATAGGGAACTGGCTTTACTGGAACATGAGTGCAGTAAGCGAAGGTCACATTATGTGGTGGATAACATAGACCGGAGCAAGAAGTCTTAGAGCACAACTCAATGTATAAGCAATTGGTAACAGCAACATCTAGTGTCAAAACTGCATCCAATTAAGCTGTTGCATATCCAACACAGGCAAAGGCAGCCATGACACAGTGGGGCGGTGTCTAATAACAGCCACAGGCCTCAGTTTTGGACGTATGTGTCTAGCTTCTGTAGTTCTTAGATTGGTTGAGAACCTTAGGTTGGTCATGAATGTGAACCATGTAGAGCAATAAACTTTGGGAAGGGAGAAGCCGCTAAATAGTGCTAGTCATCATTTTTGTGGTGTTGTGGGTATGAGACATAGGTATGAGACTTTTTTAGAGTTCCTGCAACATGCATTTCTGAAACCAATGTGGTATCGTCCGAATTGTGAGTTGTCACCAGGTTGGCATACATAGTAGGATTACTGGATTTAGCTTGTTTAATATTGGGGATGATAAGGTAGGTTATTCATTTTACTCACCATGACTGCACTGTGAGTGTCATAGGAGCAGGATGCTATTTTGCCTAACATAGTTTTTTATGAACTTAAAGAGAAACAAAGCCGTAGAATTTCCCTCTCATTAGGACTTGTTCCTCTTTAAAGGGGCCACAGCACTCAAACCAGTTAGCTTGCTGACCAACCTACAATCTGTCTCTAAACTAGGTTAAAAACAGGGGGCTCGGTCACACACATCTGCAGAAGTATGCTTAAGCTGCACCACCAGCGCCAAGGTGCCCCTGTGAGGTGCAGTCCTAACTCTAGTACTAATTCTAGTCTCTAAGAGCCCCATTTGGGACATACAATGCAATAGATAAATTGGGAGCAGGCTTACCTGAGGTTGCCCTAAACCTCAAGTGCAAGCCATGGGGTGGAAGGGTCAAAGACCTTGCAATACAGCCTAGACCCCACACTCCATGTGCTTGCACAAATTCAAAAGAAACAAAGGAGGGGTGGCAGCCGCTCAGACCATTTTATAACTAACCAGGGAGGTGCACATTAGCAGGGCAATTAGAATACAAAAGTCTTAAAGGGGCCACAGCACTCAAACCAGTTAGCTTGTGGTGCTGGTGGTGCAGCTTAAGCATACTTCTGCAGATGTGTGTGACCGAGCCCCCTGTTTTTAACCTAGTTTAGAGACAGATTGTAGGTTGGTCAGCAAGCTAACTGGTTTGAGTGCTGTGGCCCCTTTAAGACTTTTGTATTCTAATTGCCCTGCTAATGTGCACCTCCCTGGTTAGTTATAAAATGGTCTGAGCGGCTGCCACCCCTCCTTTGTTTCTTTGACTTGTTCCTCTTTGGCAGAGTATACTGATTTTGGAAGCTCTAATGTGTGCATATCCCCTGGGGGTCGCCTAAAACTCACCTCTTACTGGTTCCCAAGTAAGCCTCTAAGGCCAATCAGAGGCATTTGTCCAATTCCGATTTTCTGATCTGAATAGAGTGCCACCAGCCTCATCACCTATAGCTGTGGGTTTGAAATTCAGAAAAGCCTAGTTTGGGTACATATCCCAAATAGAGGTATGTCGGGGATGATGCCGTGGCAAGGGCCCCAGAAAGAGCTTAGTACATTAGGAGATCTAGGGGGTTTCACACAGTGGAATATCCCAAACAGGATGCCAGACCACCTCCCCTCGAGCCTTAAAGATGGTTGTTCTTCTTTAAACTGGGGCATAAGCAAAAAAAAAAAAAAAAGAACTACGGTACTTTCCTTTACTTAGCCCCAGCACTTCTGATTCCCCCTTGGAACCTGTTTAAAAGATCTGAGACATTGTATACATACCAAAATCATTTTACTTGCCATTCATCTCCTTCCCTGGCTCCCTCATACTTTGTGAGCAAAATGCATAATGCTCATGTTCAAGAGGGTTTCCTTTATAAGTGTATATATCTATAGTATCTATATGTCTACTATTGGGGTGTCATTTTTAGTGTTTTATATTTTCCATAGTATACAACATATTAAAATGTTTATTCTCCAAAAATAAACAAATATATATATTTCTATTAAATAAGTGCATGCGTAGAAGCACATTAAAACTGATAAAGGTACTATGTCTAGGTATGAAAATACAAAAAAAGGAAAAATAAACGTTCTTTTGAAAAGCCGAATTTTATAGGACAGGTTCTAAAAAGAGCATCATATGATTTTATTATAGTTTTTATTATAGCTCTGGCAAGCAGCTGGCAAATATAAGAAAAGATGTAATCAGAACTATTGATAGCACAGGCTCACACTACTTATACTAAAAACAGATTCCTTATTGGGTAACAGGAAACCACAGCTAATTCTTATGTTGTCTTTTAGAATATGAAAGCCCCATGACAACACGTCAGAGTCCCTATGGGTCGCAAACAGTCTAATTCAAGATTAGAGATGGGGACAAAGGCTACCTCTGGGACTCCCCACTTAAGATCCTCTGGAAATGACCAAAACTAAGCATGAAACTCACCCTTATTTGCCCCCTTTGCACCATGTGTGTGGCAGCTGCAACAACTGCCAACGTGACTACTGACTACGGATGGCCAATAAGGTGCACTGGTAGAAACCAGTGACCAGCAGAGACCAGCCTAGGATTGGACAGTTGTTGGAGAATGGCTGCATCAATGACGTATGTGCTCTTGGATGGAGTGAGGAATGTGGATGTGGCCGTGTGTCAACGGTAGATTGACAGAACTCCAAGTGGGCATCGGTGCGGGTGAACATGTCCACGTTGGTTGTTTGGTGCATTTTTCTTGTAGAAGTAATTGTGTAAATCAGCATAACATATGAGCAGGAAGATATTTTGCTAAAAAAACATTAGTGGTCTGAAGGAGATGTCTGAACTTTATTAGAATTAGAATTAGAAAATTGGATCGCATGCAACATTTTTTAAAACTTAGGAGCAATTCAGAATGGCTGTTAAATTAAATTCATTTACTCAAATACACTCAAAATTGCAGTCGAAAAGTGCAAGTGAAAACAACTTTACAAGTGGTAAACTGGCCCGAATTTACCAACAAACATTCAAGTGTGTGTGTGTTTCTGCTGCCTAGCTGAACTGGCCTATGCGCTGCCCCTTTGCTGAACCTAAAGGAGCACTATCATGAAATTGTGTAGCATTAAAAATCCATATAAACATGTCAGCTAATGAGAGGAGGGGTCACCTATTCACCCAAACTAAATAAAACTCCCACCAAGCTTGTGGTTTCTTCTCTCCTGGTAGGAATAAAACTCAGGGGTGACAGGTTTAGTCTTTAGGGGTGACAGAACCTGTCACCACAATTTCCTCTTTTTTCGAATAAAATAAATAAAAACAAGCCTGGCTGGATATTTCCTGATGCGGGGTGTATAAGTGACCCCTCCTCCCGCCGTCCAGCATAGTTATATAGATTTTTATTATTGGGTCATTTTTCGCGATAGTGCTCCTTTAATTAACATATTTATACAACAGTGCAGGTTTATGCTTGCAGAGTTACATACTCTATGAGGCTGAAGTGTAGATCTGCCACTCAGTGTGTTAGGAGGGTTTCTGCCAATCAGCCTGTTGTGTGGGTTCTGCCACTCAATGTGTGATGGGGGGCTCAGCCGCCCTGGCTCCCCTCCCAGCGAAAGCATCCTTGTCAACAAGGAGTAAGGTGAGTGGGGGGTTCTGCCACTCAGCATGTTATGGGGGGTTCTGCCACTCAGTGTGTTATAGGGGGCTCTGCCACCCCGCTCCCCTTCCAGCGAGAGCATCCCTGTCACCAGGAAGTGAGGTGAGTGGGGGGGCCTGCCACTCAGCAGGATAAGGGGGGTTCTGCCACGCAGTAAGTTATGGGGGGAACTTCCACTCAGCATATTGTGGGGGGATTTTCCCTCTCTGCCTATTATGGGGGGATTCTGACACTCAGTGTGTTGGGGGAGTTCTGCCACTCTGCATGTTATGGGGAGTTCTGCCACTTAGTGGGTTATGGGGGGCTCTGCCACCCAGGTTTCCCTCCCAACAATGGCATCCCTGTCAACAGGAAGTGAGGTGAGTGGGGGGGGGGGTTCTGCCTCACAGCGTGTTATGGGGGGACTCTGCTACTCAATGTGTTATGGGGGGTTCTGCCACTCAGCATGTTATGGGGGAGTGCAGATACTGGTCCCGACACACTGTGGAAGGGCCTTTGTAACCGGAAAAGTCCTGTGCCACTTTTTAACCCCAGTCTGCCCCTGCATGGGGACCTATATTAAATATAATTGTACATTCCCTATGGTGTCCTATGGGATTTTTTTTCCAGGCACAGTGGGTAGAAGGGCTCCATGGTCATAAAACAGACTTTTATCCTCCTAAAAGCTTCTATAAAAATATGTGTGAAACATTTGAATTGAACTAATGCATGGAGCCAATCAATGACACCCGTATCACTATAATTATTTTGTGCTCCAAAATTCCACACAAATTATTTTTGGAAATCAAATTATTTTTGAGTGCATTTTCTCGCACTCGAATTGAATCGCACATGGAATTTTCACATGAAAAAGTTCTAAAAAAACATACAAAAATTCAAATTCAACCTTTAACCCTTAAAACACCAGCCACGTAAAATTTACGTGGCTGCCTCCCCTGAAGTTAACCGCCAGCCACATAAATTTTACGTGCCTGACTTTCCCCACTAATAGCATAAAAAGTTAAAAAAAAAGTCCCTTACTTGACCCCTCGTTCGATCCAGCCAGGTCTCCTCTTCAGCCAGAGGGGCTCCGATCACCCATTGGGGCTCCTCCGGCTGTAGGGGAGTGCCCAAAATAGGGTGCCCCCCCGTTTCAGCAGCCGCCGGGATTGCCTGCAAAAAAAAAAAAATTACAGTTACTTACTTTTGTGCCCGCCGGCTCTCCTCTTCACGGGGGTGCTCCGATCACCCCCCCCCCCGCTCTTCCATCTTCTGGAGGGGGCATAACAGCCCTCCTCCCTCCATAGTTCCCGATGGTGGCCGCCATGTTGGATTCTAGCCCCGCACCTTCGGGGCGGGGGCGATGATGTCACCGCCAGGTGTCGTCGGGGCACCCGGCGGTTCAGCTGTCAGATGCCGGTGACGGCTGGACAGAGGAGGAGGGAGGTAGGCGATCCTCCTCTTCACCTGCATCTAATCGCCGTGGGACAAAGGAGACGAAGATCGGAGGTGAGTAAAGTAAAAAAATTTTTTTTTTTAATAAAGTTATTTTGAAAAAGTGTGTGTGTCTTTTTTACTTTTAACCCTTTGTGAACTGGTAAGGGGTCCATGTGATCCCTATACCAGTTCACAAGGCTCGGAGGTCTGGCAAGTCACCTGCGGCTAGCGGGTGACTCGCCATTAACCCCCAGCACCCCCATTACCTGCCTCCCCAAAGCCCAGGGGGGGCAGAAGAGCCCGTGGCCACGGCTATGCGGGCTTGTAGCCGGCAGGGCCAGGGGCCACTAAAGCTGGCCCCTGCGCCCTGTTCTACAAGCCCCCATAGCTGGTCACAGGCTGGTTACGCTGGGTAGGGGGGACCTCACACCATTTTTTGGGGGGGATTTTTAAGGGTTTTAGCCCTTAAAAATAAAAAAAAATGGGGTCCCCCTCCCTGGGAGGGGGGGCCCTATGTCATTTTTTTTTTAAATTAACCCTATGTTACCTGTAACCCAGTAGGTATAAAAGGCTTCCAGCAGCAGCAGGAGAGCAGAAGCCTAAGTGTTCAGCATGGGACACAGGGATGGATGAGAGGTAAGTATTTAAAAAAAATAATTAAAAAATATATTTTTTAATAAAGTTATTTTTAACGTGTGTCTCTGTGTGTTTTTTTTTTTTACTTTTAACCCTTTGTGAACTGGTAAGGGATCTATGAGACCCATATACCTGTTCACAAGGCTCTGGGTCTGGCAAGTCACCTGCGGCTAGTGGGTGACTTGCCATTAACCCCGAGACCCCCCATTACCTGCCTCCCAAAAAAACCCTTATATTCCCCCAAGAAATGGTGTCCCCCCCCCCCCTCGCTTTGAAGGGGGAGCCCACACCATTTTTTTTTTTATTTAACCCTTTATTATGTGGATAGTAGTTGTATTTTATTTGTAAATGTTATAAAGTGCTCTTTTCAGTTTAGGGGATCTCCTGGACAGGAACGGGGGGATACCGATACATATGTGGTATCATTGTAATCGGGAGAAATGGGGCTTTCACATGCAATATGGTTTTCTTTAATAAAATAAATGTTTTTGTTAAAATAAAGGAGACAATTTAAAAAATATATATATATTTTTTTGTTTACTTATTTACTTAAAAATATATTTAAAAAGTAGAAAAAATACAAACAAGACATTTCATGTTAAAGCCTAAACTCTGCCACAAAAAGAAAATATGCCATTTTCTTGGAAATTCCTGCAAAAATCACAGTTAAACATCACGCAAAATGGTGAAAAATATCCTGTCAGCAGAGGGTAACAAAATCTCAAGTAGGCTGGCAGTTAAAAGGTTACAGGTACCTATGCATGTTGGGTATTGTTCTGCTCGGGGGACCTTGCACTTTCAGATTTAGCTTGTTTTTTCTTATTTGCATATTGATATTTTAGGAAAAGGTATTTTTTATTCTGCTTTTTTATACATTTTTTTGTGAAACCCTGCGCAACCTAAGAATTCTTCGAGATATTACTTCCAGAAAGATGAGCCCACTACAACAAGCTGGGTACGCTTAGAAAGCTTAACATGTGTACTTTCAGGGAATATATGGTTTATCGGGGATATTCCAAATGTAAAGGGTTGATTTGGTAGAAAAACACAAGGTGTGCACTTTGTCTGCAGAGCTGAAATTTTTAACTAAATTACCGTTATGTGCATGCTTTACTTTGGTGTGTTTGGCAACTCTTTCCTTGACAGAACCTATGCATGTTGGGTATTGTTCTGTTTGGGGGATGTTGCTTTTTCAGATTTTCTGGTTTGCATATTGTTTTTTTAGGTAAATGTGGTTTTGATTCTGCTTTTTTATTCATTTTTAGGGAAACCCTGTGCAACCAAAGAATACATTGAGGGATTACTTTCAGAAAACTGCACTCATGTCAAGAAGCCTGGTACGCCTAGAAAGCCTGAGGTGTATACTTCTAGGGAATATATAGTTTGTCAGGGGTATTTCAAATGTAAAGGGTTGTTTTTCTTGAAAAACTGCAAGATGTATTTTATCTGAAAATCTCCTAAAGCATTGTTTCAATTTGGGGGAGTCTCCTGGGCAGGAAAGGGTGTCTACCTATACATATGTGATACCGCTGTAACCAAGAGAAATTGGGGTTTCCCACGCAATAAGATTTTATTGACAAACTTTTTTTTTTTGCACAATTTTCACCTAAAAATATTGGGAATACACTTAGAAAATGACAAACAAGACATTTCATGTTAAAACCCAGGCTCTGCTGAAAAAAAACTATATATCACTTTCCTGGGAAATCCCTGGAAATCCCTTCAAAAATCACAGTTGAACACAAAATAGGGCAAAATGGTCTGGCAACTAAGGGTGACAAAATCTCAAGGTAGGCTGGCAGTTAAAGGGTTAAGGAATCAAGCCCATAGAATGGGTCAACACATCTGTCTAGGAGGTGCAGCAAGACTTTAAGCTTCTCTACCCAGTAAAAGAAAAATCCAGCCTGGTACTGGAATTAGGGTCTGGACATGGAGCCACCAGTTTGCATAACAAAGGGAAGGGAAGGGGAGCCACCAAACCTCCCCAGCAGGGGCATACATACTGGGATTGCAGCGGTATCAATCCCATTATAGTTAAAGGGTCCACTTTGCTATTCTTCTACCTTAGACCCTAATACAATTAAAGGGTGGCATACTCTCCCAGAACCCATTTTTTTCAATTTCTGGGGATCACCTACTAGCACAAGTCTGTGTACCACTAGTAGCAAATAATCCAACAATTCTACCCACACAGTCTGAGGACTTCCTACACAACCCTCTTACCATCACAGCATCTTTCACTACTAGTATTATAATACCAACTTAATTTCCACACACATATCATTTTACAGCAGGGCAACATCAGGCCATCGGCAGGACCTGCCCATGTGACCACCTGGCGGCCAATTGCGGGACTCCGTTCTCGCCGCGGGCTCGTAATGAATGTATTACAAGCTTTCAGTGCTGTTAGTTGCGAGGGGGGCTCCAGCATTCTGGATGCCCCCCCGAGCTTCTTGCGATCACCAGACAGCAGGACCAACACCCGTTAATGTAAAAAGAAGTGTTGGTCCGGTTTAAATGTCCTGTTATTATTGAATATTTCTTGCATGCTGGCTGTGCATAATATGCATATAATTAGTTTTACCCTGTCTGTAATTTCTACCTTGTACAGTGCCATGAAAGATGGTGGTGATTTATAAAAACAATAATAGTTATAGCAGTACTGAGGCCTAATCTTGATGCAGCAATTTCCACAGGCAAATGGCAACATTTTGTTGAAATCCTTTCCAAAAAATTGAAGGCTGTGTACTGAATCCCAGAAACAAGTTCAGATCACTTCCTCAGCTTTAACCCCTTTGAAGAATATGGCATATATATATATATATATATATATATATATATATATATATATGTGTTCCCACAAATGGGAATCAATAGTATGCCACCCTTCTGAGACCTTCCATTTGCCTAAACAGTAGTTTCTGACCACATAAGGGTTATTGCCTTATTCAGGTGAACTGGCACAAGAGTTTGTGTGGTCACTGGCTCACTTTCTGGGGAATAGGAACATTTGAGAAGTGGAGGCTTACTCATTATTATCGGTGTGGGCGCCACTTGAGCTCCTCATCCGAAAAGTTCAGCAGTGCCCGCTCCACAGCGTCAGCTTCTGGCCAGCAGCCATGTCAGCTGTAGCGCTCCTGACCAGGCATAGATCGCAGTGCACAGCTTATATAAGCCTATGCGCTAGCAACACCTAGCGCCAGCCAAGAGCCCCGCAAGCTGACAAAATTTATGAAAAAAATACCAAGAGGTGCTCAAAAAGGGAATTTAGGCACACCGAGCCTGTTGGATTCCCAAAGTTTTATTTTTAGGGTTTTTATTTTTTATAAAAATGGGAATTGCATTAGGGACATTAAACAAACATGACATAGCTTTCTCACTGCCCAAATCACAAGTTTGCAGCACAAAATAAAAAAATCTGAAAATGCATATAAAAATAATCCCAACTAGCCCAGGGATCCCGTGGCACATACACCAGCCCCCCAAAAATCTACTAAAATGCTTAAATAACTGTAACTATCCCATCCCATTGAAATGTATGGGATAAGGCTACAAATTGCAGGATGAGCGCCTGGTCCTATCTGGCATTGTAAGGAACTCAGCGCCAACCCTTATCCCATCGCCGGTGCCGTTGATAGATGGGGCATTACCTGGCACTATCACAGGCACTGTGGATTTTTGACTTGATACATACACCTTTTTGACTGGGACTTGACACTCACCTGACACTTATCTGGCACTACCTGGCACTATGTTGCCTTAGCCTTTCTTAAATAACCCCCTAAATCGACCTGTTATTGGAAAAATGCCCCAGTGTTATACACTTCTGTGAAAGACCTGTGGGTTTGAGATTAATGTCTTAATTAGTTTAGTTTCCAAAATGAGGTCACTTGTACGGAGGCTTCTGCTGTTTTGGCAACTGAAGAAGCTCTGCAAATGCAGGGGCGTAACTACAGGAGATGCAGGGGTAGCGACCACACTGGGGCCCAGAAGGTCAGATGACCCCAACATTGTGGCTCCTACACCTTAGCAGATTTGTCCTCACATGGTAGGATGTACTTGAAAAAAAAAATTGTCTGAGCTGTCTCTGTCTTTAGTAGTTGTATCCAAGTGAATTAAAATTAAATGAAAAAGGTTACTGTATGAGCAGTGAATGAGCCCCAATTTAATGTTCGCCCCAGAGCAAGGCCACATTTAGTTACACCACCGTAATGCAACATGGTGCCTGCAATGTATTGCAGCCAATTCTGTGTTCCAAAAGTCCAGTAAAGCTCCAGTAGAGCTCCTTTCCTTCTAAGCTCTGCCATTTGCCCATACAGTGTTTTCTGACTAGATATGGGGTAATTCTGTGTGTGGGAGAAATTGCATAACAAATTGTGGGGGGTTACTTTCACCTAGTACCTCTAGTGAAAACCAGTGGGATATCAAGGAGCATTCAAAAGCTATTGCCAGCTAAGCTCATCAGTAACCTGAAAGTTAAGACAAAGTAACATAGTAACATAGTATGTAAGGCTAAAAAAATACTTTAGTCGACCCAGTTCAACCTGTACCTAAAGAGACATGAAAAATTGCCACTTTTACTAAGCAACCGCTAGATGGCAATAGAGAGCTCTGACAATTTGTAGCCTAATACGATATAGCATTATGATAAAAATAGCTTAAAACTTAAAGGAGCAGTATCGCGAAATTTGCATTAAAAAAGATAAATATTTAAATAGCCACACAATAGCTTCTAACATGTGTATAAATAATCTGGCGATAGAAATAGGAAAAAATGTATGCCTTTCTTTTAAATTGTATAATTACAATGGCTCAGTCCATTTGCTGAATAGGGGGATCTGCTGGGTTGTTTTTAGTGAGCTGCTTCATTTAGCCCACTGGTCTCCTAGCAACACTTTACCTCAGAGGCTGACACTGTAATCAGTGGTAACGGCTGTGTGTGTGTGAGGTGCTGCTTTTGTTATGAGACCAGGTGACTCAAATGTGTAAAATCTATACAAAATAAACTAAACTGACTGAAAATGACTGAAATTCTTCTTTGAATAACTGTGCAGGAAAATCTAAAAGTGGAACAAAACCCTGAGTTTCCGACCCTGAAGTCTATAAGACCCGGCCATTGACCTCCCCCCTTGGGCATTCTAAATCCGGATGCCCACTGTGTGAAACGACCCCTGGATAACCATAGATCCCCTCATTTTTCTGGCGCGCTCACGCAGATAGTCATTTAGACAGGCCGGGCGGCCAGGAAGGTTACTGCTCAGGCTCCCCATCTGCGTGCAAGCAGAGCTGATTGGATGAGAGCCCGCGCATGCGCTGTGGGACAGGGAAAGGTACGTTTTCACAGGCGAACTTGGGGATTTCACATATCAGGGCATCCCAAGTCGGGATGCCCCTAGGGGCACAAAACAAAACTCCAGATAGTGAAAATCCTGGGTTGGGCTTTGCTCAAAACACACAAAGCTGAAAGAAAGATCATATGGAAAAGTGAAAAATAAGAATATGAAAGAGAAAATGGTAAACTGAAAGATTCTGCAGCAGAGCCAACATGAAGGGAAAACTCAAAATCAGCTAAATGACTTCTAGAGCTTTTCTCTCTGTTTTAGATATATGAGTTCTGGCCAGGCAATGTTGCAATGTTGTTATCTTATGCTGGACGGCTGCCAGCACTGAACAGCTGAGACTTCTGATACATTGTTTCTCCCTCTCCTCAGCATGGAACAGGCCAGAATGTCGGACCGACACTCAGCAGACATAAACATGAGCTATTAGTCTCCATCTGCACAACACACACATCATTTTTTTCTAAATTTGTAATTGTTACTCCAACACCTACCTACATTCAAAGTACCATTTAAATATAAGTCACCAAGAAAAATTTGCGATACTGCTCCTTTAAGTTGAGCAATAAAATGAAATGCGATCAATTTATTTTAAAATGTTAAAATGTCTTTTTTAAATTAAATATATTTTTTTAAACCTAAATGAACTAGAAAGGCCAATTCTTTCAGGCTGTACTGCATCAATACTAGAGATGGGCGAACCTGAACTGCAAAGCTTCCCAACCTCAAACACGGACTTCAGGCAGATGTCCGTGTTGGAGTTTAGGGTCCAGCCCAGCCCATCAACCCACTTTACCTAAGGGTGCAAACACCTCGGCCTGCGATACTTGGAAGTGGTGACAGCGAAGCAGCAACAGTGTTTAATTTTGGCCCCAGCTGGGGGTACAAAAAGATGGCCCCTGTCTCCCATGAGTGAGGACACTTCTAGTGTTAGCACTGCCAGATGGCACTAGAAGTGTCCTCACTCATGGGAGCTGGTGGGCATCGGTCTGTAACCTCGACAGGGGCCAAATTCAAACGCCGCTGTCGCTCCGCCAAAAGGAGAAGGATTGAGCAGCAGCACTCTTACTGCTGCATACTCTTCAGCCACAGCCACCCCCCAAAGTTCAGGTCTCCATTGATTTGGCCGTGCTTGCCGGACCTGAACTTTGGGATAGAAAAAAACCCTTTTCTAGGATAAAATCCAGGATTTTCTGTTTATTAACACTTTAAATGTAACTCACATGGTTGCCTCCCCTGCCGTTAAAGCGGACATTCAGCATCCTTTAATGAAAAGCCCAAACCCTTAAAAAACTATTCCCCAGCATCTAAAATTAATATATTTAACGTTTTTAATCACTTACTTTTTATTCTTTTCTTCACTGGCGTGCAACTCTGTTCAGCACTCTAGGATATGGGCGCCGCCATCTTGGCTCAGTAGAATCACATACTGAGGAGAGGAGAGGGGTAATAAGTGCAGGGGAGCTGGAGGTCAGGAAAAGGTCAGCAGTGCCAGAATGCAGAGCGGCACAGTCAGAAGACACTTCCTGTTTGCAGGCTGCCTGCAGGGCCATATTTAGGGTTCATGCTGCCCTAGACACTCTTTATGTTTCACCCCCCCAACCAAGTGGAAGAAGAAGAATGGCTCGAAGACCCAGTTCAGGAGGCTACAACAGTGGAGTATATGGGGGATACGGCAAGTCAGCAAAGCTGGTGGAGACTGAAACAAGGTTGGCAGGGTTCAGCAGTGAGTGAGTGGAGATGGCACTAGAAAATAGAGAGTTAGTGGAGACTGGTGCCAAGTCGGGAGTGATGAGTGTAAGAAAGCCAAACTGTAATGTAGTGCTGAGGACAGGCTAACATACAGAGCGTCAAAATGACAGGCAGAGGGCACTGCGCTCAGCTTCCCATTATTTTTGTCTCTAGTTCTAGATTAGCCTAAAGAAACCATAGAATAAACAGAATGTAAATAGAATGCAGATATAAAGCAGTGGACCACTTTTTGCAAGTTAGTAGCCAAACTAAACTTAATAGGCATATTACAGGAAGATCTACCCAGACCCCACAAATTATAATCAGAACTCAAAGCGCAACTGGCAGCTTAGCCAGCCAATCAGTGCAGTACCAACCCAGGTCTCACAATGATTAGCCAATTAAGCAGTAGCCACAGAGTGTGGGGGGTGGCCGCCTGGTGCTGGCCAGGTAAGTCACATGTTTTATTTTTAAAATGAACCAATTACCGGCCCAGCTGGCTCTGGTCTCTAAAAGACTCCAGGGCCAGCCGACTAAGGGCCCCTGTGGCATTCCAGCTCGGGATGCCCCCCACAATGGCCTGCAAACCCCTAACTTTTCAGCCCGTCCCTCGCTGCAATTGAGTGCCAAATCCCTGCAGGAATGTGTGCTTCTGCGCCCAGCCCCACCCAGCCCGGGAGCACGGATATTACGCAGGGAAGCTAGCGAGGCTGATGCACAGTCCAAAACAATGGCATTAGTATGCACAGCATAGTGCTGATTGGTCAAGAACCCGCACGTGGGAGCTGCTGAAAGGTGAGTTGAGTGGGCAATTAGGGGGTTTCACACAGCGAGGAATCTCAAATGGTGATGCCCCAGGGACAAGTACCAATCGCTAGTATAATCAAATTCCTGGTGATTTGGCAGGGGTCTGTGTCCAAGAGGCCAGACCCACCCACATTTATCAATTACAGCCATCGCAAAATTATTGGTTGGTAGTTGGCACACCGTGGGAAGGAAAAAGCATGAATAATTGCTGAGGGTGCTCTTTAAGATCCTGAGGGCATCACCACACTGCATCAATTACAGCCATCCAAAAACTATTTTATTAAAAAATAGGTACAGATCACATTTGCTCACAGTGCTGCTCAATTTTTCTTACCAGATGCTCACTCCCTCATTAAAACCGGGGCTCTGTGATTGTAGGCCGGCGATCGTTGGATCGACGCGGTGGCTGGCAGCCAATCTTGGTTCCATTTTACTAAGGGAGCAAGGATAAGGTAAGAAATGGGCCTGCAATCAGGGAGAGAAATTAGCAAAGAACAAACACTTCATCAACCCCTCACACCATTAGCCCCACACATCAGTTATCCCACAAACACACACCATTATCCCCATTATACCCCCAATCTATTACTCTCCACTACACGCACACTATAACCCCACACCTAACCCTCACACCTGTTAATCAGACCATAACCAGTTTTGTCCAGCCCTGTAGCCTAAAAGCCCCCAGCGCCAGCCAATTACCTCTCCCCAGGGCATGATTCACCACTTTCCAGTCATCCCACAGCACATACGCAGCCCATGTGTTAGGGCGAGTGCTGCACGCTCATCTCACAGCAAGTCACTTACCTCCACGGCTGCATGCAGCCATCATCCATCTTGCAGCACTCCTCTCATGGCTGCATCCAGCTGCCGCCCTTCCCCCAATGCTTCCTCCTCACATGCTCAGGTGCGCGCACGTCTCCGTCCACTAGAGGGCGAGCGCACTGGATTCCTGAGATTTAAAGGGCCTTTACAGCACTGATTGGTGTTTGGTCATCCAATCCTGCATCCTCTTCCCCTATTTAAAGAGGCACTTCCTTCCTTCAGTGCCGGATCTTGGTTTCTCCATGCCTGTTGACAGTCAGACATTCTTGGATTGCTCACCCGTGTACCGACCTCTGCCTGTCCCCGACTCTGAACCTTTGCTGCCTGCCCCGACCTCGGCTACTCACCTTTACCGCGAACCTGTGCTGCCAGCCCCGATCTCTGCCTGTACTTACTACGCCTTTTTGCCTGCCACTTGTGTACCTCACTGAACCTCGGCTGACTGTGGGACTGGGCCGCTGTTAGGGGGTAGCGACCTGGGAGTCACTCGCCGCACAAGACCAACCTGCCTTGCGGTGGGCTCTGGTGAATACCGGTGGTTCCTTAGACTCCGCTCCCCTGACACGGTACCTGCCATCGGTTCCACAGTTAAGCGGATCCACACCCGAGTCCGCTCCACCCGGTCCGTGACAGTAAGATCCGGCCATGGATCCCGCTGAGGTACCGCTGCCTGATGCCACTCAATTGCCTGCTATTGTGGCTATGCAGTCCCGCCAAATTAATCAGCTCTCGGCTATGATGCAGCAGTTACTATCGATTCAGCAACAGCAAGTGCCACCACCGGCCCCAGCTTTGCCGCCACAGACTCCTGTAGCATCTACTGCTAGAATCCGTCTCTCCTTGCCGGCTAAATATGACGGGGATGCCAAGTTATGCCGAGGCTTCCTTGCCTAGTGCTCTCTACATTTAGAGTTGTTGGTGGATCAATTCCCCACTGAACGAGCTAAGGTGGCCTTTGTCATTAGTTTGCTTTCTGGAAAGGCCTTGGCCTGGGCCACTCCTTTGTGGGATCGCAACGACCCTGTCACTTCTAGTATTCACACCTTTGTTTCAGAATTTCGCCAGGTCTTTGAGGAGCCTGCCCGGGCTTCATCTGCTGAATCGGCTCTATTGAACTTGGTCCAGGGTGAATTGTCCGTCGGGGAATACGCCATCCGGTTCCGTACCTTAGCATCCGAACTGTCTTGGAATAATGAGGCCTTGTGTGCCTGCTTCAAGAAAGGACTTTCTAGTAAAATTAAAGATGCTCTAGCTGTGCGTGACTTGCCTTCGTCTCTCACTGAGCTCATCCATCTGGCCACACGCATTGATGTGCGTTTTATTGAAAGGCGTGAGGAATTCCGCCAAGAAAGAGATACTCAGCACCCTAGGAGGGCATCCCTGTCCTATTCGCCCTCCTCGTCAGGGAAACGGGCGCACCTAGTGGATGTGGGAGAGGCGTCCCTGGGTGTATGTGCTTCCTCTCCACGTCTCACGGTTTCTGTGCAACTTATCATCGCACCTACCACCTCTTTGAATTTGTCCGCGTTTTTGGATTCGGGCTCTGCAGGAAACTTTATAGAGGCCTCCTTGATTAATAAATTTAATATCTCTGTGAACCGCCTCGCAAAGCCCTTATTTATCGCCTCAGTCAATGGTGACAGACTGGACTGTACCGTGCGTTATCGCACCGTTCCCCTTCTTCTAAAGGTTGGACTTTTCCATCAAGAGAGTATTGAGTTCTACGTCCTCCCTAATTGTACATCTAAGATTCTTCTCGGCTTACCTTGGCTTCGACGTCATGATCCCACGCTTGATTGGAACACCGGCGACATCAAGACTTGGGGTGCGGCATGCTTTAAGAGGTGTTTGAGGTCCGTTCCTGTTCGACCTATTCCTGCTTCAGCCCCATTACTTGGCCTGCCTGAGGTCTACTGGTCCTTTTCCGATGTATTCTGCAAAAAACAAGCAGAGGTACTTCCGCCTCATTGCCCTTACGATTGCCCTATAGACCTCTTGCAGGGTACCACTCCACCTCGTGGTCGTATTTACCCCCTCTCGGCTCCGGAGACACAAGCTATGTCTGAGTATATTCAAGAAAATCTGCAAAGAGGGTTTATACGGAAGTCTTCCTCTCCAGCAGGCGCGGGTTTCTTCTTCGTGGCAAAAAAAGATGGCTCTCTACGCCCCTGTATTGATTACCATGGCCTCAATAAGATTACCATCAAAAATCGTTACCCTTTGCCTTTGATTGCTGAATTATTTGACCGTCTGCGTGGGGCCAAGGTTTTCACCAAACTTGATCTGCGAGGGGCCTATAATTTGATACGTATACGTGAGGGCGATGAATGGAAGACAGCCTTCAATACCCGCGATGGCCACTTCGAGTATTTAGTGATGCCCTTTGGTCTTTGCAATGCACCCGCTGTATTCCAGGAATACGTAAATGACATTTTTCGGGACTTGCTTTACTCCTGTGTAGTTGTATATTTGGATGATATACTCATCTTTTCATCTAATCTGGAAGAACATCACCGTCACGTCCGGCAAGTTCTGTCTCGCCTCCGTCAACACCACCTTTACGCCAAGTTGGAGAAGTGTCTTTTTGATCAAACCACCTTACCCTTTCTTGGATATATTGTCTCTGCTCGTGGTCTCCAGATGGACCCCAGCAAATTGAAAGCAGTTTTGGACTGGCCACGTCCTATTGGCCTACGGGCTATTCAACGCTTCCTGGGCTTCGCCAATTACTATCGACAGTTTATTCCCCACTTTTCTACTGTAGTGGCGCCCATTGTGGCTCTCACGAAGAAGAACGCCAATTCTAAGTCTTGGCCTCCTCAGGCGGAAGAGGCCTTCATTGCCTTAAAAAAAGCCTTCTCCTCTGCTCCGGTGCTGTCTAGGCCAGATCCATCTAGGCCTTTTGCCCTTGAAGTAGATGCCTCATCCATTGGAGCCGGAGCTGTGCTCACTCAAAACTCTTCTACTGGCAGAATTCTCACCTGCGGGTTTTTTTCGAAGACCATTTCTCCGGCTGAAAGAAATTACTCTATTGGAGATCGGGAGTTACTCCCCATCAAGTTGGCATTGGAGGAGTGGAGACATCTCTTAGAAGGTTCCGCACATCAGGTGTCCATCTATACTGACCATAAAAATCTGTCTTATTTAGAAACTGCCCAGCGACTTAACCCACGACAAGCTCGTTGGTCGTTGTTTTTCGCCCGTTTCAACTTTCAAATCCACTTCCAGCCAGCCGCCAAGAACATCAGGACGGACGCCCTTTCTCGCTCCTCAGACATCTCTGGTGTTGAATCCACTCCACAACATATTTTTTTGATTGAAAAAATATCCTTTATTTATATAGTTGCACATATAAATACATAAGACGGTACATTCTTTCCATGTATTGCATCGCAGCGCACAAGTCACTACAATACAGATACATCTCAATACATACAATAAATTACATTCGTGTTTAGCGGCAGGACGTCTGATGTGTGGTGCCTGGCTAAGTGCCCTGCACCTCACATCCTACGTGCCACCGCCTCTACTCGTATACAAAGTGGGCCATGCCTAATGTGTAGTCTTGGACTAAGGGTCCCCGACCTCACATCATTCATGAGTCCACCACATTCATACCGCAACTATCAGAATATTTTTAAACATTTGTGGGCGATGCCTGATGTGCCGCCCTGGACAAAGGTCCCAGGCAGCACATCATTCATGGGTCCACCGTACACAATACAAAAGTATGAAAAACATGACAGTTTGTATATACAGTGTGGGCCATGCCTGATGTGCCGTCCTGGACAAGGGTCCCTGACTGCACATCATTCATGAGTCCACCGATTCAAAATTTACATTACATAAAGCAACGGTCTGTGGGGGGTTGGGGGTGGGGGAGGAGGGGGGGGCAAGTGGGAACACAGGGCCGAAGCTTTATTAAGACATGAAACGTGGAGGGGAGGGAGGGGGAAGGGAGAAAAACAATCGAAGAGCCACTCAATCGTCTTCCTCATCTTCCACACCGAAGTCCATCAAGGAGTAGTCTCTGAGCAGGCTGTGGATCAGCCTGCGACAGTCCTCGATTTTCATCCACTCCCGCCTTAGGATGAAGCGGTTGCGGGCGCACCAGATAGCGTCCTTAAAACAGTTCATAAGGCGCCAGGCGCGCTCCACTTCCTCCTCAGAAAAGTTGCCGTGGAATAGTCCGTACAAAACGCCGCAGTGGGTAACTGCGTTCCTTGGCACTCCACAGTCTTTCAGTTCTGACCCTAGGGCGTCCAACAAGGCCTGGGCATAGGAGCAATCCCAAAAGAGGTGACGGGAGGTTTCCTCGCAGACAACACACAGCGGGCAGTGTCTGTATCTGCTCAACCCCCGGTCGTGCATGAAGGTCCTGATGGGCAGACCTCCCTGGATTGCTTGCCACGCCAGGTCCTTGTGTTGGTTGGACAGTCTCCTGGAGGACACGTTCTTCCACACAAACCTACACGTGTCCAGCGGGAGCCCCAGGATCGGTTCGGTCTCGTCCTTGGCTCGGATGAGCCTGTAGACTGTCTTGGGCTTCCACAAATCAGCTTTAACTCCTGCCAGTTGTTGTTCCAGGATGAAATCCTCAACGTCCTTGTAGAACCAGGGGAGGTTCCAGGCGTATGGCACGGAGCTGTCCCATTTGGCCCAGCCAAATTTCCTCCACACCCGGAGGAGGAAAAAACGGGACATGGCATGACCCACTCCACAACATATTATCTCGCCTGAATCCACTCCGCACCCGCGGCTTCATGGGCTTCCTACACACATTGTGTCCGACAGAGGTGTGCAGTTTGTTTCCAAGTTCTGGAGAGCCCTTTGTAAACAAATGAAAATTAAACTGGACTTTTCCTCTGCTTATCACCCCCAGTCAAACGGCCAGGTGGAAAGAGTTAATCAGATTCTTGGGCATTATCTTCGCCATTTTGTTTCTGCCCGTCAAGACGATTGAGTCGATCTTCTGCCCTGGGCGGAATTCTCGTATAATTTCAAGGATTCTGAGTCTACGAGGAAGTCCCCGTTCTTGGTAGTATACGGTCGGCATCTTCTTCCGCCTCTGCCCTTGTCCACGTCCTCTGGAGTACCCGCCGTGGATGACATCACACAGGATTTCTCTACCATCTGGCAAGAGACCCAACGTGCCCTTTGTCAAGCTTCCGCCCGTATGAAAGTTAGCGCTGATAAGAGGAGAAGAGCTCCGCCTGTCTATTCTCCAGGAGATAAGGTGTGGCTGTCGGCGAAATATATCCGCTTCAAAATTCCTAGCTACAAATTGGGCCCCCGTTACCTGGGTCCTTATAAGATCAAACAACAGATCAATCCAGTTTGTTATAAGCTACACCTACCAACATCACTGCGAATTCCCAATTCTTTCCACTTTTCCCTGTTGAAGCCAGTTATTGTCAATCGATTCTCTCCTAAAACCTTGGTGCCTGCCCCAATCTCTGGTACTGAGGATGCCTTTACGGCGAAAGAGATCCTGGCCTCTAAGATCTCCAGGGGTAAAAGATATTTTTTAGTCGACTGGGAAGGCTGTGGACCTGAAGAAAGATCTTGGGAGCCCGAAGAGAATATTCTAGACCGTAGTCTCATCTCAGATTTTCTTGGCCCCAAGAAGAAGGGGAGACCCAAGGGGGGGGTACTGTTAGGGCGAGCGCTGCACGCTCATCTCACAGCAAGTCACTTACCTCCACGGCTGCATGCAGCCATCATCCATCTTGCAGCACTCCTCTCATGGCTGCATCCAGCTGCCGCCCTTCCCCCAATGCTTCCTCCTCACATGCTCAGGTGCGCGCACGTCTCCGTCCACTAGAGGGCGAGCGCACTGGATTCCTGAGATTTAAAGGGCCTTTACAGCACTGATTGGTGTTTGGTCATCCAATCCTGCATCCTCTGCCCCTATTTAAAGAGGCACTTCCTTCAGTGCCGGATCTTGGTCTCTCCATGCCTGTTGACAGTCAGACAGTCAGCCGTGTACCGACCTCTGCCTGTCCCCGACTCTGAACCTTTGCTGCCTGCCCCGACCTCGGCTACTCACCTTTACCGCGAACCTGTGCTGCCAGTCCCGATCTCTGCCTGTACTTACTACGCCTTTTTGCCTGCCACTTGTGTACCTCACTGAACCTCGGCTGACTGTGGGACTGGGCCGCTGTTAGGGGGTAGCGACCTGGGAGTCACTCGCCGCACAAGACCAACCTGCCTTGCGGTGGGCTCTGGTGAATACCGGTGGCTCCTTAGACTCCGCTCCCCTGACACGGTACCTGCCATCGGTTCCACAGTTAAAGCGGATCCACACCCGAGTCCGCTCCACCCGGTCCGTGACACCATGGTGGGATTTCTCTGGCTTAATGGCCACAATGGGCCCGCAAAGCAGGAGGGGAACAGCCAGCAGGTGCTTCCAAATCTTCCATTAATAATAGATAGCCAGGTGACACATGCACCAGTAAAGGGGTGCCAAACCCCATGTTTTGGTCTGTTTTAACATTCCACACATACAATTAAAGTGGAACAAATCCCAAGAATTTGACTATCCCCCTTTTGTGCCATTCCCCAGGGCATCTCAAATTGGGATGCCCCGTTGTGTGAAACCCCCAGGGTGGCGGTATTCCCTCACCTACCGGGTCCAACGGCACATGGTCGAATGAGAGCAGCCATTCGGCAAATGGCTCTCACTGACTTCAAAGGCTAGCGCAAGCTGCCTCATCCCCAGCGGCGTGTGCGCTCCTGCCTCAGCGTATCTCTCTGAAAACAATGTGAGCCATTTGCCGTATGACATCGTCACAGCAAACGGCTCTCATTGAACGAGAGTCCGCACATGTGCCGCACCCAGAAAAGGCGAATGATTAACGGCACCCCGAGGGTTTTCACACAGTGGGCCAGTGGCTTCTTTTAGATTCCAGGGCTAGCCCGGCTGGGTTTTGTTCCACTTTAACCCCCCACCTACACACACAATTCCACCCTCCACTACATAACACCATTAACCACACGCATTGTGAAAGCAAATAAAATACAGTTTTGAACAGCCCTAAAGTCTAAAGGACTCCAGGGCCAGCCGACTCCCTCTTCAGGATGCTCCACTGTGTAAATCCTCCAGGGATAGCCACAAATCTTACCCCATCGATCCCATAGTGCATGTGCAGCCAGAGGTGGCATCTCCCCGGCTGAATGGCCAGTGCGGGCATGTAGAGCGGGAGGTCACTGGATCTCCATTGATTCTGAATAGATTGCCAGGCAATGCAAAATACTCTGAATTACTGTAACCTGCACATGCGCCATGGGAGAGAGGTAAGAGTTTTGGCATTACCTGAGGTTTCACACACAGGAGGATCCTCAATCATGTTTACCAGCTTTTAAAGCGGAACAAAACCCAGGAATTTGTTACGTATCCCTGAGGCTTCTTAAATTGGGATGCCCTGCTGTGCATTACCCCCCAGTTCACCCGTAAAAACTCACCTTTCCACGCTCCAGTGGCGCATGCGCGGGCTCTCAACCAGTGAGAGCCACCTGCTGTAACTATGTAATTTGGCAGGTGGCTCTCATTGACTTGAATGGGGAGCTATGTGAATGGCTGGGGCTATATCGCGCACACACCACCGGGCCAATCCATTCCCTCCCTGTGAGGTATCCAAAATCGGGATGCCACGCTGTGTGAAACCCCCCAGGTCGCCCGCTACACTTACCTTAATCCCGGTCCAACGCCCGCATCCCCGCTATCCCACTAGCAGGGCACGTGCCCGCGCCAGGCATTTGTGAATGACCGGCGCGGGAGCGCTCCCTGTTAGAGGTAGCGCGCGATGCAATCGCCACCGCGCTCTGAGCCACCAAGACGTCACTCAGACGTGCATGGCTCAGCAGCTCAGAGCACACTGATTAGACAAACGCCCGTGCATGCGCCCTAGGAGTTGATGCGGAAGATTTGGGGGTATCACATAGTGGGGCACCCGGGGGAGTGGACCAAAACCCAGAAAAGTCAAAATCCTGGGTTTTGGTCTAGTTTAACCTTCCTTCATCCTACTGCGCATGCACAATCTCGTGTCCAATCAGCGCTTTATGCCGTGCAATTTAATGCACAGCATAAAGAACCATTTGTACAAGAGTTGTGGCACAGGGAAGAGCGGCCACTTACCTGGTCTCCTGTTGTGCGCTGAAGCCTGCGAGACCACACCCCCCGAACTCCAGCACTCTCGCAGAAGACAGGTGCGGCTGCAAACGGAGGTAGGGCGGGATGGGGGGGCAGGGCAAGGAGTGGGGCGGACGTTGCTAGGGGAGGCAGGGCGAGGAGTGGGGCAGGGGATGCGAGGGAGGGCAGGGCGAGGAGTGGGACAGGGGATGCGAGGGGGGGCAGGGCGAGGAGTGGGGCAGGGGATGCGAGGGGGGGGAAGGGCGAGGAGTGGGGCAGGGGATGAGAGGAGGCAGGGCGAGGAGTGGGGCAGGGGATGCGAGGGGGGGCAGGGCGAGGAGTGGGGCAGGGGATGCGAGGGGGGACAGCACGACGTGGGGCGGGGTTGCATTTTATGAGCCGCCGCCCCACACCTCGCCCTGCCCTCCCGCTTGCAGCCGCCGCCTGTCTTGTTTGACAGGAGCGGCTCACTAGCAGACAGGTGGCGGTGGTGGGGTGGGGCGGGGCAGTGTGGTGCGGGGAGGGTTCCCACTGAACTACCAATGAGTTTTATCGCCGCCATCCCCGCAGCGCTGGTAGGCTCAATTCAGGTACGTTTTTTTTTTTTTTAACTATTATTCTTATTTCTTTGGCTAGAGCCCGCCCCTGTCTGTAGCTCCGCCCTAGGCACGTGCCTACGTGTGCCTAGTGGCAAATACGGCCTTGGCTGCCTGCACCTCCATGGACCGCCATCTTGGATGTTTAAAGGCTCATAACATGCAGTAGATGCAGGTAGGATAATTTTTAATGTGGGCAATCTGTATTTACAGCGTGGGGGAAACATATAAGATGGACTCTTATTAAGGGTGAAGGTCCGGTTTAATTGCCAAGCATGTGAGAGTTACAGGACTGGCTTTCCCCCCTGCTAGCAGCCAAATAAAGTAAAAAAAAAAACACAACAACAACAAGGGACCCCTTGATCAATCCGGCAGGGTCTTCTCTTTTCCTCGGGCCCATCTGATCCACCCCCAGGGCTCTTCTGGCTTCAGAAGAGGGCCCGGAAAAGAAGAAAACAAAATAGCATTTAATGACCGGCGGCCGTGATCCCTCCTGCCGGGTTTCCTCTTCACCAGGCTGGGGATGATCACTGAAGGGAAGTTGGAGGGGCAGACGGCTGTGATCCACTGCTTTTCCAGACCCCCTCCAGGGATCCATAAGACCCCCCATACCAGTTCACATGGCTTGGAGGCTGGCAAAAGTATTGTAGGCCCCTCATCTGAAATAGTTCATATTTCATTATGCGTATATTATATTTTATTTTATTGTTTTAGTTCTTCTATTTTTTATGTTTTTCCAAGCTTCTCTGTCTGACATAGCATATATGTTTCACAGGCTTCACATGAAGCGTTGATCTAGGTAGAGTCACTTGATTGCCTTGGGAAATGCACATCCCAGTCTGCACTATGTCGAAGCCCCTCGGCTTAAAACTCTGAAAGGCTCACCAGTTAACCCCCTCAACAATGACTGCTCTTTTCTTTTTCTGCCCCCCCCCCAACTCAGACTACCTAGTAGTGGGTCCTAAAGGACACCCTTAGTTGAGTATGTGCTATGGGAGCCGCCATAAGATCTGAGCTGGTCTGTCAGCTTACATGTGTATAATATAGCAGCTTACTCAATATATTGGTACACTGAAAACCAGAATACATTAATCTATTATCCAAAACACAGATCAACAGCAGACTGTTTCCACAATTATTTGTTTCTCGGCTTGGGGTACGCATACGCCAGGGGGGTACTCAAAGACGTTCAGGTGCATACCTACAGTGTACAGGGTGGTCTGAGGGGCCTGTTTTTTTATTTTTATGGTAAAACCTTATTCATTCTTGCTTTACAAGTTCTACAAGACCCCTGGCCCACTCATTTTGTTCATATTTATAACTGATCTCTTTACTCTGTTGAAACTTCTGGTTGCTAGTGCGTACTTGGCGTGAAAAGGTTGAGAACCACTGCTTTAAAACATGTATCATATTATTGATGATCTGGGTGCTACTGGTTATGTCTATTCTTTCCCTATTTGTGTCCTTCTTCCCATAGACTGTATACCCCTTTTGGTAAATCTGCTTCTTTGAACTCTTGGATTAATTCAAAGTGATGCCCCATGGTTGAACATCTGCTGTTTAACATCTCTGCCTGTTTCTACATTGCCAAAGTAATAACCACTCCGCAATTTAGTAGGAGGGGCCATCTTCAGAAGCGCACCTCAACCGATAAACAGAAATAACTGATTTATCTAATTATCTACAGACTATAGTAATATAAAAACTCAAAATACAACCTCCTCAACACCAAATGTGGGTACCCCACCCACTTCTGCCTGGCCCTGGATACTTTTTAAACTACACCTTACTTGAAGTGGAGCATTACCTCACCTTTGGTGGTTCAGATTCCAGGACCAGCTCCTGGCTTTCCCCTGGGGCAACCCAAATTGGCATGCCCTACTCTGTGAAACCCCCCAGGAAACTGGTAAACTCACCTTCTTCCTTGCTCCCTCGTAAATGTACACATCAGGCGGCTACATCCCCTGCATATTTTCACTGTGCTGCCGGCGATCCCGCCTCCAGACATTCAGATAAGCTGGGGATGGAAGCACAAGGGCTGCAAGGGATGCGGCTGCTCAAGCTCACAATTGCCATAAACAGAGCCATTGCCGAACATTACATATGTATGGCAAACGGCTCTGTTAGGACGAGAGCCCACACATGCGCCATTGGGCAGATACCCGGACTGGGTAGAGGTTACGTTTTTACAAGCAAACTAGGGGGTTTCACGCAGCCGGGCATCCCAAATGTGGATGCCTGTGGGGCAAGAAACAAAACCCGGCATAGTTCCGCCTTAACAAGCAACAACACCTCTGACCCCCTCTGGTACTATTGAGTGTCAAGATATATGACACATTAAGTGACCAATGAAAAGACTTTCAGTATATTAGTCAGTTAGTTTATTACGCCTGTTATTGGCAACTCTATGAACATCAGCACTAGAAGAAAAAGGCAGAGATTCTTCTAGAAAAGGCAGCTACATTTAAATCTATCTCTTAGAAATCTAATCCTTCCCTGACTGACCACAGAGTCTGACATGGAATCATCATCACCCAAACCAAAATGAAATTGCTACACCTATAAGCACTATTAAATATATAATAATATATAAAAATATATAATATATGATAATATATATAATATCATATTATTATATATATAATATATAATAATTTTCTCACCATTCATGGCCATGCTGGCTTTATCGTCTCCCAGAATGCAGTTTGGAAAGACGGTAATCTGTTCCTTGTCGATTCTCTGATGGTATATGAATATTGAGCCCTGGTTCAGTAAGGAGTATCATAAATACCATGAAATATTGAAATTATAGTTTAGGCTGAAATAATTCACAACCCTTGCATAAATGTGTACAGCAAGGATGCATGAGCACATTGCACTGAATCTGCAAGTTGAAGAGTGAAATAGCAGGTACAGCCTTTTATTCATTTCCTAAACATTGCACAGCTTGAAATGTACTAGTCAATAGCACAGCCCACAATCAACTCAATTACTGTGCAAATATCCCAAGTAGGGACGAGCGCCAGTAAATATATGTGCTAATAGATGATCGCTTTACTTTGACCTAAATAGATGGCTCTTTTAACACATCTTTAACAAAGTCATTATAAGGCAATCATTACCTTTTCAAGGTTAAACGGTGAAAAGAGGAAATCAGTTAATTAAATCATTGACTTACATGGACTTACACACCTTGGCCCATTTCCTTCCTCTAAGGGTGCTTGTTGGCCAAACTTTACAAGTGTATGAGCTTCAGGGGAGGATTAGATCATACAACTCAACATGTCTGGATACCTCCTAATAAATCATATGTTATAATGAGCCATGTATATTATGTTAAGAGTCTTCTCTTCCCCCGAATTAAGATAGAGGAGTTTGGCTAAAATAGCACTGATACCCCAATGAACAGATCCGCAATTGCACTAACAATTTGACCCCTATTATCAAGAATTGTCTCTACGATTTGTTAAGTATATAAAAAATTTAAAACGCGGGGATATTTATTACATAAAAATAACTTGCTTTATTGAAAACATTTTTCCTATGTCATATCGGCAATTTAGTGTGAAGCTAGTCAAATAACATCATCTTTTTTTATTATATAGAGGTTCAGCAATAAAGACATTAATATAAATATTTAATTGTAATAATTTTGAACCCCCAACAAAAGTTGTTAAGATCTGCTAAAGTAAAATGGGCATTAATTGCACCTTGCATTATGTCTAGGGATCATAAAGCACCTGTGAAATAGTAGCTCCCCCATCCTCCATCACAGTAAATGTTGTGTGACCTAATACAACCAGGGATGATGTAAGCACGGTTGTGTTTACTCACAGTTTAATTGCCTAATATTACAGCCATGATCATTTGGTGACTAGAGATGGATCATTTGTAACAGCAGGTCTGTGCATGTCCTTAGGACCAGAAGATGCTGAATATGAGGTTTCTAAACCCGGTCACTCCTCTGGTTCTTCTATCACAAATGGGTTTTCTGATAGATGGTTTGGCCTTCACGGAAGAATGGCTGTATTTACTTAATAGAGGGTACCAGGAAGCCATCTATGCATTCAAATTCTAACCCTCCTTATCAGGAGGCAGCAATATCAGATAGTCAGCAGCCCAGTCACCTGTTACCCCAGTGTTCCCCAACCATTTCTTCGAGAGCTCAGGAGAGAACAGGTCATGTTTTGCAGATCTCCCCACAGGTGAAAAAATTAGTGCTTTGATCTAGCCGGCAGCTATTTAGAGAGCCGCGAAATGTGACCTGTTAAGAAGAGAGGGTTGGGGGGATGGCAGGTAGGGAACCCTGTAAGCAGCTACATGGGGCCCTTTACCACCCAACAGTAAACCTGTTCCAATTGACTTCTGTACACCAATCTTTCAGTCTGTAAGTATCAAAATATACACCTTTACCCATCTTAACCCCCTAAGCACAGATACATTTTAAACACGCTCCAAGAATATAACTATATCAGCCCACATACCATCCCCTCATTAAACATATGCATATCCCACTTGCACCCTTGGTAAGCACTTATAAATGACCTTTATGTCCTTGTCTATCAGAGATTCTGGGCCTAGTAAAAGCAGGGACAATACATGGGCCCCATACAACAGCTATGTCTGTACTGCCCTGATAGCAGCCCTGAAGGTCACAGGGACAAAGCCATAAAAACACTTTAGCTGGAATTGGGCTTTAAAGTTTACAGGCTGTTCAGTGTAACAAATACTCAGTAGGAGGGGAAAACTGAAAGGGTCAATTATATTTGTTTTGTTACTGTACCTACAAAGGGGCCAACAATTGTACCTACACACTGGACCAACACTCAAAAATGATACGAAGCATGGAGGCATGTCAATTTGGAATACTCTTCCACACAAGACCTGGCCCTACATACCCAACCAGGATCACCAGCGAGGCTTACACATCCCAAGCCACATCCTCCATTGGCACCAGGGTTCAGTGGCCAGGTCCCAGCGACCAGAAGAGCTATATATGTGCTGCCTGAGATGGTCTTATTGGGGGGGGGGGGGGGGCAGGCAGGCATCATATAGAAACATAGAAGGTTGATTGCAGAAAGAGGCCATATGTTCCATCAAGTCTTAGGATAGAGGTATGTTTACCCCTGGAATGTTTAATTTTACTTACAGTTTATTGTTGATTTTCCTACCACCCCTACTGGAAGGCTACTACTCTTTCACTAAAATTTGTATTCTCACATTGCTCCTAATCTTCCCTCCACTGTAGCTTAAGACTGTGCCTTCTTGCTCTATTTTAATCATTAATGTACTGTCATTATTTCACCAATTGTCTCCCACTACAAGTGAACCAAACAGGTGAAACAGGTAAAACAGGTGGGTAGGCAAGCAAGTCTAAGTTTAACACAAGAGGGGTTTGGACTGCTTTAGGAAACCAGCGGTCATTCTTGATCACTTTATCAACAGCCAAGGTAGCTAGTATAGCTGTGAATAGATCCAGCATCTCCATGGACCTTTTATAGCCCCAGTTACATTTTTCAATTTTAGATCTAAAGCTCTATATCACTAGGTAGTTAGTTATGTTAACATTAATTGTTGGGTTGCCATAAACAAATATTGCTATGCTGATCATTTATGTGTAGTTGCAATTTCCACACTGCAACACTTTCACAGGTAAACTCTAATTGTTTTAGTGACAGACAAGAATGTTTCCTCTAAGATTTACATTTTTTAATGTTTGACCCTCTCATTCTTTGGCTATATATAGAGTGAAAACAAACACTTTCTCTAAATATTTCCAGCTTGTCAAGCATTTGTGTTATGTATGACCTCCTGGCAAAATGCTTTGACAGAGTTAATGGCAGTGCAATCAAGAAATAATGCACACCAACATTATAAAAACAATTCTACATTTTTTCCAACTAATGTACCAATAAACAATAATCACAATTTTGCATTTACTACTCTATATCTATCATTGCATTTCAAACAAGCTTTTGTTTATTGACCACGAACAAGGCTTGTAAATGCTCAGGGGCATGTTTTGATATTGATGGTTCCAATACAATCTAAATGGTATGGCCCCCTGTCCTTCGTTTAGACTTCCAACCCTCTCTAACGCTGGCAAATTAGCATTCATGACAAGTAATTTCATGGCAATTCTTCTATCACTAAAACAACTAGAACTGATAGTTCATTTCACCATCCACTCTCAATAGGTAATTTTATTTAAATTATGATCAAAGTAATAAAGTACTTTAAACACATTATACATAAGTCAAGTACATTGAAATAAATCATTTTTCATGCATGCATTATATCTGGCTTTCTGAGACAACATTTCATACATAAACCATATAATACATTTCTATATTAGGTACCCAACTTATGGTGCATGTACTAAAGCATGGATATATAGTCCTTAGCCCTGCTGAGCAAAGATTTACTTCTAAATATAATTCTGAATTCTCAGATATCTATATAGATGGTCCCTTTGTATAGCCAGTATGCGGGTAGCAATTATAATATCCACAAATAAATATATAATAATATTAATAGTTATTAATATATATATTAGATGAGCTTTATCAACTTAGCAGCTACAACTATTCATACAGATTATCCATGTATTCATGCATCCACAATAATATACAATATATCCAGTTATAAGCATTTATAACAGAAGAGAAACAGCAACTCCTATCAGCTACAAATATTCATATAGAATATTCATGTATCCAACATAATATTCTATATATCCCGTTATTAGTATCTATAATAGATAAGCATCAGCAACTCTTATCATCTACATCTATTCATATAGAATATCCATGTACTCAAGATAATATTTGGTATATCCAGTTATTAATATTTATAATAGATAAGCATCAGCAACTCTTAAAATCTACAACTATTCATACAGAATATTCATGTATCCAAAATAATATTCTGTATATCCCATTATTAATGATTATAATAGATGAGCATCAGCAACTCTTATCAGCTACAACTATTTATGCATATTATCCATGTATTCAGTTATTAGCATTTATAAAGGAGCAGTTATGACCTAATAGTTAAGGAATCGGCCGGGTCGGAGGTTGGCAGGTTCGATTTCTGGCTGGGGCATGACTGAAGTGCTCTTGACCAAGGCACCCGCAACTGCTCCAGCATGTGTGTACTCACTGATTGTAATAGAAAACGAAACAGCATCTTAGGATCAATCATTGGAATATTTAAGCTCTTTAATGATGATGATAAATTTGTTTGTTAAAGGGATTAAAATTAATTCAATTATTTAAAAAAAATGTATAATAAGTAACTAGTTACCTTTGTATGTTGATAAAAAAAATAGGTATATATTTTTCATACTAAATAGTGATAAGCAAAAAAGTTCCAAATTCAGTTGCCTTGACACAAACAAAGTTTATGGAAATAAAGGGTTAAATCCCACTGCCGTTGGTTTATAAGTTGAACACGCTGCTAGATCTCCCTTACCGCTGACACAAACACCTGAGAGGCGGTGGTGGCACCGGAAGTCAGAGCAGGGACAAATATCGTCCCCGCTCTGGCTTCTGGTGCCACCACTGCCTTTTGGGTGTCAGAACGCACTGTCACAAACCCTGCATCCCCCACTACCCTTTAACAGGGAGCGTTCCCACGCCGGCCATTCACAGATGCCTGGTGCGGGCATGCGCCATGCTAAAGGGATAGCGAGGATGTGGCCGTTGCATGCACATGCGTCATTGGACCGGGAACTAAGGTGAGTTTTGGGGCGACCTGGGGGTTTTCACACACTGGGGAACCCCCGATCAGGGTGCCCTGGGGGAAGCGACTCCAGGGTGGGTTTTGGTCCTCTTTAACAAATACTAAGGGGTTACTATTTATAAAAAGTGCACTTTAGGTGAAAAAAAGGTATACACTTGGTGTACACTTTTTGCATCTAGTTCTAAGTCCCCTCATTCGATTTAGCACCAGGTACATAAAGTGGCATTCCCTTTTACTGCCTAGGGGGTCGAATCAGCAACAGGTAAAAAATTTATTTTTCACTTTTTCGACCAATAAATCCTATGAATTTGCAAACCAGTTTCTAATACTGTAACATATTTAGCCTCAATTATTTTAGTTTTTAGCTATTTTATTATTAGCAATTTATTTATTTAAAAAAACTCATCCTATCCCTTTCAAATATACAATAGCCGCTATGCAGAGTGTTTATCTGCAATTTAATTACAGGACTGACTTGGTTGCCTTGCATGATTGTCTATTTTTTATATAAATACCAAAATATCCTACAGTCCACAGCCAGCTCCCTCTTTTTCCATCTACTAAGGTTATGTGTACATATGGGGGTTGATTCAGAGCCAGGGGAGAATTCTCACCCCTTTTTAGGAGAGAAAACTGCCATTAACTTTAATTATCTATTAGGTGAAAATTTACACCTAGTAGACAATGAAAGTAAATGGCACCTGGCTCTCGACCCCATAGGGACATTTCCATTGTAGACAATGGAGCACAAAAAAGCTTGTATTTGGAACTGATATTTATGTGGTGAAGTGATTCAGCAGGGAAAAAAAATGGGTACTTATCTTTTGTCCTGTACCACTGGGTTTTGCCAGGCCGGGGCTCCAGAACTCACCTGATTCTCCGCAACCTTCAGAGGCCAGACCATGCGGTCTGGATTGATGGCAGAACGGACTCGTAATTTGGCATCAATCACTGGCGTGTGGCCATGTCCTCTCCATTTATTGCAATGGAAGTAGTGGTAGTCCTTACACACCCCCTCTCCATTGTAGTGAATGAAGGGGATGTAGCCACACGACCTGTAGCTGATGGCATGGATGTGGCAGAGTATAAAGTTTCATGCCCCGAACGATCGGCGATCAGATAAGTTCTGGCGCACCACACCAGCAGTGACAAGCGGTGCAGGATGGCACAGGATATGTAGCAAAATCAGTGCTGATTTTGGGCAAATATGTAGTACCCATATGAATTTGGAAAAAAAGATCTGTTACTTATAGGTAGGGATGGGAAGCCCAAACCGCAAAGTTCAGGTGCGGGGGGATGCGGCTGGGGGTGCACTCATCTCCCTTTGGCCCGCTCGGGTGCTTAGGCATCCAGGCGGCTTAGCCATCAGCGGCGCCAAAGGGAGCCGAGTGACAGCGAGTGCTGTGATTGGCTGAGCGGGATGGAAGGTGGGAGCGAATAGAAGGTGAGTTGATCGGGCAACCTGTGGGAATACACACAGCAGGGCATCCCAATTGGGGATGCTGCTGCATGGAGGAGCAACACATGGGATAATAAAATTGTTGTTTTCAAGTGTTGTTCCTCTTTAAGGCTTTTTAGAAAAAAAACATTTTTGTGTAGTGTCCACTTGCTAAAACCACTTGGGTGTCAGTACTCTTTATTAGCACTAGCTCCAACAACTTGGGTGTCAGTACTCTTTAATATCAATTGTTATTGGAGTATCCGCTGGGTCAGGGCAGTTAAGGCCCTCTTGAAAAACTGTAGTGTCTACTTGCTCCAACCACTTGGGTGTCAGTACTCTTTAATATCAATGGTTATTGGACTGTCCTCTGGGTCACTGCAGTTAAGGCCCTCATGAATAAAAAAGCATTTTTGCATGTTTTCCACTGGTTCAAACCACTGGTGTGTCAGTACTATTTAATAGCACTTGCTCCAACCACTTGGATGTCAGTACTCTTATATACCGATTGTTATTGAAATATACACTGGGTCAGGGCAGTAAATAATAATCTTTCTTGTTTAGTGTCCACTGATTGAAACTAAATGGGTGTCAGTACTCTTTAATACCAATCACATCCACTGGGTCAGGGCAATACCAGTTGTTATTGGAGTATCCAATGGGTCAGAGCCATTAAGGCCCACTTGAAAAAAGTGTATCGCCCAATGTTTCAAACCACTTGTGTGTCACTGCTCTGTAATACCAATTGTTCAAACCACTTGGGGGGTCACTGCTCTGTAATACCAATTGTTCAGGCCATTTGGGGATTACTGCGCTATAATATCAATGGTTCAGGCCACTTGTGGATCACTGCTCTTTAATACCAATTGTTCAGTCCACTTGGGGTCACTGCTCTTTAATACCAATTGTTCAGGCCACTTGGGGGTCACTGCTCTTTAATACCAATTGTTCAAACCTCTTGGGGGTCACGGCTCTTTAATACCAATTGTTAAAACCCCTTGGGGGTCACTGCCCTGTAATACCAATTGTTTAAACCACTTGGGGGTCACTGCTCTTCAATACCAATTGTTCAGGCCACTTAGGGGTCACTGGCCTGCAATACCAATTGTTGAAACCCCTTGGGGGTTACTGTTCTGTAATGCCAGTTGTTCAGGCCACTTGGGGTCACTGCTCTTTAATACCAATTAGTCAAACTACTTGGGGGTCACAGCTCTTTAATACCAATTGTTCAAACCACTTGGCGGTCACTGCTCTTTCAATTGTTAGCTGAGTATCCACTGGTTTGGGCCACTTGTGTGTCAGTACTGTTTAATTTAATTTTAACAATTTAATTGTGGACACACCTGGTATTACACCCTCTTGGGCTTAAACCAGTTACTTGTAGGCACACCTGGCATTATACGCTTTTGAGCTTTGATAAACTATTTGATTTTAGGCATACCTGACATTATACTCTTTTTAGCTTTGATAAACTATTTAAGTACTGGCACACCTGGCAGTATATCAGCAATTATGCTGCCTCACGGGAAGTGGTGTAATAAAACTTGCAATTTAGAAGATCCTTTTAAAATGACTCCTTTATCCAAGGTTACATAATTAAAAGTCCATCACATTAGATTAATCCAATCAGATAGGCCCTCTGTGATGCGTTTCTTACCATAGTATGAGCCGGCATATTTGCTCAATACTGCTCAATTGGAACAGGAAACCAGCCCAGGCACCAGAAGTGAATTACTCTCTTGCGCTTTGATAAACTATTTAATTGCTGGCACACCTGGCATTATACTCTTTTGAGCTTCGATAAACTATTTAATTGTGGGCACACCTGGCATTATACTATTTTGAGCTTTGATAAATTATTTCATTGTGGCACACCTGGCATTAGACGTTTTTGGCTTTGATAAAATAGTTACTTGTTGGCACACCTTGCATTATACAAAGAGGCACACATGCAGACTTCAGAGTGCATTGTTATCTGTAGATGGCAACATAAATGCTGAAAGCTAAAATATATAGACACCTAATGTAGGGAAATTATATACCAAAACAGTGCCTTGAAGGTAAAGAATGAGTGCTTAAGAATAACTTTCATAATGAGCAGTAACACAACTCAAAATTAATTTGTTGGCTCTTTTACAACTCCCATTTTCATTTTATGTTCAGTTACTTTCCTTATTTCCCTAAGCCCCCCATTTGTCAGAAGTGGTTTACTCCTATGTAAGATAGAATGAAATTATGTAATTCAAAAATTCGTTCTCATATTCTCCTTACTCCACTTAATGCAAGAGTTTGCAGGAATACAAGATTATAATCTGAAAGTTGGATTTTCTATAAATATTATACTTGGTAGCTCTACAACTCTGGCAAAGTTCAAGAATGTCACTTAGGAGGTCCTCAGCAAATTATAGACATAAAAATGGAATCTCTCCACAAACTCTCATGACTCTCTTTCTGCTGGAGGAGAATCATTAGAGTCAGGCCAGATGTGAAAATCTCTTTCTTTATTGTCATCTAAAAGTTGATGTATGTATAAAACGGCGTCTTTTTCATATGTTATATAAAACCAATTGTTAATTTTGCTTTTCAACCATATGTTCCAAAGCTTTACCAGTCATTGTGTCAGCCAATGAAGCAACTTTGGCCTTGAAAAAAACTCAATTCATGAGAAAAAAGCCTGATTAGTGAATCACCAGATAGGAAAACAATGAAAGTCAATGGTACTTTTTTACTCTTGAAAAAGGTATTGAACTTTTTACCCCTTTTTACATGTAGTAAAAAGTGCCATTGGTTTTCATTGTATTCCTATCTGGTGATTCACTAACAGTGACATTCTCAGGCTTTTTTCTCATGAATTGAATTTTATACTAACATAAGAGTTTTTTTCTACCCTTTGTGAATCAAGGCCTTTGTCTGGAAGTGCTTCAAGAGCAGACACCCTTTCATCCTTGTGGAGTTCTAGTCCTTAAACACAGTCAAACCCATCATACTTAATAAGGTGGAGGGAAGGGTACTTGGTACTTGATCTAAAACAGATCCTTTCCATTGTGTCATTGGGCCGCTGCCTTCTTTCCAACCATGTTGTATCCTGCAGCCAGCAATGTTTCACCTAGGCTGAGAAATTGGTTTGCTTGGTCCCATGTTATTGCAATGTTTCTTGCAATGTTTTTTGAGTTTCAATGAGAGGTCTTTTCTTCATCATATTTACTAAAACACCTACATATTCTGCCGCAGCTTTTGATCGCTGTGTTGCCGCCTTCCCAGGAGTCTTCATTTGTCTGTACATTAGCAAGACTGCTACACTAGAGAGAAAAAAGTTCACCCTTAACTTGTTGATGTTTCATTATGCATGAAAATTATTCTATACCTTCCACCAGCCCCTGTTTTTTCTGCCAGGTAGGTGGAAGAGATGGAGGTAGCCAAGACTTTAACAGCTCGCTCAGGTGCTGGCACAGCCAAGTCCTGGGGAATCCCTTTCCGGTTCATCTTTATAAATGTAAAGATGTCTACGTTGTCTGTGGATAGGTGGATTCTCTTGTCAAGATTTGACACTCTCCCTTGGTGCTGAACACATGATCTGATAGACCACTTTCCACAGGGCAGGCCAGCACCTCCAAGGCACAAGGGCAAGCTCTTGCCACATTTCCAATTTACCGACTTGCTGGAACTCCACTACTGCCTGCTGCTGCTGCTGCTGCTCACACACCCTTTCCAACATATAGCATGTAAAGCATGTAATTTCACCTGGTTGGCAAATCACCTATGAGGCAACTTATCTGTCTGCTCCTTGGATGTCAGTTCACTGCTCCTGGGTGGTGTGTGATCTTTCGCCCAGACAGATGTCTTTCAGCACCACCTGCAGCCTTTTCCCCATGGCTGGACTCAAAATGGTGGTGCAGGTGCTGACTGGATTAGGAGTCAGGCAACAGGAGGCAACAAGTGATGTCTGGCAGTCCTGGGTGGTGGAAGTATATGCACCAAAGGACTTTGCAGCTCAGGCCAGCTGCCACTACATTATCCCAGTGGAGTACTTTCCCTAGCCCATTTGGTGCAGGGCAATCGCCCCGGTGCTACTCCCAAATTGGCCTCTTATCCTGACACCTATGAAAAAGTAATATTTTATTTATATTTTTCTGTTTCAATATTTGTATTAGCATCATATGCAATACAACAGTACAGATATGGTTAACTGTATATTCATAGGAGCCATCCCTCGCAGAGGAGGCCAATATTTCTAGTCAGTGTCACAAAAATGCCTTAGTTATATCAAGATAGGCAATTAATATACTACCAGGGTCAAAAATAGGAAAAACACAGTCTATGGATATGCTCAGCAGGTGGTAATATCATACGACTTCTCGTATGCAGGGACAAAATTTAAAATCCAGAAACAAATGAACAAGCACACAGTATTTGTTTAATGTTTGTTTGTTCTTACTCGTTCCAGCTCTTCTTTGTTCGTACATTCTACTTTAATTTTTTTTTTTATTATTAATGAATTTATTTAAAAAACGCACAGAGCTAAAAGTGAATTAATGTGAGTCCTCTTCAAAGTCCTTCCAACTCTTCTCTGAATCAACCAAGTGTGTCAATATTCCATTTGTGCAATACCACCACCACCAATAATATGCTCTTACCAGAAATGGTCTGATTAAACAGCAATTTCAACAATCATGAGGAAACCCTCTCCAATCAGCTCCACCGCATCAGATGCAGTTCCCAAGTACAATGTACAAAATGGCCAGCAGGATCTCCATAGCATATTCATGCAAAGGAAAATAAAAAGTCCATAGCGCAATACTGCCAACTGTAAACTTTCTTTAATTAAGCCAATAAAACACTCACAATCCAAAAGTTAAAAACTTGCATGTCATATTGTGGCTCAAAGCCAACTCACGCTGTTGAATTCCAATAAACGTACCGCCGGCTCCCAACGCGTTTCGTCGCTTCACGCGACTTTCACTAGGTAAAACTTTTAGCTCTGTGCCTTTGCGTTTTTTATTTTGTTTTTGACTTATTGGTGAGATATAAGTTGTGTACGTGTAGCTAGCTTTACTAACACTGGTTATCTTTAATTTTGATGTTGTAAATAATTCACAGCGCGGTATATATATTTTTTATAATTAATTTATTTATTTTCATGTTGCTATTTGGTACAGCGACATATACTGTGACTGTAATGACACTCAAAGTATTTGTAGTTGAAAGATGTTAAACCGGAATAACACTCTCAAATTCAAACTTCATCTGGATTGCCACCCACACTATCCAGATTGCTACCCAACAAAAAAGTCTTACCTTTTTTATTTCACTGAAAAGTCAATTTTATTGATGGTAATCGTGGCTCCTGTGCTCCCTGTGTCCCCACTGGCTGTCAAAACTGAAGCACTGCTGCGCCCTTGAGTGAGTGGCGCACTCCCACTACCTCTGTAAGCGCTGTCTGCGCATGCCCCGTTGGGATGGGGAGGTGCGCCTGGCGAGAGTGTAACAGCGCTTCTGTTTTGCCGCCCAGCGGGACATCCAGTTTTGCGGCCTCAGGACACCCAGGAGCCGACCATTAATGTCAATAAAATGAACTTTTCATTTTATTTCATTTTTAGTGGATGCGCTATTCAGATGCAGAAGTTTGAATTCCAGGATGTTAATCCAGTTTAAGTTGTTTACCTTTTATCGTTGTGCTGTAGACCTTTTCTTAAAAAACCTACCCTAGTCCTGGTAAACTAAGTAAACTGCAAATGTAAAAAAAAAAAATAACCGGCACTCCTGCACCACTGATCAGGCTCCAGAAGCCAACGGACAATTGAGAAGTAGCAAAGGGGCAGGGTAACTAATTCTTGCCTGCCCACCTGACACCGCCACCGCCATAGCATCTCCTTGGATGCATACACATTTGGGTCCCTGCATTGGTTGGACGTGGCCTGTGACTGGTGTCATAGTTTTCAATGGATGCTAGTTGCAGGCCACACCCACCACACAGACAATAGTGTGTGTGCTCATCTGTGCCCAAAGAGAACCGATGGCAGAAGTGGTGGCAGCGGTAGTATTCAGTTACCCTGCCTGTCTGGCGCTACACCATTGTTGAGCGCCTGGGGGGCTCGATTCTGTCACGCTGCCTGCATTTTAGTGTTTGGGGGCATGTGCACTGCCTATAATCGGGAATAGAAGGAATGCTGCACTACCTATAATGGGAACTGGAGGGGGGGGGAATGCCACACTGCCTATGATGAGAGATTTTGGGGGAGATGCAGCATTGCCTATAATGGGGAATAGGGAGATGCCACACTGCCTATAATGGGGGAATGGGGGGATGCCACACTGCCTAAAATGAGGGAATGGAAATGGGAGAATGCCGCACTACCTGTGATAAGAGGATGGGGGGATTCCACACTGTCTATAACGAGAGAAGGGGGTGCCACACTGCCTAGAATGGGGGGTTGGGAGATGTCACACTGCCTATAATGAGGGAATGGGGAGGAAAGAATGCCACACTGCCTATACTGAGGGAATGGGGGATGCCACACTGCCTATAATAAGGGGGTGAAGGGGGAGAATGCCACACTTCCTGTAATGGGGGGAGAGATGCCACACTGCCTCTAATGGGGGGATTTGTAAGTGCTGCCACAATGACTGTATGAAGGGGTAGGTGCAAGATTTTATTTTTTAAATTTGCTTTTGACTGTGTGTTGAGATGTAGAAGTACTCTAAGTAAGTTTATTTACCAACTGAAGTGGTAAAGCTTTCACACATTGCTATTCCTAGTATAAGGCTGGGTTTACACAAGCACATTATACCTGCATTTAAGTGTGCATTTTGAACTTTATTTTTATTGCATTTTTTCATTTTATATTGTTCATTTTTAGGCAGTGGGGGATGCAAAAGCTCAAGGACCTGCTAAATTCTTCTGAATTTGGATGTCCCCAGTCTGAATACCCTGTGGGAAGAGTGACATTTCTTCTGATTTTGCACAAAGCCGGCCACTGATGGGACACACGGGAAGGCACTGCACGTGGCTGCACATTTTAGACAGCTCCACCAATCAGAGGCATGTGCTGCTTAAGTATGCTGAGGAGTTCTATGCCCCCCATTGGGGGCAGGCTCACCTAAAATACGTACCTAGGTATGTTTTGCTGCTCTCCTGGGCTATTCAGACAGTGGCCATCCCAAATCAAGATGCCCACAGGAGGTCACTAATATGACCTCCAGTCATTTTTTTTCCTGATTTGCTATCACAAGCAGGTGTGAACAAAGCCTAAGGGACCTGGCTAAACAAACAGTTCAAATGAGATTAACATCACACTCTTCCACTGGAAAGTTTGTATAGTCAGACTAGAAGATGTGTGGCCTGCTTTTGACTTATGTTTACCCACATTTCTGGGTAAGATAGTTTTGTATTTACTACAAAAAGAACTTCAACTTCTTACAGTATTAACAAACATTTATTGTACTCAAGGCAGTATGACACATGACCAGACCACTGTAAAAAGCAAATGTGACCAACTAATTGTTGTTAAATAGTTTCTTAACAAGGTGTATGTTCAATGATAGCAGATATAATGTCTTTGCAGTAGAGCGGAACAAGAATGCTTGTGTCTACTTAAATTGGATGAAAACCCGTGTTGGCGGTTCCAGGGCCAGCCACTAGTCTGCCCCAGGGGCATCCTATAGTGATGTGCCCCGCTGCTTGAAACCCCGGGGTTGCCTGTAAACTCAACTGTAGCTGCGACGTCTGCGACCATCAGCCATCGCATCCCTTGCTTCCCTGTAGCTGTGCGCATGCCCGCACCCCACCTATCTGAATGGTTGAGCAAGGGGGCAGATGCACCCAATCAAAAAAACGAATGCCCTTATTCATCAAGCGATAGCGCCAGGTAGTGTCTGACGAGCGCCAGGTAGCGGCAGCTAACGGCGACTACCGACTCAAGTACGCCCGCGGCGGTCACAATGACGCATTTATCAAGCAAAATGAGGAGAGCGCCGGCTAGCGCGGCATTCATCATGAAGCCGCCTGGACCGAACAGCGCCGCTGCAAATTCCCTCACAGCGCCAGGTATGAGCTGTCGCTCCCTGGCGATGTCCAATGCATTTCAATGGAGCAATCTATAATAATTCATGATTAATTGGTAATAATTTTTTTTTTATTTTTTTAATGTCAAAAAATCGGAGACCACTTCTGCAATGTTAGGATTTATTTTTAAGTCAAAAAAAAAAAAAAAAAAATATGTGCAGAATTGATCTAACAGGTCTGAGATTAATGTATTCATATAACAAAATGATTCTAAAAACATGTATAATGTTACATTCAAAAAATATGGTTGTTTAGGGGTTAAAAACTAGTTAATACACATCGCTCTGGGGTTTAAACAAGGAATGGACAGCGACAGCACATTCGGAGCGTGATTTTTTGATGAATATGAAGCTAGCCGTTCGCTCTGGCCATTCGTTGTCAGGCGCTCACATACAACGCTGGACCTGTGAAACAGCGACCCCCCAGCCCGTATTCAACATTACCGCACACCGACTGAGTCGCTGTCATCAAGCTAATGCCGGCCAAGCACAGCGAATACTGGCTGGCGCTGAAAAAATCACGCTACAGTCGCTCATCTGTCGCTACCTGGCGCTATTGATGAATCGGCCTCTAAGATGCGACCAGCGGGCTGGTGCGCGGCATATGGCAGCAGCCAATTGGTGATCTCAAAACTGCTGCTGGGCATGGCTTTGATCCAGTTTAAAGTGCAAAGTGCTATCTATAAATTAATACATATAAGAAATATTGAAACAAATATATACATATGCTAACATGTCAATAAATAATCCAAAAATATATAAGGCCAAATATATTCTACCATTACCCCAACAAGTGTATGTTATATGCTAAATACAACAAATGAATTACAGTGCTCAAAAAATATCCAATATCCAGGGAAAACAATACTATTACACCAACATCCTATCACATAAAGTGTATAAAAAGTGCTTTAATTCCATTTATGTGAGGCCCAACATTAACCTGTATTACTGTCCCTCTCGCTGCAGATAAAAGTTAAAAGAAAAGATACTGCACTAAACTGTCAAAAATTAGCCTGGTGCATCTGAGTGTGTGCATGTATCTGGCAGGGAAAATGGTAGATTTTTTAAATGATAAAACATCTAAAAATAATATTAATAAATAGGATGCCTATGATCTAAACCAAGGGTGTGCAACCCTTTGATGAGTGCAGGCCATTTAAATATTTTGGAACCTGGCCACAGACCACAATGAATAGGTTCAGAATTTTTTTTTTTTATTTAGAATAGCATAATGAAGATTGTCACCACAAATTCCACTTGTATTTCCTTCCACCACACCCCAAATTCATATATAATAATTCCCACAGGCTAGCAATGCACATGTTGATTGGTTTACCTCGCTGAATATGTGAGTCCCTTATTTAAAGTCCATCAGTCCCAAATCTTAACCATGTTCCCAATATTCAACCCAACTAATCGCCACTATTATTATAGAAAAACAGATACCAAGTTATTGTGCCAGAGAATTCACCCAGGGGTGGTGTTATACAATCAATGTCACCACGTTCCTCCAAGCCACCGCTGCTACCTCTATTTGCCAATGCGTCCCTTCTTTATTACTCTCTGTGCAATCGCCTATCCTGACTGTACCCCTCTTTAACCTTTACAAGTCGTTTCTTTGTACCTTTCCCACTTTACCCACAGTAGGCCAGGGGCCACATCATATGGCTTTTAGGGCCACATGTGTCACCTGGGCAGCAGGTTGAGCATGTGTGATCTAAACTGTCCTTGCAAATCGACAAGAGTACATCAGAACATTTTATTGTCAAGCAGCCGTATGGTAAACGATAGGCTCAAAAACAAATAGATATACTTTAGGCTGGTGAAAATGTTTTAAGAGCCCTCAAACTTCCTCCTCAGGTTTCCTGGTTCATCTTTCTCTCAAGGTCAGTCTATTCATCCTTTTTCATATTCAGTGATAACAATTAAATGTCTGCACACTCAAATCATATATATATATATATATATATATATATATATATATATATATATATATATATATTAAGCTAAAAACATATAAATATGTGAAGAACAACTAACAACAAAAAACATAATAAATATACCTCATGTGCAAAAACCCATATGACACCTAAACTTTAAGGAAACCCTAATATTAAGGGGGTTATTTAAGAATGGCTACCGTCAGGTAGTGCCTCGTAGCGGCAGGTAGCGCCTGGTGAACGCCGGGAGCTGTACGCAAAACCACATTTATGAAAGCGAATTTTGGTGAGCGCCTCTGACAGCGCCATGTAGCATCATATATATTAATACAGGTGGCTCAGGAGCGCCATGTAGTACCTGTCGCTCTGTAGAAATCTCCCATACATTTCAAAGGGGCTTCATTAGTTGTGTATAAATAGCGTGTTTGGCAATTTAAATATTTTTTTTTCCTCACATCATTGTATGACCTCTCCTGCCTGCAAACAAATACTTTTATACATTTTTGGGACTTTTTATATTTTTATGCAGAATTGTCATTACAGGTCTGTCACAGTCACAGTGTTAAAGTGGACCAACAACCTCACCTGATATATAAGATTCCCGGACCGATCAGCTCCCTGACTGCGGGGCAACCCCGATCGACCACTGTGTGAAACCCCCCCAGATCCCCGAAAATCCTACCTGATCCTCGTTCCAGCAGCGCAAGCGTGGGCCGCCGCCGCCTCCCGCGCATCCCTTTGAATGGCCGGCGCACTCCCTGTAAGAGGGACGCGCGGGAGGCGGCGGCCTGCGCTCAGCTTGTCCGGCGCTGCCTCTCCTTGTCCGTCGGCAGCGATTGGATGAGCGAGTCACGTGGGAGCAGAGTCAGGTGAGTATTCGGGGCTTTCTGGGGGGTTTCACACAGCGGGGCACCCACGATTAGGGTGCCCCGCGGAAGTGGACCAATACCCAGGATAGTCAAAATCCTGGGTGTTGGTCCACTTTAAAACAATGTCATTCCACGCTGTGTGTGTAGTGTTTTGTTAAATATGGTGTGGAGCACTGAGTGCCAGACGCACTGTGCTGGCGCTACCCATCGCTCGCTGCAGCGTTATACTGTTGTTAGAGTGCCCAACACACATCACATTCATCAATGCCAGTGACTGAAATGCTCTGTTACAGCGCCCAATACCCGCTTACAGCGTCTACTAGCGGTGCTCTAAGTGCCGCTTTAAAGATGCTCATTTGGCAATACCTGGCGTTCGTAGTAAATCAGCCTCCAAGTACCAGGTCCACACAGACTTTGCATTATGATGCTTTTTGATGCCTGTAAAAAATTCCTAAAATGGCAACTACACTTTTCCTGCAAAAAGTCACTGCAAAGTAAACTAAAAATAGTATATTTTTTAAGGTTCTTCTATAAAGGGCAATTTGCATCTATATCACCTTCTGTGCCGCTTGACTATGTAAAAAAATAAATAAATAACACCAGTGTGGACAAGCCCTAAGGCGTTGTCTGCTTCTTTTCCTGACATAGAAAGCTGCTTAGGCAAGCTAGGGAGGGCGCCAGTCCGATAGGGATGATTGCCTATGTAATTCACATCTAAGGCTGTGGCTTGTAAATAATAAATAACATACCATCAACCAGGACAGTTATAATAGAGATGGATGGAACCATAGCTTGAGGCATCAATGTTCCCAATCTGTTTTGTCCCTGGAGGTCTACTTACTTACAAGTGATTAAATCTGCCAAAAGGGCTAGAAAAAGGTCACTCTACCTGGGGCTCCTTTGTGAATTGGGTCAGTTTGGCTGACTCATTGTGCCAGTATATTAATCATAAAAACATCACCTAGAAGTGGTCGTTGTCCCATGGACATTACTAGGGGACCCAAAACATCACATTTTTTATAACATGTTGAATGTTTATACATGTGAATGCTTATCATCCAAATCAAGATCCCCTGCACATGTCATGGGGCAGTTCTACATGTATGACGCAAATTATTTTTAATGTGGTAAATATAGAAATATGGGGTAGGTATTTTATTTTAACAGTTACAAAATAATAGCAACCTATGGGGAATCAAAACAAATTAAAATTGGTCTATAAGGGATGAACAAAAAATGTATCAGCCTGATAGTTTGGAATATAACTCAAATATGACAACCTAATCTGTGGATTCCTTCCATCTGTAAATGCAGTCCCAGGTCCAGAACATTATTCGGCAACAGCGGAATAAAAATCAGACTGCCTCCAGCAGACTATCTTGCGTGTGACGCGGTCAGACCAAGGTGTTTCCCTTGGCACCGCCCTTCAACGCCTGCTTCTGCCATGTCAGCTTTTATCATCATTTCACTCAGCTGTCAGCAAGTGACCCAGTCATGGCAGATATGTTTTACTGTGACTTCTAATCTTTCATTATTAAATAAGGAAAGCTCTTACAGCACATTCCTTATATAGAATGTACATAATGGATGTTATGGCGACTACATATACTCTGTAGTGGAACAACTAGTGGCACAGATTGTTCAGGAAGTCCATTGTCATAGTATATGTAGTTGCCTTAACATCCATTAAGACCTAGCAAAAGGTGTTGTAGAGGGACAATACAATCAGATTGTAGCTGAACTAATATTGTTTATCTCACAGTCATGTAAATTATAAATGTATACTTGGGCCCTTATTCATCAAGCGATCGCGCCAGGTAGTGTCTGCCGAGCGCCAGGTAGCGGCAGCTAACGGCGACTACCGACTCAAGTACGCCCGGCGGCGGTCACAATGACGCATTTATCAAGCAAAATGAGGCTAGCGCCGGCGAGAGCGACGGCTAGCGCGGCATTCATCATGAAGCCGCCTGGACCGAACAGCGCCGCTGCAAATTCCCTCACAGCGCCAGGTATGAGCTGTCGCTCCCTGGCGATGTCCAATGCATTTCAATGGAGCAATCTATAATTATTCCTAATTAATTGGTATTCATTTTTTTTTTTTTTTTTTTAATGTCAAAAAATCGGAGACCACTTCTGCAATGTTAGGATTTATTTTTAAGTCCAAAAAAAAATTTTAAAAAATTTGTGCAGAATTGATCTAACAGGTCTGAGATTAATGTATTCATATTACAAAATGATTCTAAAAACATGTATAATGTTACATTCAAGAAATATGGTTGTTTAGGGGTTAAAAACTAGTTAATACACATCGCCGCCAGCGCTCTGGGGTTTAAACAAGGAATGGACAGCGACAGCACATTCGGAGCGTGATTTGTTGATGAATATGAAGCTAGCCGTTCGCTCTGGCCATTCGTTGTCAGGCGCTCACATACAACGCTGGACCTGTGAAACAGCGACCCCCCAGCCCGTATTCAACATTACCGCACACCGACTGAGTCGCTGTCATCAAGCTAACACCGTCCAAGCACAGCGAATACTGGCTGGCGCTGAAAAAATCACGCTACAGTCGCTCTTCTGTCGCTACCTGGCGCTATTAATGAATCGGCCTCCCCGTCTTGTTTCCATTCCTGCACAGGCTTCTTTATAGTATCTGCATGGCTCCAATGTTACTATAATACTATAACTACAGAGGAGAAAGAATAGACCGCACCAGCTAGTATTTAAATACCCAATTAGTAACCGGTGTGCCTGGTTGGCGAAAATTCCAATAATATCCAACACATGGGATCCCACAAAACCCCAAAACAATGCCTAACCAAACAATCGGCACCACCACAATCTCTTATAACTAAATATATTCAATTTATTATTCATCCAGTACAAACAAGAGTTTAAAAACAATTAAAAACCACATTACATGAGGGGGAGGACTACAAGGACACGTGTGTGCCTGGTGCATCTACGTATATACAATTATTAAACCCATATTGTCTTCAAAGACATCTATATATAATATCAACAAACTTTTTCTAATAATAATATCTACAAGCTGTGCTATATACAATTCTATTTTACAAAAGTATACATCAATAAAGGGCAATCCAGTATTATTGATAAAACTCCACCCTACTAAAGACACCGAGGGGGAAAGACATTGAAAAACAGTGCAAAAAATCATAAAGATGTGCTATGCATACTTAGCCAGGCAAACACCCGCCGAGCACCTCACCCCGTCCCAGCCGACGCGTTTCGTAACGGACCTCCCGTTACTTCATCTGGGCCACAAGTCAACAACTATTATTAGAAAAAGTTTGTTGATATTATATATAGATGTCTTTGAAGACAATATGGGTTTAATAATTGTATATACGTAGATGCACCAGGCACACACGTGTCCTTGTAGTCCTCCCCCTCATGTAATGTGGTTTTTAATTGTTTTTAAACTCTTGTTTGTACTGGATGAATAATAAATTGAATATATTTTGTTATAAGAGATTGTGGTGGTGCCAATTGTTTGGTTAGGCATTGTTTTGGGGTTTTGTGGGATCCCATGTGTTGGATATAATACTATAACTAGTAACAGACCTGAAGAAGTTCTTGATAGGCTGCCAGCTGCTTTCAACATCCACGTCCAATTCCTGTAAAGAAACCCAGGTCATGTTCTGCTCCTTGTACTATAGCCTCAGTTTAATTACTGTGGGTGGGCATGTCATACACCCCCTTGCCTCATTATCTGCCCCTACAATAAAATGCATTAAAATTATTGCAGCCATTCCAGGGCTGGCCACTAGCCTCCCCCCAGGGTATCCTATAGCAGGATGCCCTGCTGTGTGATATCCCTAGGGTTGCCGGTAAACTCACCTTTACTAGGCCGCTCCTGCAACGCAGCAATCTCTGGCGCCGCATCCCCGGCTTGCCTGTAGCTGTGCGTGTTTCCCTCGACCACCCTTTCTAAATGGCTCTCTGTGTCTTGTGTGCACTTACTAGCATGGTTAATCATTTTGCATTGTAGAAGATTGTTGGTACTGCTTTCCAGTAGGCACTTTATGTAGCAGTTTCTGGACTGGTCCATGGCATCTTGCACAGCAACAAGAATTCCAGGTTCAGAAAAGGGAAACTTGCAGGTCTGATTAAATTCTCCTTCACTACACCCTTCGGATAAGATTTTTTAAAAAGTTCGGTTTAGACTAAACATTATCCCCTCGATTCAAAGAGCAAAAGTTAATTGATTTCGGATCGAGAATCGTAAGTTTGGGTGGGTGTTAGTCATTTTTTCCAGTTTTTTTGGCCATTTCCGACTCGCACGAGCCTACGTACGAATGCGTATATGCTCTTACGATCATCGCAAGTTCGTTCCTAAATTTTAGGATCAAAACGTAAAACTTAGGATCAAATCCTAAAACTTAGGATCAAAACGTAAAACTTAGGATAATCGAATGTGTTTAGGTGTGATTCAGAGAACAGTTTTCCAACCTCTAAAGACGTTTTAAAAGAAAGCCACTGGCGACACCTTTTAGCCGTCGGATTGCTGTTCTTGAACAGGTTTTTTGGCTATGTGGAGGAGTCTGCGCGTCTTGAGCTGCAATGAACTGCATGTATCAGCATGGCCGAGGCCATAAATTGTATGGCAATGCATACCTGATTCATGTATGCCTTATAAAAGCATTTAATGTGGACCTTAATTAGTCCTTTGCATGTAAACCTTTATTTTGCAATATATTTGCGTTAATTAAAGAAACTTATGTCCTTTGTTATTTATTTTTAAATTGATGTACTAGAATAATATTTTTAGATTGCATTTATTGGTGTAGTTGTTTACCTTTGCTTTGTTTAATTATTTAAGCACATCTTTGGTCAGATGCATCACACTTACTGAGGAGAGGAGAGCGGGATAAAGTGCAGGATGTGGGTTACTGCTGTATTTTACACAGATACAGCAGAGCTGGGGGCACGGAAAGGTCAGAAATCAAAGAATGCAGAGCAACACAGTCACAAGGCCCTTTCTGTTTGCAGGCTGCCCGATAATACCTGAGCCGCCATCTTGGCTGTTTCTAGGCTCATAACATGCTGAAGTTGCTGGGTGTTTTTTTATATTTGAGAGCAATCTGTATGTAGAGGGTGTGGGTAACCACACAAAAAATTTTAAGTTGTACCATTTGAAGCCAAAATATTAAAATTCAATCCACAAGTAAAAAATGCAAGTTAACTAAAAATTAAACAAAGTAAGATTTACTTATGCAAATGCATTCATTAATGGTTGGTTACTACAAAATGAATGAAATAAAGAAAAATAAAAGACCAAATATTTAGAATGCACTTTAATGAGGTAAGTTTGTAGTGCGCAGGCGCAAGATCAGAAGGATTTACGTCCAGACAAAAAAGGAAAAAGGGCAAAACCAATGTTGCAACCTGAGAAATGAAACGGAAAATTCAGGATGGAAACTGTCATAGGTCTGATTCCCGAACTGCCATACGAACGGACGGACATTTTAGGATAGAAACGTATTTGCTTATAGAATCACTCGCAAGTTCATACGAACGCACGAGCGTACGGGAAAAATAGGATGATCGGCACCAAAATCCAAGCTGTTACATGTTTCTTTGAATCGACCCTTATGTGCTCAGAAATCCAGTTTCTGCTCAGCCTTAAGATAAAAGTCTTTCAGTTCTGTAACTGACTATACAAGAAACTTGATTCTATATTGTGCAGCTATATCTTTGCCAGTGCATAGCTACCTTTACAATATACAGGCTAAGCCAGACTTTAATGCGTATTTGAATGCAATCTACCAGGCACTTCAATTAGAAACACCAGACATCTATTTGATCTCTTAGCTGATGTAATTGGTTACATTAATTGCCTTTCTTTTTGAACACACTTTTTTTTTTTGAAAGGCCAGCCTATTATCCATGACTACCACTGGATGATGTACTCAGCAAGAACTGCCTCTTTAAGTGGGGCCCTATTAATTCAATCTCACGCCATCGCTTCTTTCCTGCAGTTCTTTTGATAGCCAAGACTGTTGTATCAATAAGAGTGGCCCATAAAATAGATCAAAAGCGCACTACAAAAAGTTTCGATGATCAAAAACAAAAGATAAACAAAAAAAGACATTTGATTTCTTTTTAAACCTTTTTATCGAACCTTTTCAATTACATTGAAGAGTGGTGACAAAATACATAATAATACTTGCTGTTATTTGTTTTACAAAATACTAAGATTTTGATGGTATTATTTGTGTATGTGCAGTACAGATGTATCAGGATGTAGACTGATTTACGGTATTAATAAATAAGTCAGGTTGTGGTTGTAATGTATCAGGTCAAAGGCCAGGATGTGATACAGACTTAAAACAGTTACATTTAAAGTACATTTAAAACAGGTTCTGTATGTAGTTGTGGTATGGGGGGATTAAGTTGTGCGTAGCGCTGTCATTCAGTAATATTGAATGGCTGTTGATTTAGTTGTGGTACAGAGACATCAGGTTGTGTCTTTGGTTGTACAGATGAAATGGGCAGACTAGGGACATAAATCAGCTTTTTTACTGGTCCATGACATCCTCAGTTCACTATCCTGGGTCTTGGTCCACTTCGGTGGGGCACCCCCGATCGGTGTGTGAAACCCCCCCCCCGATCACCCTAAAAACTCACCTCTCCCCGCTCCCAGCGCCGACGGACAAGGGATTTGACAGCCGCGGACAAGTGGCTCCTCCGCCGCCGCCTCCCACGTGTCCCTCTTGACACGCCCGCGCCAGCCATTCACACGCCTAGAGGGGCGCGAGGGAGGCGAAGATAAGGTAAGGGGGTTTGGGGCGTTTGGGGGGGTTTCACCCCGCGGGACATCCCGATCTCGGATGTCCCGCGGGGAGGGAGGTGATCGGCCCGGGAATCTTATAGATTCCCGGGCCGATCACCCGAGGGTGATGGTCCACTTTAAAGCTTTGCAGGGACAGGACAGGAATGTATATAGCCATTCTTAAAAGCAATGGCACGGAAGGACCAGCCAAGGACATTTAGGCTGGTGAGTGACGACTGAAAATCCAACATGCCATGAAAATATAGCATAACATCCTCCACCCCATACAAAAACATGAATTATTAATGGTAAATAGAAACACCCAAGGAAGCTGCTATTTAACCATCATCAGCTCTATGAATGTTTAGTCCACGTGTCTGACTATGCTTCAGGGGCCCACTTATCCTCAGGTCTTCTAAGTCAGTGGTTCTCAAACTTTTTACGCCAAGTACCCCTTAGAGACAAGAAGTTCCAACAGAGCACAGTCAATGAGGGATCAGTTTTAAATTTGACCAAAATAAAGAGGCCATATGCCTCATATTACGTTTAAAGCAAAAAGGAATTTTTGTGGCTATAGTGTCAGCTTTGGAGCATCGGCTTTACCATCTTACCTGGCGCTGTGCTGTGTACAACATTGGCGCTAGCAGTGGCTGCACCAACCACTAACTAATTAGCTTTGATTGTTGCCCTTGGCTGGTGTTGGCCGGCCAATGTCAATGCCTATAGAACCCACCGGCTGATTATGCCAGGGCCAGTGAGCGTCACATTGTACTGCTATTTTTCTGGCACTCCCCAGCATATTTATGAATTTTTTACAAGAAATCAATGCGGGGGACAAAGTGGAAAAACATTACAGTGTGTTGGGCAGGCTGATTCATTACTAGCGCCAGGTAACAGCAGATGAGCATCTGTACAGCGGCGCTAAGAGCGACCGCTAGTAGTCGCTCTGCTCAGCCATGAGTCGCTATTACAGAGCGCCAGTCGCTGTAGTAACATTGCCGGCATTGATGAATTTGATGTGTGAGTCGCTATAACACCAGTACAGCGCTATATGGGAGCGAACGATAGCGACTGGTCAGTGTGAGCAACTCAAACCATATTCATCAAAAAAACAGCCTCACACAGCGCCAGCGCTCAAAATTGTGTCGCTGTAGCCTAGAGCGCCAGAAGCTGTGTGATTAAAGTCAGTTTTTGAACACATATCCACTAGTAACAAAGCAAAAACATATGGAATTACATTATTATTACATTGTGACATTAACACTTTAACACCTGACCTGCAATGACAATTCTGCATAAAAAATTAAAAAATCTAAAAAGTTTTCAAAAATGACTTTAAATAGCCCAGGAGAGATCACACGATGATTTGATACAAAACAAAACAAAAAAATATTAAAAGAAAACCCTGTTCAAATAGAAGAAATGGAATGTCTATTAAAATGTTTGGGAGAGCGACAGGTAATACCAGGCGCTCTGAAAGCCAGAGCACCGCCGGAATCTGCTAAGGTCCTTATTTAACAAGGGATAGCGCCAGGTAGCGACTGGTGAGCGAACGGTAATGACGGTCACCGTCACGAGAACGCCGGCTCCCCACCACAATCACACATTTATCAAGCCGATCCTGCTTAGCGACTGAGATAGCGCCAGATAGCGACTCATTCCTCATTATTCCAGCCTCACCCCACAGCGCCAGCGAGCGACCTTGAACAGCGCCAGGTATGACCTCTCGCTACCTGGCGCTCTCCAATGCATTTCAATGGAACGATCTTTAAATATTAATAATTTATTGTTAATAATTTTTTATTTTTTTTTGGAATGTGAAAATTTCTGTTACCACTTCTGCCATGTTAGATATATTTTTTAAGGTAAAAAAAAAAATAAAAAAAAAAAATTGTGCAGAATTGATATTACAGGTCTGATATTAATGTATTCATATTACAAAATGTTTTTATAAACTTGTTTTTCTTTTTTCCAAAAATATGGTTGTTTGGGGGTTAAAAAACTACTTGTAACCCATCGCCGCCAGCGCTCTGGGGTTTAAACAAGCATTTCACAGCGCGAGAATTTTTTGAGCGTGATTTGTTAATGAATATGGTGGGAGCCGGTCGCTATGGCCAGTCGCTGTCATGCGCTCCCATACAGCATGGAACCTGTCAAACAGCGACTCATCACCTTGTATTCAACATTACTGCACACCGACTGAGTCGCTATCAACAACCGAACAACGGCCAAGCACAGCGACTACTAGCGGGCGCTGTAAAAAATACCGCTACAGTCGCTCAACTGTCGCTACCTGGCGCTATTAATAAATCAGCCTCTAAGACGCCAGTAATGATGAATCAGTTGCTACATGAGGCTGTAAGAGGCGCTCACCAGAATCGCCTTCATAAATGTGTGCATTCACCGGCTGCTACCTGTCGTATACAAGGCACTACCTGTCGCTATCCCTTGATGAATAAAGTATAACGTTGTGTTTTTTTTTGTTGGTGTCCAAATTAAACATTGTTAAGCAAAAGCCATTAAACTCAGTTCCAATAACCCAAAACAAAAAAAACATTTTGGACTATCTAGGTCCTGCGTTTTAATTATTGACAAGTCCCGAAGCAAGCTATGTACAAATAAATGAATAAACAATTCAATCCAGTTCTGCCTATTGTGCTCTATGGGATCAGGTTTCATCTGGCGCTGCTTCAACCAAAGTGCCCGATGCTGCATCCCTTTTGGCGCTAGTGTTAAATAAGAGGCTAGGCGGCCGTCGCATTAGCGTTTTTTTATTTGCTAAATCGTACGCTGTGTGGCTTCTTAAAGCGGACCTTCACTCTGAATAAGAGTCTATCTTATATGTTTCCCACACCCTGTACATACAGATTGTCCACATTAAAAATCATCCTACCTGCATCTACTGCATGTTATGAGCCTTTAAACATCCAAGATGGCGGCTTATGGAAGCCGCCATTTTATCAGGCAGCCTGCAAACAGGAAGTGCCTGCAAACAGGAAGTGACTGTGCTGCTCTGCATTCTGGGACTGCTGACCTTTCCCTGACCCCAGCTCTGCTCTGTCTGAGCAAAGCACAGCTATAACCTGCCCCCCTGTACCTTATCCCACTCTCCTCTCCTCAGTAAGTGTGATGCTTCTGAGTCAAGATGGCGGCGCCCGTATCCTAAAGTCCTGAACAGAGTTGCAGCCCAGTAGGGGAAAGAATAATAAGTTAGTGACTAAAAATGTAAAATATATTAATTTTAGATGCTGGGGAATCGTTTTTTAAGAGTTTGGGCTTTTCATTAAATCACGCTGAAGGTCCGGTTTAAGTAAGCCTCCCTATAACAAGTTCCCCATGTAACTGTGAAGGCTGGTGTATACCCCCCTAGCTACTAATAAAATGAAAACATATAAAGCATCTTACCGTTCCATTTATGCTATGCCTCATATTGAGGTTTATGTCATCCCAAAAAATGGTTGTCTGTTGATAATGGTATGTCCTGTAAAAACGGAAACAGTTTATTGTGGTATTTTGCTAACCCTGTGTATATTCAAAATTAAACTCTTCATTTAGTTCATCAGGTTTTAGAATGTTTAGTATGGTAAATCCGCACAGTATTTTATGTTAAATTAGTTTTCTATTTGTTTGTTTTTAAACTTGAAGTAAGCACTCTTTATCTGGACCATCGGATATTTTTGGCCAATTCTTTGAGGATTATGCTTTTATGTTCATTGATCCTTTCCTTAATCTCTCCGCGTGTCTGTCCCATGTATACAAGCCCACAAAGGCATATGAAGCCTTTCATTTTAATCTTGTAGCCCTGCGTAATAGTTGGCCCTTTAATGATGGCTGAGCATTTGCCCCTTGGTGCATAGAAAAGTTTGCTTGGATGTTTTTCTTTACCTCTCACCAGTCTGCCACAAGCGCATTATCCTTTAAATCAAGCTTTGGAAGTAAGGCCCTTATTTATGAAGGAATAGCCACAGGTAGCGACTGGTGAGCGGCCGGTAATGACGAGAACGCCGGCTCCCCACCACAATCACACATTTATCAAGCCAATCCTGCTTAGCCACTGACAGAGCGCCAGATAGCGAATCATTCATCAGTATTCCAGCCTCAGCCCACAGCGCCAGCGTCCGACCTTGAACAGCGACAGGTATGACCTCTCGCTACCTGGCGCACTCCAATGCATTTCAATGGAACCATCTTTAAATATTCATAATTAATTGTTATTAATGTTTTTTTTTTTTTTTTTTTTTTAAATGTGAAAAATTCTGTGACCACTTCTGCCATTTTAGATAATTTTTTTAAAGTGGACCAACACTCTGAGGTGATCGGCCCGGGAATCTATAAGATTCCCGGGCCGATCACCTCACACACCGCGGGACATCCGAGATCGGGATGTCCCGCGGGGTGTAAACCCCCCAAAACCCCCGAAAAACCTTACCTCTCCAGCTGCTGCTTCCGCCGCCGCCGCCTCACTCGCGCTCCTCTAGACGTGCGCGCGTCCGTGCCGGCCGTCTCTGAATGGCCGGCGCGGGCTCGCACACGTCAAGAGTGATGCGCGGGAGGCGCCGACGGGCAAGCTGCTTGTCCGTCGCTGTCAATCAGCTTGTCCGTGGCGAGGAGAGGTGAGTTTTGGGGGCTTTCTGGGGGGTTTCACACAGCGGGGCACCCCGATCGGGATGCCCCGGGGAAGTGGACCAATACCCAGGATAGTCAAAATCCTGGGTGTTGGTCCACTTTAAAGGAAAAAAAATAAAAAAAATAATGTACAGAATTGATATTACAGGTCTGATATTAATGTATTCATATTACCAAATTATTTAAAAAACTTGTTTTTTTTGGTTTCCAAAATTATGGTTGTTTGGGGGTTAAAAAACTACTTTTAACCCATCGCCGCCAGCGCTCTGGGGTTTAAACAAGCATTTCACAGCGCGAGAATTTTTTGAGCGTGATTTGTTAATGAATATGGTGGGAGCCAGTCGCTAGGGCCGGTCGCTATCATGCGCTCCCATACAGCACGGAACCTGTCAAATAGCGACTCCTCACCCAATATTCAACATTACTGCACACCGACTGAGTCGCTATCAACTACCGAACAACGGGCAAGCACAGCGACTACTAGCGGGCGCTGTGAAAATAACGCTACAGTCGCTCAACTGTCGCTACCTGTCGCTATTAATAAATCAGCCTCTAAGTGTGATGTAATCACTCTCCAATGGGCATGTGCATAATTCTTCAAAACCCTGGCACATTCACCGTACCAGAAAATTAAAACGGACCTTGAGTCACAAATAACTGAAGGTTCACACACACCCCAACCCTGGGACATACAAAAGTGGGATGCCTAACCAGACTAACATTATAAGGAAGCCTAAAATATGGCATGATGACTCAGTGTGCCCCAAGAGACTGCTGGCCACCATTGAAGTGCATGGGGCAGGCACTATTTGTGAATGCAGGTCCACTTAAATGTAAGGAGCAGGGGCGTAACTTCAGGGTGTGCAACCGCACCAGGGCCCAGAAGGTCCACCTTTATTTATCATATTTGTGCTCACTTGGCGCTGTCTAACAGCATCCAATTGAGTTAAAAGACACACTGTATTAGCCACGAAAGGGCCTTATTTAATGCTCGCACCAGGGCCCAGAAGGTCCGCCTTTATTTATCATATTTGTGCTCACTTGGCGCTGTCTAACTGCATCCAATTGAGTTAAAAGACACACTGTATTAGCCATGAAAGGGCCTTATTTAATGCTCGCACCAGGGCCCACAAGGTCCACCTTTATTTATCATATTTGTGCTCACTTGGCGCTGTCTAACAGCATCCAATTGAGTTAAAAGACACTCTGTATTAGCCATGAAAGGGCCTTATTTAATGCTCGCACCAGGGCCCAGAAGGTCCACCTTTATTTATCATATTTGTCCTCACTTGGCGCTGTCTAACTGCATCCAATTGAGTTAAAAGTCACTCTGTATTAGCCATGAAAGGGCCTTATTTAATGCTCGCACCAGGGCCCAGAAGGTCCACCTTTATTTATCATATTTGTGCTCACTTGGCGCTGTCTAACTGCATCCAATTGAGTTAAAAGACACTCTGTATTAGCCATGAAAGGGCCTTATTTAATGCTCGCACCAGGGCCCACAAGGTCCACCTTTATTTATCATATTTGTGCTCACTTGGCGCTGTCTAACTGCATCCAATTGAGTTAAAAGACACACTGTATTAGCCATGAAAGGGCCTTATTTAATGCTCGCACCAGGGCCCAGAAGGTCCACCTTTATTTATCATATTTGTGCTCACTTGGCGCTGTCTAACTGCATCCAATTGAGTTAAAAGACACACTGTATTAGCCATGAAAGGGCCTTATTTAATGCTCGCACCAGGGCCCAGAAGGTCCACCTTTATTTATCATATTTGTGCTCACTTGGCGCTGTCTAACAGCATCCAATTGAGTTAAAAGACACTCTGTATTAGCCATGAAAGGGCCTTATTTAATGCTCGCACCAGGGCCCAGAAGGTCCACCTTTATTTATCATATTTGTCCTCACTTGGCGCTGTCTAACTGCATCCAATTGAGTTAAAAGTCACTCTGTATTAGCCATGAAAGGGCCTTATTTAATGCTCGCACCAGGGCCCAGAAGGTCCACCTTTATTTATCATATTTGTGCTCACTTGGCGCTGTCTAACTGCATCCAATTGAGTTAAAAGACACTCTGTATTAGCCATGAAAGGGCCTTATTTAATGCTCGCACCAGGGCCCACAAGGTCCACCTTTATTTATCATATTTGTGCTCACTTGGCGCTGTCTAACTGCATCCAATTGAGTTAAAAGACACACTGTATTAGCCATGAAAGGGCCTTATTTAATGCTCGCACCAGGGCCCAGAAGGTCCACCTTTATTTATCATATTTGTGCTCACTTGGCGCTGTCTAACTGCATCCAATTGAGTTAAAAGACACACTGTATTAGCCATGAAAGGGCCTTATTTAATGCTCGCACCAGGGCCCAGAAGGTCCACCTTTATTTATCATATTTGTGCTCACTTGGCGCTGTCTAACTGCATCCAATTGAGTTAAAAGACACTCTGTATTAGCCATGAAAGGGCCTTATTTAATGCTCGCACCAGGGCCCAGAAGGTCCACCTTTATTTATCATATTTGTGCTCACTTGGCGCTGTCTAACTGCATCCAATTGAGTTAAAAGACACACTGTATTAGCCATGAAAGGGCCTTATTTAATGCTCGCACCAGGGCCCACAAGGTCCACCTTTATTTATCATATTTGTGCTCACTTGGCGCTGTCTAACTGCATCCAATTGAGTTAAAAGACACACTGTATTAGCCATGAAAGGGCCTTATTTAATGCTCGCACCAGGGCCCACCAAATTGAGTTCCGCTGATTGCACGTCACAAATAAGGCCACCAATAACCAAGAATGAGGATATTGGCGGAATGACTTCATTCTGGTAATTGGTAAAAGCCGCAGTCATGGGACAAGGACAGACATTGCGTTTGCTCCTCTTTAAAAAGGGAATGAACTAAGCTACAACACTACTCTAGTGCAGGGGTTCCCAACCACTGGTGGTACTCCTCATGGGTGCAGTGGTCCATGACAGTGAAAATATTAAATGGGGCCCTTTAACGTCTGATACAGTAAACCCTTTTCTGCCTAAAGACTGAAACAGCAGAGAGAAATGATGCTTAATTTATCTAAATGATGCCAAGTGAGCACATATATGATGAATAAGGTGGATAAATAAGCAACAGTGATGGGGCACCCCCCTGACATTCTGTGCCGGAAAACGGTTGCAACCCCCTGCTCTAGTGAAAGATCTTGGTGCAAACCCGTCTCTAAGGTCATTGTTCTCGGAGTCACGCCTTATTTTAAATCATTCAGGAATAAAGCAGGAAACAGGCCTTCTTATCAGGAGATATTTTAAGGCAAGTTTACTGACCTAAGGTCCTATACTTATACACTTATACAAGTGACATTACAAAAGAACCTGGTTTCATTCAGTCACTACTGAATAACTCAAAATCATCTCCTGCTCCTGAAATCATTAAAAGCAGAACAAAACCCAACAGAGCTGGCCCTGGAATCCTAAGAGAATCTAGGGTGGGCTGCTGGCCGTCCCAGCCATAGCTCTTCCTCCCCATTGAAATCAATGAGAATGTAAACAAGTGCTCTGATTGGACGATAGCAAACACAATGAAGTCAATGTAAAAAAATGAGAAAGATGGAGGGAACATGGAAAAATGGGGGGAAAGGAAATGTGGAAAAGAGAGAACAATGGAGGGAAAGTAAGAAGGAGAGAAAGATAGGGAGAATGGGGAAAGAGGAGGTAGAGGAAATGTGGAAGGGAGAGAACAATGGAGAGAAAGTAAGAAGGAGAGAAAGATAGGGAGAATGGGGAAAGAGGAGGTAGAGGAAATGTGGAAGAGAGAACAATGGAGAGAAAGTAAGAAGGAGAGAAAGATAGGGAGAATGGGGAAAGAGGAGGTAGAGGAAATGTGGAAGAGAGAGAACAATGGAGGGAAAGTAAGAAGGAGAGAAAGATAGGGAGAATGGGGAAAGAGGAGGTAGAGGAAATGTGGAAGAGAGAGAACAATGGAGGGAAAGTAAGAAGGAGAGGACGATAGGGAGAATGGGGAGAGAGGAGGTAGAGGAAATGTGGAAGAGAGAGAACAATGGAGGGAAAGTAAGAAGGAGAGAAAGATAGGGAGAATGGGGAAAGAGGAGGTAGGGGAAATGTGGAAGAGAGAGAACAATGGAGGGAAAGTAAGAAGGAGAGAAAGATAGGGAAAATGGGGAAAGAGGAGGTAGAGGAAATGTGGAAGAGAGAGAACAATGGAGAGAAAGTAAGAAGGAGAGAAAGATAGGGAGAATGGGGAAAGAGGAGGTAGAGGAAATGTGGAAGAGAGAACAATGGAGAGAAAGTAAGAAGGAGAGAAAGATAGGGAGAATGGGGAAAGAGGAGGTAGGGGAAATGTGGAAGAGAGAGAACAATGGAGAGAAAGTAAGAAGGAGAGAAAGATAGGGAGAATGGGGAAAGAGGAGGTAGGGGAAATGTGGAAGAGAGAGAACAATGGAGGGAAAGTAAAAAGGAGAGAAAGATAGGGAGAATGGGGAAAGAGGAGGTAGAGGAAATGTGGAAGAGAGAGAACAATGGAGGGAAAGTAAGAAGGAGAGAAAGATAGGGAGAATGGGGAAAGAGGAGGTAGAGGAAATGTGGAAGAGAGAGAACAATGGAGGGAAAGTAAGAAGGAGAGGACGATAGGGAGAATGGGGAGAGAGGAGGTAGAGGAAATGTGGAAGAGAGAGAACAATGGAGGGAAAGTAAGAAGGAGAGAAAGATAGGGAGAATGGGGAAAGAGGAGGTAGAGGAAATGTGGAAGGGAGAGAACAATGGAGAGAAAGATAGGGAGAATGGGGAAAGAGGAGGTAGAGGAAATGTGGAAGAGAGAGAACAATGGAGAGAAAGATAGGGAGAATGGGGAAAGAGGAGGTAGGGGAAATGTGGAAGAGAGAGAACAATGGAGGGAAAGTAAGAAGGAGAGAAAGATAGGGAAAATGGGGAAAGAGGAGGTAGGGGAAATGTGGAAAAGAGAGAACAATGGAGGGAAAGTAAGAAGGAGAGAAAGATAGGGAGAATGGGGAAAGAGGAGGTAGGGGAAATGTGGAAGGGAGAGAACAATGGAGGGAAAGTAAAAAGGAGAGAAAGATAGGGAGAATGGGGAAAGAGGAGGTAGAGGAAATGTGGAAGAGAGAGAACAATGGAGGGAAAGTAAGAAGGAGAGAAAGATAGGGAGAATGGGGAAAGAGGAGGTAGGGGAAATGTGGAAGGGAGAGAACAATGGAGGGAAAGTAAAAAGGAGAGAAAGATAGGGAGAATGGGGAAAGAGGAGGTAGGGGAAATGTGGAAGAGAGAGAACAATGGAGGGAAAGTAAGAAGGAGAGAAAGATAGGGAGAATGGGGAAAGAGGAGGTAGAGGAAATGTGGAAGAGAGAGAACAATGGAGGGAAAGTAAGAAGGAGAGAAAGATAGGGAAAATGGGGAAAGAGGAGGTAGGGGAAATGTGGAAGAGAGAGAACAATGGAGGGAAAGTAAGAAGGAGAGAAAGATAGGGAAAATGGGGAAAGAGGAGGTAGGGGAAATGTGGAAAAGAGAGAACAATGGAGGGAAAGTAAGAAGGAGAGGACGATAGGGAGAATGGGGAAAGAGGAGGTAGGGGAAATGTGGAAGAGAGAGAACAATGGAGAGAAAGTAAGAAGGAGAGAAAGATAGGGAGAATGGGGAAAGAGGAGGTAGGGGAAATGTGGAAGGGAGAGAACAATGGAGGGAAAGTAAGAAGGAGAGAAAGATAGGGAGAATGGGGAAAGAGGAGGTAGGGGAAATGTGGAAGAGAGAACAATGGAGAGAAAGTAAGAAGGAGAGAAAGATAGGGAGAATGGGGAAAGAGGAGGTAGGGGAAATGTGGAAGAGAGAGAACAATGGAGAGAAAGTAAGAAGGAGAGAAAGATAGGGAGAATGGGGAAAGAGGAGGTAGAGGAAATGTGGAAGAGAGAGAACAATGGAGGGAAAGTAAGAAGGAGAGAAAGATAGGGAGAATGGGGAAAGAGGAGGTAGGGGAAATGTGGAAGGGAGAGAACAATGGAGGGAAAGTAAAAAGGAGAGAAAGATAGGGAGAATGGGGAAAGAGGAGGTAGGGGAAATGTGGAAGAGAGAGAACAATGGAGGGAAAGTAAGAAGGAGAGAAAGATAGGGAGAATGGGGAAAGAGGAGGTAGAGGAAATGTGGAAGAGAGAGAACAATGGAGGGAAAGTAAGAAGGAGAGAAAGATAGGGAAAATGGGGAAAGAGGAGGTAGGGGAAATGTGGAAGAGAGAGAACAATGGAGGGAAAGTAAAAAGGAGAGAAAGATAGGGAGAATGGGGAAAGAGGAGGTAGAGGAAATGTGGAAGGGAGAGAACAATGGAGAGAAAGATAGGGAGAATGGGGAAAGAGGAGGTAGGGGAAATGTGGAAGAGAGAGAACAATGGAGGGAAAGTAAGAAGGAGAGAAAGATAGGGAGAATGGGGAAAGAGGAGGTAGAGGAAATGTGGAAGGGAGAGAACAATGGAGAGAAAGTAAAAAGGAGAGAAAGATAGGGAGAATGGGGAAAGAGGAGGTAGAGGAAATGTGGAAGAGAGAGAACAATGGAGGGAAAGTAAGAAGGAGAGAAAGATAGGGAGAATGGGGAAAGAGGAGGTAGGGGAAATGTGGAAGAGAGAGAACAATGGAGGGAAAGTAAAAAGGAGAGAAAGATAGGGAGAATGGGGAAAGAGGAGGTAGAGGAAATGTGGAAGGGAGAGAACAATGGAGAGAAAGATAGGGAGAATGGGGAAAGAGGAGGTAGGGGAAATGTGGAAGAGAGAGAACAATGGAGGGAAAGTAAGAAGGAGAGAAAGATAGGGAGAATGGGGAAAGAGGAGGTAGAGGAAATGTGGAAGGGAGAGAACAATGGAGAGAAAGTAAAAAGGAGAGAAAGATAGGGAGAATGGGGAAAGAGGAGGTAGAGGAAATGTGGAAGAGAGAGAACAATGGAGGGAAAGTAAAAAGGAGAGAAAGATAGGGAGAATGGGGAAAGAGGAGGTAGAGGAAATGTGGAAGGGAGAGAACAATGGAGAGAAAGTAAGAAGGAGAGAAAGATAGGGAGAATGGGGAAAGAGGAGGTAGGGGAAATGTGGAAGGGAGAGAACAATGGAGAGAAAGTAAGAAGGAGAGAAAGATAGGGAGAATGGGGAAAGAGGAGGTAGGGGAAATGTGGAAGGGAGAGAACAATGGAGGGAAAGTAAGAAGGAGAGAAAGATAGGGAAAATGGGGAAAGAGGAGGTAGAGGAAATGTGGAAGGGAGAGAACAATGGAGAGAAAGATAGGGAGAATGGGGAAAGAGGAGGTAGAGGAAATGTGGAAGGGAGAGAACAATGGAGGGAAAGTAAGAAGGAGAGAAAGATAGGGAAAATGGGGAAAGAGGAGGTAGAGGAAATGTGGAAGGGAGAGAACAATGGAGAGAAAGATAGGGAGAATGGGGAAAGAGGAGGTAGAGGAAATGTGGAAGGGAGAGAACAATGGAGGGAAAGTAAGAAGGAGAGAAAGATAGGGAGAATGGGGAAAGAGGAGGTAGAGGAAATGTGGAAGGGAGAGAACAATGGAGAGAAAGTAAGAAGGAGAGAAAGATAGGGAGAATGGGGAAAGAGGAGGTAGGGGAAATGTGGAAGGGAGAGAACAATGGAGGGAAAGTAAGAAGGAGAGAAAGATAGGGAAAATGGGGAAAGAGGAGGTAGAGGAAATGTGGAAGGGAGAGAACAATGGAGAGAAAGATAGGGAGAATGGGGAAAGAGGAGGTAGAGGAAATGTGGAAGGGAGAGAACAATGGAGGGAAAGTAAGAAGGAGAGAAAGATAGGGAAAATGGGGAAAGAGGAGGTAGAGGAAATGTGGAAGGGAGAGAACAATGGAGAGAAAGATAGGGAGAATGGGGAAAGAGGAGGTAGAGGAAATGTGGAAGGGAGAGAACAATGGAGAGAAAGATAGGGAGAATGGGGAAAGAGGAGGTAGAGGAAATGTGGAAGAGAGAGAACAATGGAGAGAAAGTAAGAAGGAGAGAAAGATAGGGAAAATGGGGAAAGAGGAGGTAGGGGAAATGTGGAAGAGAGAGAACAATGGAGAGAAAGTAAGAAGGAGAGAAAGATAGGGAGAATGGGGAAAGAGGAGGTAGGAGAAATGTGGAAGGGAGAGAACAATGGAGGGAAAGTAAGAAGGAGAGAAAGATAGGGAGAATGGGGAAAGAGGAGGTAGGGCAAATGTGGAAAAGAGAGAGAACAATGGAGGGAAAGTAAAAAGGAGAGAAAGATAGGGAGAATGGGGAAAGAGGAGGTAGAGGAAATGTGGAAGGGAGAGAACAATGGAGGGAAAGTAAGAAGGAGAGAAAGATAGGGAGAATGGGGAAAGAGGAGGTAGAGGAAATGTGGAAGGGAGAGAACAATGGAGGGAAAGTAAGAAGGAGAGAAAGATAGGGAGAATGGGGAAAGAGGAGGTAGAGGAAATGTGGAAGAGAGAGAACAATGGAGGGAAAGTAAGAAGGAGAGAAAGATAGGGAGAATGGGGAAAGAGGAGGTAGAGGAAATGTGGAAGAGAGAGAACAATGGAGGGAAAGTAAAAAGGAGAGAAAGATAAAGAGAAAGGGAAAGGGGAGGCAGAGGAAATGTGGAAGGGAGAGAACAATGGAGGGAAAGTAAAAAGGAGAGAAAGATAAAGAGAAAGGGAAAGGGGAGGCAGAGGAAATGTGGAAGGGAGAGAACAAAGGAGGGAAAGTAAGAAGGAGAGAAAGATAGGGAAAAAGGGAAAGGGAGGTAGTGGAAATGTGGAAGGGAGAGAACAATGGATGGAAAGTAAGAAAGAAAGAAAGAAAGATAGGGAAAAAGGGAAAGGGAGGTAGAGGAAATGTGAAAGAGAGAGAACAATGGATGAAAAGTAAGAAAGAAAGAAAGAAAGAAAGATAGGGAAAAAGGGAAAGGGAGGTAGTGGAAATGTGGAAGAGAGAGAACAATGGATGGAAAGTAAGAAGGAGAGAAAGATAGGGAAAAAGGGAAAGGGAGGTAGTGGAAATGTGGAAGAGAGAGAACAATGGATGAAAAGTAAGAAAGAAAGAAAGAAAGATAGGGAAAAAGGGAAAGGGAGGTAGTGGAAATGTGGAAGGGAGAGAACAATGGATGGAAAGTAAGAAAGAAAGAAAGATAGGGAAAAAGGGAAAGGGAGGTACTGGAAATGTGGAAGGGAGAGAACAATGGATGGAAAGTAAGAAGGAGAGAAAGATAGGGAAAAAGGGGAAAGAGGAGGTAGGGGAAATGTGGAAGAGAGAGAACAATGGAGGGCAAGTAAGAACAAGAGAAAGATAGGGAAAAGGGAAAGGGAGAAGGCAGAGAACAATGGAAGGAAAGTAAGAACAAGAGAAAGATATGGAGAATAGTAAAATGGGAGGCAGAGGAAATGTTGAAGAGAGAGAACAATGGAGGGAAAGTAAGAACGAATAAAAGATAGGGAGAATGGTAAAAGGGGAGGCAGAGAAAATGTGGAAGAGAGAGAGAACAATGGAGGATAAATAAGAACGAGAGAAAGATAGGGAGAATGGGGAGAGGAAATGTGGAAAAGAGAGAAAAAAGGAGGGAGGAAATGTTGAGAGAATGTGGAAGAGATGGAACAATGGAGGGAATGAGCAAAATGGAGGTAAAGGAAAATACGGAAGAGGAAGTGGAGTGGAAAAAGAGAATGATGGAGAGAATGTGGAAAAAAGCAGATGATGGAGGAATGTGGAAACCAAACGTGGGTGGGAATGTGAAAAAGAAGGCATAGGAAATGTGGAGAAAGCGAATGATGAGGGAATGTAAAAAAAAAAAGAATTACAAAGATAATGAGGAAAAGCGAATAATGGAGGGAATGTGAGAATGATGGTGAGAAAATGGAAAAGGTAGCGATGGAGGGAATGTGAAAAAAAAACAAATTACAAGGATTTTAGAGATAAAAGCGAATATTGGAGGGATGTGAGAATGATGGTGTTAGGCACTTACCTCTTCGCCGTCCCTGGTCCCGCGGCGCGCTGTCAGGTGGCTCCCGGCGGGCGGCTGGTCGCTTGTCTCCGGGTCCGCCGTCTTCTCAGCGCCGTCGTGGGGTCCGGGGGCTGGCGGCGCGGGACGCTGCTGGAGCCGGTGTGGCAACGTGCTCCGCGCGGCTGCGCGGGCCTGCCATTCCCTCCGGGGATGCGGCACCTTCCCCTCCTACCGGGGGCGCGCCCGACACTCAACGTGCTCGCGCGCGCGCGCGCGAGCACGTCTCTTTTATGCCTCCCGGCGGCGCTTTCCCCAGCGCGCCCGCCGGGGGCAAGTTTGAAGTATCCAGTCTCTGGCTGGATCCTGGGATTGAGCCCAGGGACTGGTCGGCCTGTCTGGCCTGGGCTGTCCAGCTCCTGGGACCTATCCCATGATCCGGTGTCGCACCAATCACTCAGGTTCCCTCCAATTCCCCTTTTCCCCAGTGGCCAGCATTTATTATAAAGCCCTTCGGCTCCGGGTTCCCAGTGCCCGTTATAGCCTTTGGGTTCTGGATGTGCGTTGCTGACTTTGTGTACTTTGGATCTTTGGATTTTGACCTCTCTTGCTTGCTGCCTGCCCTGACCTCCTGCTTTGCCCGACTACGCCCTTGCCTGACCCTTCTGTACTGCGCTCCGTGACCTCCTGGATTTGACCTCGGCTAGCCTCGACCATCCTTTCGTTACCTCCTCTGGATACCTCGCCCCGTGACCTCCTGGTTTGACCTCGGCCTGTAATTCGGACTCTGCCATCCGGCATCCTCGTGCGGGATTCCCTGCCAAACATCTTTCTGCACCTTAAGCTGGTATCCTTTGCGCCTTATAAGTCCTGGGGGTAACCGACTGGGAGAGGCATTACCCGCGTCTCCTACAAGCGGGGGCTTGTCTATAGGCGGAAGTGGCGGTGGAGATTGGGGGATACCAGTTCAAGACAGACGGGTGTTTGGTACAGTCCTGACAGTATAACGGGCCAGAAGAAGAATGGACCAAATCCTGGAACAGGTGCAAGCCTTAACAGCGGCGGTGGAGCACCTGGCTCATCGGGTTGCGGCCCAGGAGAACCGTCCTGCTCCTAACGTCCCCAGTCCTCAGGGGGCCCCGGCCGCAATGTTTGTGGAACCCAAAATTCCACTCCCGGAGAAATTTCACGGTGACAGGGCAAAATTTGCCAACTTCCGGGACTCTTGCAAATTGTACTTCCAGCTCCGTCCTGTCTCTTCAGGGTCACAAGAGCAGCGGGTCGGCTTGATTATCTCCCTCCTTCAAGGTGATCCTCAGTCCTGGGCCTTTAGTTTGGCATCCCAGGATCCAGTTCGTCTCTCTGTGGACAGTTTTTTCTCCGCGATGGAGGTTCTTTATGATGATCCCGACAAAGGGGCCACAGCTGACGCTAAGTTGCGTACTCTTCGCCAGGGACGCCGTCCAGCCGAAGATTATTGCTCGGAATTCCGTCGCTGGGCAGTAGACTCCCGCTGGAACAATCCTGCCCTCTGCGGCCAATTCCGGCTTGGTTTGGCTGAATCCGTCAAGGACACATTGGTGAATCATCCGGAACCTCAGACCCTAGACGAGTTAATGCACCTCGCCATTCGCATTGACCGTCGGCTTCGGGAAAGACGCCAAGAAAAAGGGTCGCATGCTGAGACAGCTTCAAGGTCCGAGGCCCCACTAGCACAATCTTCGGAAGAGCCCATGCAACTGGGTGCCACAAGGCTCACCGAAGTCGAGAGACGTCGACGCTTATCCGAGGGGCTTTGTCTGTATTGTGGTGGAACCGGCCATATGGTCAGACTATGCCCAAAGAAGCCGTCGGGAAACTCCAGAGCCTAGGGGGTTACGAGGGGGCCCTCCTAGGCTGTAAGGTATCACCTCAAGTATCGTCTCCAGTTCTTTTTCCAGTCCAGATAAAGATTAATTTTAAGTTTCTGAATTTAAAGGCTCTCATAGACTCCGGAGCTGCCGGGAACTTCCTTGACTCTGAGTTAGCTCAGAGTTTAGGAATTACGCTCCAGTCCTTGCCAACTCCCATCCGGGTCTCTGCCATTGACGGCACACCTGTGGCTGGAGGCTTAGTTCAGTTCAGAACCCTTCCCGTACAGTTCAAGGTGGGAGCTAATCACTCTGAAGTGATTAGTTTTTTAGTCTTGAGTATGCCTAGCACCCCTCTAATTCTGGGATTGCCATGGTTGCGAGAGCACAATCCCCAAATTGATTGGGTCTCAGGGCAAATCATAAAGTGGGGGCACCAATGCTTTCAGAATTGTTTGAAATTCCCGGTCAGGGTTGCGCAACTGTCCCCAGCTGGAATCCCCACTCCGTACTTAGAATTTGCCGACGTCTTTTCTGAAAAGGCGGCGGACAAACTTCCTCCCCATAGACCATGGGATTGCCCTATCGAACTACTCCCCGGTACCATGCCTCCGAGGGGAAGAATATTTAATCTAACCCGAGCTGAAACCATCGCCATGCGGGAATATATTGTGGAAAACCTAGAGAAGGGGTTTATTCGGCCATCATCTTCCCCGGCAGGAGCAGGGTTCTTTTTTGTAGAAAAGAAAGATGGGGGGCTCCGCCCCTGTATTGATTATCGGGGTTTAAATAACGTTACTGTTAAAAATAAGTATCCCCTGCCACTTATTGAGGGGTTATTTACACAGGTGGTTGGGGCGCAGGTGTTTTCCAAACTCGACCTTCGGGGGGCCTATAACCTCATCAGAATTAGGCAGGGGGACGAGTGGAAAACGGCCTTCAATACCCTTGAGGGGCACTATGAGTATTTGGTAATGCCATTTGGTTTGTGCAATGCCCCCGCGGTCTTTCAAAGTTTTGTAAACGAAATTTTTAGGGACTATCTTGGCCGATTTGTGGTCGTTTATTTAGACGACATTTTGATTTTTTCTTCATCCCTGGAGGAACACCGCAAACATGTGCGTATTGTGTTGCAAAAACTCAGGGAAAATTGTTTATATGCCAAGTTAAAGAAGTGTCAATTTGAGGTATCTGAGGTTCCATTTCTCGGTTATATTATTTCTAAATCTGGTCTATCCATGGATCAGTCTAAAGTGAAGGCAGTCTTAGAGTGGGAGCAGCCCAAGGATCTGAAGGGCCTGCAGAGATTCCTGGGCTTCGCTAATTTTTATAGAAGGTTCATTAAGAACTTTTCTTCTCTAGTAACTCCATTGACTAATCTTACCAAGAAAAGCGGGTACCCCTCAGTTTGGCCAGTTCAAGCCGTTCAGGCCTTTGAGAATCTGAAAAGAGTGTTTAGCTCCGCCCCGGTCTTAGTTCACCCGGATGAGCAATCACCCTTCTATGTGGAGGTGGATGCCTCGGAATTTGCAGTGGGGGCGGTTTTGTCACAATATCATGGGTCACCTGAACGCCTCCATCCATGTGCTTTCTTCTCCAAAAAGTTCTCTGGGGCCGAGAGAAATTATGATATTGGCAACAGAGAATTATTGGCTATCAAGCTGGCCTTCCAGGAATGGAGACACTGGCTGGAGGGGGCTCAGTACCCAGTTACGGTCTTTACAGATCATAAAAATCTGGAATACATTCAATCTGCAAAAAGACTAACTCCAAGACAGGCTCGCTGGTCCTTGTTCTTTTCCCGGTTTAACTTCTCTATCACCTATAAACCTGGGTCCAAAAATGTTAAAGCGGATGCCCTGTCTCGGAGTTTTTCTTTCCCTAACTCACCCGAAAGAGTGGATATTCCCATCTTACCCCACTCCCTGGTGGTAGCCGCCATCCAACCCCAACTTCCTGATCTAGCTCAGTTCCAAGCCGAAGCTCCACCTGAGAAACCTGAGTCTGTCCAGTTTGTGCCCTCTCGTTACCGCACTGCCTTTTTGTCTCATTTTCATGATACTAAAACAGCGGGTCATCCGGGGATCAAGAAAACTATTAGCCTATTGACGCGCCAGGTTTGGTGGCCATCCATGAGAAAGGACGCTCAGAATTTTGTCTTAGCCTGTAAAGTCTGTGCTCGGAGTAAGTCTTTAAGACATTCTCCTGAAGGCCCGCTGCTACCGTTGCCCACTCCTGCCTCCCCATGGACCCATCTGGCCATGGACTTTGTTACTGATCTGCCCCCTTCCCAGGGATTTACAGTTATTTGGGTAGTAGTGGACCGCTTTAGCAAGATGGCTCATTTTATCCCTTTAAAAAAACTTCCCTCAGCTCAAATATTAGCTCAACTCTTTGTCACTCACATTTTTAGAATTCATGGTATTCCAGTAGATGTTGTTTCGGATAGGGGGGTCCAATTCGTCTCCCGTTTTTGGAGGGCCTTCTGTTCTAAGTTGGGTTTCACCGTCTCTTTGTCCTCGGCTTTCCAGCCTCAATCGAATGGACAAACCGAAAGAACTAACCAATCTTTAGAACAGTACTTGCGTTGTTTTACGGCCGATACTCAGACGGATTGGGCCTTCTTCCTACCGTTTGCTGAGTTTGCATTAAACAACGCCTCACATTCCTCCACGGGGGTTTCTCCCTTCCATTGCGTCTATGGCAAGGACCTGAAGTTTTCTGCCCTTTCTGACCAACCCTCTAGAGTTCCCTCCGTGGATGAATGGCTGTCCAAATGGCCAGGGGAATGGAATAAGATCCAGCAACATCTAACTAAGGCTGTTCTTCAACAGAAAAAGTTTGCAGATCGCAAACGTTCTTCTAACCCTAGTTATGAGGTGGGAAATTGGGTTTGGCTTTCAACCAAGAATTTAGCCTTACGCCAGCCCTCCGCTAAGTTAGGGCCTAAATTTATCGGCCCCTTCCCCATAACACGGAAGATCAATCAGGTTACGTACCAGTTAGCCCTCCCTTCTTCCATGAAAATTTGTAGATCTTTTCACGTTTCACTTCTTAAGCCTGCAAGAAACCATGAACCCAATAATTCCCCTGGGCCTGTGCTAGTCGATGGGCATCAGGAATTTGAGATTGCCCGGATTCTTGACTCCCGCCTGTTTAGAAACTCTCTTCAGTATTTAATTGACTGGAAGGGGTACGGCCCGGAAGAAAGATCTTGGGTTCCGGCCAGAGAAGTTCATGCGCAGAATTTAGTGAAGAGATTTCACAGAGAGAATCCGTTGAAACCCAGCTTGGAGGGTCCAGTGGCCCCTCCTCAGGGGGGGGGTAATGTTAGGCACTTACCTCTTCGCCGTCCCTGGTCCCGCGGCGCGCTGTCAGGTGGCTCCCGGCGGGCGGCTGGTCGCTTGTCTCCGGGTCCGCCGTCTTCTCAGCGCCGTCGTGGGGTCCGGGGGCTGGCGGCGCGGGACGCTGCTGGAGCCGGTGTGGCAACGTGCTCCGCGCGGCTGCGCGGGCCTGCCATTCCCTCCGGGGATGCGGCACCTTCCCCTCCTACCGGGGGCGCGCCCGACACTCAACGTGCTCGCGCGCGCGCGCGAGCACGTCTCTTTTATGCCTCCCGGCGGCGCTTTCCCCAGCGCGCCCGCCGGGGGCAAGTTTGAAGTATCCAGTCTCTGGCTGGATCCTGGGATTGAGCCCAGGGACTGGTCGGCCTGTCTGGCCTGGGCCGTCCAGCTCCTGGGACCTATCCCATGATCCGGTGTCGCACCAATCACTCAGGTTCCCTCCAATTCCCCTTTTCCCCAATGGCCAGCATTTATTATAAAGCCCTTCGGCTCCGGGTTCCCAGTGCCCGTTATAGCCTTTGGGTTCTGGATGTGCGTTGCTGACTTTGTGTACTTTGGATCTTTGGATTTTGACCTCTCTTGCTTGCTGCCTGCCCTGACCTCCTGCTTTGCCCGACTACGCCCTTGCCTGACCCTTCTGTACTGCGCTCCGTGACCTCCTGGATTTGACCTCGGCTAGCCTCGACCATCCTTTCGTTACCTCCTCTGGATACCTCGCCCCGTGACCTCCTGGTTTGACCTCGGCCTGTAATTCGGACTCTGCCATCCGGCATCCTCGTGCGGGATTCCCTGCCAAACATCTTTCTGCACCTTAAGCTGGTATCCTTTGCGCCTTATAAGTCCTGGGGGTAACCGACTGGGAGAGGCATTACCCGCGTCTCCTACAAGCGGGGGCTTGTCTATAGGCGGAAGTGGCGGTGGAGATTGGGGGATACCAGTTCAAGACAGACGGGTGTTTGGTACAGTCCTGACAGATGGTGAGAAAATGGAAAAGGTAGCGATGGAGGGAATGTGAAAAAAAAAGAGAATTACAAGGATTTTAGAGATAAAAGCGAATAATGGAGGGAATGTGAGAATGATGGTGAGAAAATGGAAAAGGTAGCGATGGAGGGAATGTGAAAAAAAAAACAAATTACAAGGATTTTAGAGATAAAAGCGAATAATGGAGGGAATGTGAGAATGATGGTGAGAAAATGGAAAAGGTAGCGATGGAGGGAATGTGAAAAAAAAAGAGAATTACAAGGATTTTAGGGAAAAAAGCGAATAATGGAGGGAATGTGAGAATGATGGTGAGAAAATGGAAAAGGTAGCGATGGAGGGAATGTGAAAAAAAAAAAATTACAAGGATTTTAGGGATAAAAGCGAATAATGGAGGGAATGTGAGAATGATGGTGAGAAAATGGAAAAGGTAGCGATGGAGGGAATGTGAAAAAAAAAGAATTACAAGGATTTTAGGGATAAAAGCGAATAATGGAGGGAATGTGAGAATGATGGTGAGAAAATGGAAAAGGTAGCGATGGAGGGAATGTGAAAAAAAACAAATTACAAGGATTTTAGAGATAAAAGCGAATAATGGAGGGAATGTGAGAATGATGGTGAGAAAATGGAAAAGGTAGCGATGGAGGGAATGTGAAAAAAAAAGAATTACAAGGATTTTAGGGAAAAAAGCGAATAATGGAGGGAATGTGAGAATGATGGTGAGAAAATGGAAAAGGTAGCGATGGAGGGAATGTGAAAAAAAAAAGAATTACAAGGATTTTAGGGATAAAAGCGAATAATGGAGGGAATGTGAGAATGATGGTGAGAAAATGGAAAAGGTAGCGATGGAGGGAATGTGAAAAAAAACAAATTACAAGGATTTTAGAGATAAAAGCGAATAATGGAGGGAATGTGAGAATGATGGTGAGAAAATGGAAAAGGTAGCGATGGAGGGAATGTGAAAAAAAAAGAATTACAAGGATTTTAGGGAAAAAAGCGAATAATGGAGGGAATGTGAGAATGATGGTGAGAAAATGGAAAAGGTAGCGATGGAGGGAATGTGAAAAAAAAAAGAATTACAAGGATTTTAGGGATAAAAGCGAATAATGGAGGGAATGTGAGAATGATGGTGAGAAAATGGAAAAGGTAGCGATGGAGGGAATGTGAAAAAAAAAGAATTACAAGGATTTTGAGGAAAAGCGAATAATGGAGGGAATGTGAGAATGATGGTGAGAAAATGGAAAAGGTAGCGATGGAGGGAATGTGAAAAAAAACAAATTACAAGGATTTTAGAGATAAAAGCGAATAATGGAGGGAATGTGAGAATGATGGTGAGAAAATGGAAAAGGTAGCGATGGAGGGAATGTGAAAAAAAAAGAATTACAAGGATTTTAGGGAAAAAAGCGAATAATGGAGGGAATGTGAGAATGATTGTGAGAAAATGGAAAAGGTAGCGATGGAGGGAATGTGAAAAAAAAAGAATTACAAGGATTTTGAGGAAAAGCGAATAATGGAGGGAATGTGAGAATGATGGTGAGAAAATGGAAAAGGTGGCGATGGAGGGAATGTGAAAAAAAACAAATTACAAGGATTTTAGAGATAAAAGCGAATAATGGAGGGAATGTGAGAATGATGGTGAGAAAATGGAAAAGGTAGCGATGGAGGGTGAAACAGTGGAAAGAAAGGAGGAGAGAGTGTGTAAATGTTAGTAAATACGCTTTCCGGCAATGCTGGAGAATATGAGGCACCCCCATGTGCACAGCAGCCAGTCACACTTCCCTTGGCCTGTATACACGGAGGCCGGGCACACTCATACTCACAGCACGCCTGAGGGGGCGGGGCAGGGCAGTAGCCAGCAGGAGGTGTCATTGGCCCGGTAGAAGAAAGGGGCGGGAGTAAGAAGTTGCTAGCCCCTCCCACAACTTTGCACTTCACAGTGGGATGGTGGCGGTCCAGGCTCCCAGTCGGCAATATCAGGGCAGCGTATAGCAGAATATAGCGGCCACCATGGCCTGCCTGCCCGGCTCTGCCCGCCTCACACCGCCAGCCTGACCACCAAGCTGCTGCCCCCCGCCGCCCACAGCCAGCTCGCCCGGACACCCTGCTGCTGCTGCTGGGAGGATGGTCAGCCTGTGGAATGTACTGCTGCTACACGCCTGCCTGCTGGCACTCGCCACCGGCCACCATCGGGGCAACCGGGACTCCGCCAGCTGCAAACTCAGCAAGAAGGTGAGGGCGAACTGCCTGCCACACTACTCCTCTATGTGTGCCCTTATCTGCCCCTCCAGCCCACCACTGTCTGTCTATCCAGCCCATCCAGCTCTTATTACAGCTGTCTATAGCCATTCATGTCTGTCTGTCCATATATCATGCCAGGATCTGTCAGTCTGTCTATATAGCTCCCTGTTTCCATATCAGTTACATCTATCTATCTATCCATCTATCTATCTATCTATCTATCTATCTATCTATCTATCTATCTATCTATCCATCTATCCTGCATGTGGCTGTCTAGCCAACTTGGAACTATCCACTTATTTTTGTTTTCAACCCACTGGTTATGTGACTATCGATCTTCAATCAATATATTTGTCTACATCTATTTATCCATATAGCCATCCTTCTATCTATCTATAGAACCTATATGTTATGTGGCTACCTTTCCAACCTGGATCTATCTATCTATCTATCTATCTATCTATCTATCTATCTATCATTAGATCTATCTATCTATCTATCATTAGATCTATCTGTTGTTGTCTAAATCAGAACTACTCACTGATTTATGTTTCCAATATATCAGTTATGTGACTATCAATCTTCAATCAATATATTTGTCTACATCTATTTATCCATATAGCCATCCTTCTATCTATCTAGCTATGTTTCCAACCTATATGTTATGTGGCTACCTTTCCAACCTGGATCGATCGATCTATCTATCTATCTATCTATCTATCTATCTATCATTAGATCTATCTATCCTGCATGTGGCTGTCTATCCAACTTGGAACTATCCACTTATTTTTGTTTTCAACCCACTGGTTATGTGACTATCAATCTTCAATCAATATATTTGTCTACATCTATTTATCCATATAGCCATCTATCTAGCTATGTTTCCAACCTATATGTTATGTGGCTTTCCAACCTGGATCTATCTATCTATCTATCTATCTATCTATCTATCTATCTATCATTAGATCTATCTGTTGTTGTCTAAATCAGAACTACTCACTGATTTATGTTTCCAATATATCAGTTATGTGACTATCAATCTTCAATCAATATATTTGTCTACATCTATTTATCCATATAGCCATCCTTCTATCTATCTAGCTATGTTTCCAACCTATATGTTATGTGGCTACCTTTCCAACCTGGATCGATCGATCTATCTATCTATCTATCTATCTATCTATCTATCTATCTATCATTAGATCTATCTATCCTGCATGTGGCTGTCTATCCAACTTGGAACTATCCACTTATTTTTGTTTTCAACCCACTGGTTATGTGACTATCAATCTTCAATCAATATATTTGTCTACATCTATTTATCCATATAGCCATCTATCTAGCTATGTTTCCAACCTATATGTTATGTGGCTTTCCAACCTGGATCTATCTATCTATCTATCTATCTATCTATCTATCATTAGATCTATCTGTTGTTGTCTAAATCAGAACTACTCACTGATTTATGTTTCCAATATATCAGTTATGTGACTATCAATCTTCAATCAATATATTTGTCTACATCTATTTATCCATATAGCCATCCTTCTATCTATCTAGCTATGTTTCCAACCTATATGTTATGTGGCTACCTTTCCAACCTGGATCGATCGATCTATCTATCTATCTATCTATCTATCTATCATTAGATCTATCTATCCTGCATGTGGCTGTCTATCCAACTTGGAACTATCCACTTATTTTTGTTTTCAACCCACTGGTTATGTGACTATCAATCTTCAATCAATATATTTGTCTACATCTATTTATCCATATAGCCATCTATCTAGCTATGTTTCCAACCTATATGTTATGTGGCTTTCCAACCTGGATCTATCTATCTATCTATCTATCTATCTATCTATCTATCTATCTATCTATCTATCATTAGATCTATCTGTTGTTGTCTAAATCAGAACTACTCACTGATTTATGTTTCCAATATATCAGTTATGTGACTATCAATCTTCAATCAATATATTTGTCTACATCTGTTTATCCATATAGCCATCTATCTAGCTACTTGGCTTTCCAACCTGGATCTATCTATCTATCTATCTATCTATCTATCTACTGTTACATCTGTCTGTTGCTGTCTAACTTGGAACTACTCACTCATTTATGTTTCCAATATATCAGTTATGTGACTATCAAACTTGGATCAGTATATTTGTTTACATCTATTTATCTTTTTAGCTATCTGTGCACCCTTTTATCTATCTAGGTATGTTTCCATCGTATCAGTTATGTCACTACCTTTCCAACCTGGATCTATCTATCTATCTATCTATCTATCTATCTATCTATCTATCTATTATATATATATATATATATTATATCTATTATGTGACTATCAAACTTGGATCAGTATATTTGTTTACATCTATTTATCTTTTTAGCTATCTGTACATCCTTTTATCTATCTAGGTATGTTTCCATCGTATCAGTTATGTCACTACCTTTCCAACCTGGATCTATCTAACCGGAAATATTCATCTACTTGTTTGTCTAACCTGAATCTATCTTTCCATCCTATTGGTTATGTGGCTACCTATCCAACCAAGATCTATCTATCTAAACTGGAACTATCTATCGAGCTATCTTTTAACTCTATTGTATATGCGTCCATCTTGCCAACGCAGATCTATTTTGTCCAACCCGGATATATATTCTATTGGTTATGTGGCTACCAATCCAATTTGGAACCATCTATCCATTTATGTCTCCGCCCTATCAATTTTGTGATCATCAAAAGTGATGATGATCTTTCTTCATCTATTTTTCCATATATACACCCATCCATTTATCTATCTATCTATCTATCTATCTATCTATCTATCCAACCTAGATCTGTCAGTTTATCAATCTATGTATCTATTCAGGCTAGATCTGTGCATACATGTAGTGTACAGTAGCTATTCTGCTTTTGCACCTCCATCCAGACTGTGTGATAGGAGGTTTATGTATTTATTTCTAATATATATTGTTGTTGGACAGCCATCATTTGCTGATCATTTATGTTAATGCTGCCAATGGGAGAATCTTGTTCTGTTGTCCTGGATTCAATAAGAGTTGAAAAAAAATCAACTGTTGCTGAATCACCAGATAGGAAAACAATGAAAGTCACCTTTTAGTCCTAAGAAGAGTAGAGAACTTTTTACTCCCTTTTAGACTGTAGTAAATTGTGCCATTGACTTTCATTGGTTTTCTAGATGGTGATTCAGCAACAGTGAAATTCTCATAAAGTGATTTTTGTAAAACTCCTAATGAATCAATGCCTTACTGTATGAAGAACATGTAATGTAGCTAGCGTGTCATTTTCATCAGTATAGGCATATACTGTATATATACTGTAGTAGATACACAGGAGCACCTGCCCGCTGTGTAGATTATGTGATATAACCAGGACGTAGTTCTGATATAATCCATACTGTTATCTCTGTGTTTCTTTCTATGGAGCCTTTTAGAACTTTTCTCAAAAATAACTAACAAAACCAAGGGGTATTCTGTAAAGCTTAGCAAGTTCACATCATAAGGGAACTTGGTTAATGATTACCACATATTCTGCTATATTATTTATTCACAAAGGCATGAATACAGTGCAGCGTACACAAGGTTTCTTGTTATTTTAGGATTTTTCCTTACAAAACTATCACACTAGCAATACTAGTAGGTCTGTCTTGAAGATGAAATATGTTGTGACAGAGTTAGAGCTGTTAGTGAAGTAGAAATGTGGTCAAATACCTTGTGAAAAGGGAATGCTCCATTTTCTCCTACTTCCATGCTGTAACTGTCTAACTTCCTTTAGGTAAGACTAAAGGTAATTCCTTCAGTTAAAGCGGACCTTCACTCTGAATAAGAGTCTATCTTATATGTTTCCCACACCCTGTACATACAGATTGGCCACATTAAAAATCATCCTACCTGCATCTACTGCATGTTATGAGCCTTTAAACATCCAAGATGGCGGCTTATGGAAGCAGCCATCTTATCAGGCAGCCTGCAAACAGGAAGTGCCTCCTGACTGTGCTGCTTTGCATTCTGGGACTGCTGACCTTTACCTGACCCCAGCTCTGCTCTGTCTGAGCAAAGCACAGCTATAACCCGCCCCCTGTACCTTATCCCACTCTCCTCTCCTCAGTAAGTGTGATGCTTCTGAGTCAAGATGGCGGCGCCCGTATCCTAAATTCCTGAACAGAGTTGCAGCCCAGTGAGGGAAAGAATAATAAGTTAGTGACTAAAAACGTAAAATATATTAATTTTAGATGCTAGGGAACCGTTTTTTAAGAGTTTGGGCTTTTCATTAAATCACGCTGAAGGTCCAGTTTAAGACTACTTTTGTGTAAGGAAATATCAGGGGGTTCAGGACCTTTAGGGGCCATAGGTGTTGATTCTGCACCAGGTGCAAAAGTGCACTTTAGATGAAAAATAGAATAGTGCCCTTTTACACCAGGTGCTGAATCAATTCTGGTGTCCATCTTTACGATGGACTATAATGTTCTGCATCAAGCGTTTTGAGCACATTGCACTGCTCCAATGTAACCCAATAGTAGTGAATGTGATGAGCAACTGTGTGTGCTAGAAATTGTAACAAAAGTAGAAAAAAGGTATTGTATTAATGCGCCTGGATAGGTATACGTACCAGTTATTCCCCTATGAGGTATTATTCTCAGTGCGAAAGTACAAAGCAGAAAGCTTGCATATAGAAGACTTTATATGTTGCTGTCTTTTGGTTAGCTTAGGAGGACAAAATGGGTCACCACTATATGGTCCTGAGGACAGCCATGGGTTTTCTGTGAAAATAAGTGTTTACGGGCACCCCAGGGGGTTTTAACCCAATGAGGCATCCCAATTTGGGATGACAAGGACATTGGCCGGCCCTGGACACAGTTGTATACAGTTGTCACTATATATATATATATATATATATATATATATATATATATATATATATACAGTGGACTGTCCGTTTGTGCGTCAATCCACTTATCCACCAACCACCTACTAAACAATCTATCATGGAATACGATTTTTTATCTTCAGCTTGCTTTAGGCAAACTTCATGCATTCAGAAGTGCTGTGAATTATTGGTCATGGAGGTTTTGTCTTGAGTCCAAAGTTTATTTTTAGGAATCCTACATTATATTTTCATAAATCAATGCCAGCTTTGTTTGTTCATGTTGTCAAGCTTTAGAAAAGCTAGTGACATTTGTACAATATACAAACATACACCACCATTAGCCATTTAACGGGTCACCAAATGTCTGCACAACATGGTAGTGGATAAGAATTAGATGTATAATTAGCTTATGTTGCATAATGCTCGGATTTCCCCCTTGCCTAATCGTCACCCTACCCCAGTTATCTGTTACAACACATGGGCAATAAATTCTATTTTATAGTGGATCCACTCACAGGCCTCTTCTCAGCTTTCCCACCCCATTGATCTTACTTAACATCCAACCCTAATCCACAGCAAACCACGAGGAGATATGTTAGGATAGATGGTGAGTATGTCAAATAGCAGAGACGGGTGATGGGGGAACATCTGGCCTTTGAGTACAGCGTATAGATCTACCAATTTCATTTTACTTACTATATGTCTGCCCTGTTAGATGCACACCAGTAGATTATTTTGCATTTAAAGACTAATTATTGTAAGCTATCTGTACAAGATTCAGAATGGCCATATTTTTTATTTGGGTTTTTTTCCAAACACAAATTGTCAGGGGAAAATATAGGAAAAAGTGAAGAAAAACCTCCATAATGGCGGTGACAAGGCAGCAATAAAACTAAAAATTTCTTTAAGCTTTTTCTGTTCCTAATATAAAGATCTGGGTAAAGGTTTTTAAGTTAATTATTGTAATTGTCCTACTCTTAAGGAAGAAACTTTGATCCATCCAATCTCCCCTAACGTTTATAGCCCTTTGAAATCGATTAGATTGAATAGATTTTTTAGGCTCTCGTAACATCATGTTTGATGAAGAGGACTAAGTATTTTTGAAAGTTAAGTCTTAAAATTCGCCTCCAAAAGTTGTCGCCCTATTTCTTCACTATATAGGCTGGCATAACTGGTGACATGTCATGAAAGGGACTGGCTGCAGATCCAGACTAGGTTAAAATGACTGGCCTTAAAATGATTAGACCTAATTTACAAAAAGCTCTTTCCACTTCTGCAAATTGCATTACATTGTCACAACTGTTGATCGCTTATCAGGCAGAAAAATGCAGGATTTAAAGAGATTTTCTCACACTTGGAGGAGCAAACCAGAGTAGGAGACACCCTGCTGGTGGTGGTAAACATCACATGAAAAGCTGTAAATTGCACAGTGCTAGCTTAACGGAGGGGCAATTTGGTAAGGCAGTCTAACTGAATCCCACTTGTTAAAGACAAACTCCTCTAATTATCTGTTCGTCATGAGGTAAAATGTTCTACTGATGTTATAACATGAAGAGCGATTTAGCCATCCAGGTTCCTGCTTTAAGTATTGCTTGCATTGATTGATTAATCAAGCGTTGCACAAGTGGCGGCTTCCCAAGGCCGCTGTAGGTGCCCAGATTTCTGAGTTTCTTTGATGTTTTTGCATATAGATGTTTGATTTTTATGTTAGATGCTTTCTGCTTGTTAGAAAATGGTGGATTTAATGGAATAGTCCTCTTCATCTTTATATATAGGTAGGTCTACTTTTTAAGTTCTTATTCCCCTGGCAGCCCTTGACAAGTATAATGACCGGTTGTGTTCAAGGTTTGAAGCTGCCTTATGCGTTGTAAAAAAATTTCCGGCTGATTCTTGGCACTATAACAGACTTTCAACCTAAACTCAATAGTTTTAGATAGTGTTATAAATTCTCATTAGGAAAATTAGCCCTCTTCCACTTTGGCCACTACAGGCAAGTTAATTTAGTAAAATCCATTGGTGTCAAGGATAAAGTAGTCACCAGCACAAAATATGCTGTTTCTTTGCCAGTGACATATCTCCAGTTAAATTTTACTGCCTTTCTGTTTCAGTCACTTCAGAGAGTAAAAATCTCCAAATTGCAATGACACCAAATAGAACTTAACCCCATGTCTATCCAAAACAAATGAATGCAAAGAGTTGGAAAGATTTTTATGACATTATGGGGCATTTTAAATTATTTAATGTGGTGTTACTATATATGTAAAATTAGGCTGTCATACATATCCTTACTTTGGTAATTAAAATAATCAAATCTGACCCTCTAAACAAAGGTACATATAAAAACCTCCTAAAGCACAGTTACTATTTTGACTTACTCTGTTTTTTTGTCAGTTGAGGGCCCAACCCCTTAATAAATCTGCATACATTTCCAGACTTTTTTTCTGAAAAAAAATACACCAGACCAGGCCTATAAATTTCACATACATTGAAGCCTCCCTATTACCCTGAACCTTCCCGGCGACAAATTAACTTTAAGAATTAAATAAATATGACCATTCACCTGGTATCTTTTTCCCTGGACTGTCAGACCCAGCTTGCCATTCAAAGCAGAGCTTATCACTTATCATCTGGGAAGTGGAAGTTACATGGGAGACAAACATGTCCACTTAGGTGGGCTGATTTGCTTATGACGTAAGTCATGGGTTTAATATTTAGAAATGGTGGCCATCTTTACTAATGAAGAGTAACTGCTTTGACTGTTTTTTATTTAAAAAAATCCAAGCGAATTGCAGATCCATAATATCGCTATTGTGTTCTTGGCATCTCTGCTTCAGTTAAAATGGAGTAGCTGGCTGCTGTGTAACCAGAGCTAGCTTTTATTCAGTGTGCAGATACATTAGTGAATACTGGATCTGTCATGGCTCTGCTGTTCTTGTGTACGTTGGAGCGACCCAGAGCAGAATAGTGCAGCAGGTTCAATGTGTTTATAAGGCCCGTTTTGGCTTCCACATCAGGAATAAGCCCCATGGATACTGCATGTAAATATGCATATATATATATATATATATATATATATATATGCAGTATACATGGGGCTTATTCCAGATGTTATATGGAAGCCAAAACAAATATCATTTACACAGTATTTACCATCTCATGTAATATGTTGTTACTCATTGACTATACTGTTTAAGGTGATATGGGTTACTTCATGTGGCAAAACATTTTCTGCCTGTTGTCCTTGACTCCAGCAAGTCTTTAGTAGCCTATTTGTGTTCAGTTAAAGCCACAGGAAATAGTGTATAATAGGGCATGACAGTGCCCCATTTAAAGTCTGCACCAGGGCCTGGTGACATTTAGTTACATCTGTTGGGTTAGGTTGGAACGTATAAGTACCAAATGTTTAGTGCCCACACTTTGTGATGTTAATCTAAGGTAGCAAGGGTCAGTATCTGCAATAAATACATTAGTGCTGTACATTAAAGTTAAAAAAATAATGGAATTTCACAATAGTAGCCAAATGCTGAACCATCTTGTGTCAATCGTGTGAGGCCATTTATGTTACGTGCATGGCAGCAAGCCCTCTGCTATAACTTTGGTGAAACCTTTTCGTTTAGATCCTTTGTCATTATCTTTTCTGAGAGAGCAATCCTTGCTTCCTGTCTGTGGTAATGCAGCAAAGAGTTATTCTAGAGAGCACCCAGAGGTGTCACTATAAACAGGAAGCAGGGGTTATTCTCCCCAAGTGATTGAAGAAAATTCCAGGGTTTAACATTTATGCCCCTTTATCCAAAGAGAAAAAACATTTTGGTGGAAGGTTTATCTTTAAACCGGACCTTCAGCGTAATTTAATGAAAAGCCCAAACTCATAAAAAACAGTTCCCCAGCATCTAAAATTAATATATTTTACGTTTTTAGTCACTAACTTCTTATTCTTTCCCCCACTGGGCTGCAACTCTGTTCAGGAATTTAGGATACGGGCGCCGCCATCTTGACTCAGAAGCATCACACTTACTGAGGAGAGGAGAGTGGGATAAGGTACAGGGGGGCGGGTTATAGCTGTGCTATGCTCAGACAGAGCAGCGTTGGGGTCAGGTAAAGGTCAGCAATCCCAGAATGCAGAGCAGCACAGTCAGGAGGCACTTCCTGTTTGCAGGCTGCCTGATAAGATGGCTGCCTCCATAAGCCGCCATCTTGGATGTTTAAAGGCTCATAACATGCAGTAGATGCAGGTAGGATGATTTTTAATGTGGACAATCTGTATGTACAGGGTGTGGAAAACATATAAGATAGACTCTTATTCAGAGTGAAGGTCTGCTTTAAGCAGATGTAAACCCATTTCTGGGTCCTCCGCTGATTCCCTGGTAACCCCCCCACCCACACCCTCATGCAGCTGGGTGATCCCCCCAGCTCGGCGATGGCCCGGCTTTCAAAGAAAACCAGGTTTTTCCCACCAAAGGGATGCCCGCCCCGCATATTATATTGATCAGACACACTTTTCAAACAGCTTGATTTTAGCCCAGGCATGCCTAAAATTGTGTCATTCAAAATTATATTAGTTTTTGTAAGAGAAACCAGTGTTCAAAAATAGAACAGTATGATATTCTTTGGCCAGCCTCCATTGCATCCCAGTTAAAGGGTCTGTAAACCCATCAGCAATAATTAGCCAGCAAACAGCTGACCTGATGCCTGTCTTATATGCCTCTCCTCTTTTTCCAGCAGTGTAGGGTAGAAGTTGTCACAGGGCTCCAAAGTTTGCACTTTTTTCAATTTTATTTCTCCAGGACTACACAAAAAAGTGGTCCTAAAGCTACTCGGTGCTCTCAGCGTGAGCAAGCACAGCAAGACACAGTGGTCCCACAGCTGCCTCTGACTAGCATGGAAGCATGCTCATGACTCATAAAGCTGCTCCAATGTCCTTCCAAGCTCAGCCATTAACCAGAAATGAAAGCAAAGAAATCAGTTTCGCCTAGAATAAATGAGGTATTTACATATTATCAGAGATTTTCAGGTGCTTTGAAATGGCTTATTTTCACTGTTTCCAATGGGGATAATGTGGCAAAAATGGCAATGCGTTTTACAATCTGAAATACACAACATGAGCAGATCCTAATAGCCACCAGCCATAGTGCAACAGATACGACCAGCTAAAGACCACCAGACCATATCCCAGAGGATATATGCTAGAGCCCCACTGGCCAGTCCTCCTGGATCCAAGCCTGGCAAAATGACCAAGAGGCTTAGTAAATTGCCCCCTTAAATGCCACCCCTAGCAATCAGTGCCATAAGCTATTTAAGATGGCCTAACCCCAATGGGGATGATGTGGAATAGCATGCAGATGCTGCACACTGGAAATGCTTTTGGGAAGCCATCTTACTACCCACCTAACAGCCCTAAAAATCCCATCCCAATCTCTGTGCAATCATCCGTTAGCTCTAGCCAGAAGTAGAAATCTATCGGCTGTAATGGCTCATAATTTCTCTGCTTCATACAGTTAACTCTTAGAAACATTTTTCCTACTGTTTAAACATTCTGTAACTGCAAGCCCCATGGAGATACATACTATAGTTGCATAGATTTCCTCACACATGCACATTCCTTTTCTCTAGCAGCTGTTGATTCAGTGTGTGTGTGTGTGCATCATGACAGAGATGCTGTCCCATTTTTTCTGTGGCATATATGTGGGCTGCTGCATGCATAGGCATGTGTAAGCAATGCTGTCAGGTGTGTAGCAAGGCTGTGCTGTTCCAATGCAGTCCAGAAGATCAATCACCTGCAAATATATCTGCTTGAGGTTAAACCCTCTCCAACAGCATACACCATTGATCTCTACCTAAATGGTTGGGCACAGGATTGTGCCTCAGTTTCAGGGATGCACCTGCGGGGGGGTTTAGATTTAATACTTAAAGGCCCTTATTTAACAAGGGATAGCGCCAGGTAGCGAATGGTGAGCGAACGGTAATGACGGTCACCGCCACGAGTACGCCGGCTCTCCTCCGCAATCACACATTTATCAAGCCGATCCTGCTTAGCGACTGACAGAGCGCCAGATAGCGAATCATTCATCATTATTCCAGCCTCACCCCACAGCGCCAGCGAGCGACCTTGAACAGCGACAGGTATGACCTCTCGCTACCTGGCGCTCTCCAATGCATTTCAATGGAACAATCTTTAAATATTCATAATTAATTGCTATTAATGTTTTTTTTTTTTTTTTTTTTTTAAATGTCAAAAATTCTGTGACCACTTCTGCAATGTTAGGTATTTTTTTTTAAGGTTAAAAAAAAAAAAAAAAAAAATGTGTGCAGAATTGATATTACAGGTCTGATATTAATGTATTCATATTACAAAATGTTTTGAAAAACATGTTTTTTTTTCTAAAAATATGGTTGTTTGGGGGTTAAAAAACTACTTTTAACCCATCACCGCCAGCGCTCTGGGGTTTAAACAAGCATTTCACAGCGCGAGAATTTTTTGAGCGTGATTTGTTAATGAATATGGTGGGAGCCGTTCGCTATGGCCATTCGCTGTCATGCGCTCCCATACAGCGCGGAACCTGTCAAACAGCGACTCCTAACCCCGTATTCAACATTACCGCACACCGACTGAGTCGCTGTCAACAGCCGAACAACGGCCAAGCACAGCGAATACTAGCGTGCGCTGTGAAAATAACGCTACTGTCGCTCATCTGTCGCTACCTGGCGCTATTAATGAATCGGCCTCCCCATCTACTGGCTGGCACAATTTGCGGTTGTTCCTTTGCAACAATGAGGCCCCCTCTTGCCATCGGAGTTGCACATACCAAATATCAACCTGTGTCTCTTATATAGAGAAATTATCAAATGAACTGTTTTGTGTTGAACACTTGTAGGTGAGAACTGCAATGAACTCTGATATTATGTCGGAGGTGCTCTGTCTAATTCTAGATAGCCATATAGATTTATCACTGAGATGTTACTAACAAATGCCTGGCCAATCTTGTGAAATCTTGTGAGATTGATCCTCACATTATATAGTTGTGGTAGAAATTTGATGAAATGACCAGTAGGAATTTGACTTTGGTCTTGGCTAAACCTATTAGTACTTTTTACAAGTGGCCATAAACCTACTACAGCCCTACTAAAACCTTGTAGTATAACATATATAGTTTACAATAATTGTTCTGATACTTTAACATTTTGGTAAGTTGGAAACACAGAGTATACATCTTAGATCCACAATCTTGTAGCTAGTATAGTAGGTTTCAGAAATAATGTCTCGGTGTACAACCAGCAATACACACTTAGGTCAGGTATATTGATTGAACTCCACATCTCAGTTTCTACTCACCCGCCGGGAAGGACTGTACCTTTCAGTGTTGTCATCAAGAGGATTAATGTTTATTCCTGTTTTTTGTTACAGACATCTGTGTGTTACATTTTGGGCTATATGATAGTATCTATTCTCAGCTTGAACGCTCCTCTTTAGACATTGATTGACAGACTACAGAGCCCCCACATTCATCAAGTCACACTGGTGGTATCAATGCTAAAACCCATTAGCATTACAAAAGCAACTTGTAACGCCAGTGGAGGACCTTATTAAAGTTCTGTTTTGATATTAAACAAGCACTGTATATATCAAAGGAGAGGAAGTTGTTTGAAATCTCTAGGATGTTTTTTTTTTGCTTTTAGTTATCTGAATGGTGTCAGATTTATTAAAGGCAATGTCTTTTATGAACCAGTTGATCCTGAAACAAGGATTGCTAATCAGTCTTGCAGATTCACTGATTAGTATATGACGTAATCAACTTCTCAATACATTTTCATCCACTTATTCAGCAATTACATTATAATCACAGCTCCTGTAAACATTTACAAGTAATTCAATTAAGCATATTTTTCAAAACACATAAGGCTTCACTTTAGAACAGTTAGAGCAGAAATACTCCATTTTTGAAAAGTTCCACAAAGTATCTAAGAACTTCTTTTCAGCTCAGCATATGAATTTAAGAATGGTAAGATTGCGTGGCCACGTGGCCAGCTGCCATTTTGAACACCATCACTGTGTGTGATGCTGAATAGTTAGGCCATGCCTGGGAAATCATGCGCAATTTTGTATCGTAATCAAAGCTAGTTGGGTGCGGTTTGGTCAAGTTCTCTTTGAAGGTTTATTATGGTCTCAAAAAGCTGTATATTCAAAATCAGGTCTTAAAGTGGACCAACGCCCTCCTTGATCGGCCCGGGAATCTATAAGATTCCCAGGCCGATCCGATCCCTCCTCGCCGGGGAATCCAAAATCAGGATGCCCCGCTGTGTGAAACCCCCCAGGACGCCCGCTAACCTTACCTTACTCCCGGTCCAACGGCGCATGCGCGGGCTGTGACTGCATCTCGCGCTTCTCTCTAGCAGGGCACGGGCGCGCTCCCTGTTAGAGGGAAGCACAACATGTGGCCATCAGCATGCTGGGAGCCGCTGTGGTATGCGCGTCAAACCTCGTCCAAGCGCTGATTGGACGAGCGGCCATAGGAGCGGGGTGAGGTGAGTTGATCTGGGTGTTCTGGGGGGTTTCACGCAGAGGGGCCAAAAACCAGGATAGTGAAAATCCTGGGTGTTGGTCCATTTTAAGCTGCAAGATTTATAAACTGGTTTTCTACAACATGTCTACACCTGCTATGTAGCCATTTGGTCACTGTGTTGTGTTTTACCACACTGGTTTTAATGTTAGACCTTTCTGTTATATAACTTGAAGATAAACTTCTTTTCTCTGGCTAGTGGTACAACATCATCATGTTGTGCATTGTGGTACTTGAATACCTGTAGATATCAAAAACTGTTATGGACTGGTTCTATTATATACTGATGATTTCAGGTTGTCTTTCAGTTGCACTTCTCTTCAAAATGTTCTTGAGATGCCCTGCATGGATGGCCTTCCTAAAGCTAGACACCACTTTCCCGTTCCCTTTACCAATGCTCACTGCAGTGACTCCATTGACTAATCTTAGAATATTCCTAAGGGGAAGTTCATATGTGAGAAAAGCCATGGTCACCACTCTTTGGTCCTGATGACCCAGATTAGATTATATGTTAGATTGAAGCAGACCTAAAGTCAAATATGACTTTATGTCTACTTACACACCCATCCCTGTGGCTTCCCAAGCCTTTCCGCCATGCCACTCGGGTGCTTAGCTGTCTACGAAAGGAGTCGAAGGGAAGGGAGTGAAAGCAAGCGTGCTGATTGGCTGAGAGACGTACACTTGCTCATGCCCCAGTCAGCGACGTGGAAGCGAAAGGAAGGTGAGAGTGTATGGGGGCGATCTGGGGGGATACACACTACGGGGGCATCCCAATTCTGAACTAACACGGAGGACTAACACGAGGGACAGTGAAATTCCTGTGTGTTGTTTCTGTTTAAGGAGGCTTAGCATATGATTTGGGATATAAAAAATTATATAACTAAACTTTTAATTTTTTTCTGTTCAAAGCAAATGATAAAATCTCCACGCCTTTGTTATGAGTAGTAAGATAAAGGCTTTTCATGCTTTGCCTGTCGAACAAGACCATCAGCTTTTGATTTTAACAGAAGTCCAGTTGCATTATGGCACAACTCAGATATAAGAATTTGATAACCTGATTTTCCACATAGTAAAGCTGCAGTGTTTACAACTAATGTTGGGCTTTTCTGAGCATATAGCAATTCCTTTAGCCTCCTTCCATAAAAACGACTGTGATTAAAGTGGACCAACACCCTCCACTGATCGGCCCGGGAATTTATAAGATTCCCGGACCGATCAGTCCCCTGACTGCGGGGCACCCCGATCGGGGGTTCCCCCCGCTGTGTGAAACCCCTAAATCCCTACCTGCTCCTCGATCCAGCGGCGCCCGCCGCCGCCTCCCGCGCGTCCGACTGGCAAGACGCGCACCCGCGCCGGCCGTTTGTGAATGGCTGGCGCAGGCGCGCGCCCTGTAAGAGTGATGCGCGGGGCGCGCTCTCTTGTCCGTCGCTGCCTCCCGCTTGTCCGTCGGCGGGGATTGGCAGCAGCGGTCACGTGGGAGCGAGGAGAGGTGAGTTTTTGGGGCTTTCTGGGGGGTTTCACACAGCGGGGCACCCCCGATCGGGGTGCCCCACCAAAGTGGACCAAAACCCAGGATACTCAACTTTAAGCATCAGGTGTAGTATAGCCAAAGTAGCAGATCAGTGTTAGCAAGTGATTTCCACATAGATCTCACTTTGGCATTGAGGCCTGGTGAATGTAGCATTATGTAAAACAAGAGGTTGGTTAAAGTGGTCCTTTCACTCTGAATAAGAGTCTATCTTATATGTTTCCCACACCCTGTACATACAGATTGTCCACATTAAAAATCATCCTACCTGCATCTACTGCATGTTATGAGCCTTTAAACATCCAAGATGGCTTATGGAAGCCGCCATCTTATCAGGCAGCCTGCAAACAGGAAGTGACTGTGCTGCTTTGCATTCTGGGATTGCTGACCTTTTCCTGACCCCAGCTCTGCTCTGTCTGAGCAAAGCACAGCTATAACCACACCCCCTGCACCTTATCCAACTCTCCTCTCCCCAGTAAGTGTGATGCTTCTGAGTCAAGATGGCAGCGCCCGTATCCTAAAGTCCTGAACAGAGTTGCAGCCCAGTAGGGGAAAGGAAAATACGTATGTGACAAAAAAACGTAAAATATATTAATTTTAGATGCTGGGGAATTGTTTTTTTAGGGTTTGGGCTTTTCAATAAATTATGGTGAAGGTCCGGTTTAACCAAACTGGTTATTGCTACATGTTAACCCTCCGTTTCGTCATGCGCTTGGCACCCCATTCTTGAATTCCTGAGCAGTGATTTGAATGAAATTTGGACGGATCATGTCTGCATGTCTCCTATGATGTCCTCTAATGTCCATGGCTAGTTTCAGACTGCTGTTAATGAGATCCCTGGGCTGAGGTAAAGTTAAGTGGAGTGTGTGAAGCTTTTGTTTGCTCTGTGGCTTGCTCTTACTAAGAATTGTTTACTTTACCCCAACTCTCATGGCTCTGCCAAGCACCTCATTCACTGCAACCTGACCCCTTCTATTGCCACAGCAAATGATCACAGGAGGCTGAAGTCTCTAGACATGGCCATTACTGCTTCATTAGCTTTCTTTATTCCATCTCCTGTTCCCATTATTGCAAGTTTCCAGTTCCATTTAAATGAAGTGAGATTGGCACTGTTTGCTCTACCTTTCTTATACAAATCGCACAATTAAGGTTAGCGAATCTTCTTTTATATGCAGCATCCTTTACAAAGCATCTTAATTGTGTTGCTCTGTAAATCCGCCCAGCTCCTAATGTTAGGTGATGCATGCAAATACTGGGTACCTTCACTTTTACTGCTCAGTTTCCCCTCATAGGCCTTCCATTCCACCTGTATTTGCATGCATTGTAAAGCTAGACATTCACAAAAGGTAGAACCTGTCACTGACTGCCTCTCATACATCAAAAGGTGTGGCTAAAAATTAAAAACTGTAAAATAGAGTTATCAGTTATCTTCTGACACACATTTTTTTTAAGACTTTAAAGTAGAAAAAAACCTATGAATTTGACTATCCCGAGTTTTGTTCCGCCCCCTCCCCCGGGGCATCCCGAACTGTGTGAAACCCCCAAGAAAGGCCAGAAAAACTCACATCTCCTGGTTCCTACGGCGCATGCACGGACAGCAGCCAATCAGAGCTGTTTGCCGTGTTTATTTCATTTGGCAAAAGGCTCTCATTGACTAAAGTGGGGAGCGCAAGCTGCTGAAACTCCTGCATTGCTGGATCATCCTATCGGAATAACTGCGACAGTAGCTCGTGCACAGCCTGCGGATGTAGGGGATGTGGCAGCACGTGCTTCCTATCGAAAAAAATGAAAGCCGTTTACCGAATTACATAGTCATGGCAGAGCCCTGCAAGCGCCGTAGACCAGGGAAAGGTAAATGATTGCCGGCCCCCTGGGGGTTTCAAAATTCCCAGGCGGCTGTACCGGTTTGTTCTGATTTCCAGCTAGAGCACCTATACTTATCATATTTTACGGGGAGGCCGATTCATTAATAGCGCCAGGTAGCGACAGATGAGCAACTGTAGCAGTATTTTCACAGCGCCAGCTAGTAGTCGCTGTGCTTGCCCGTTGTTCGGTTGTTGACAGCGACTCAGTCGGTGTGCGGTAATGTTGAATATTGGGTGAGGAGTCGCTATTTGACAGGTTCCGCGCTGTATGGGAGCACCTATACTTATCACATTTTACGGGGAGGCCGATTCATTAATAGCGCCAGTTAGCGACAGATGAGCGACTGTAGCAGTATTTTCACAGCGCCCGCTAGTAGTCGCTGTGCTTGGCCGTTGTTCGGTTGTTGACAGCGACTCAGTCGGTGTGCGGTAATGTTGAATATTGGGTGAGGAGTCGCTATTTGACAGGTTCCGCGCTGTATGGGAGCGCATGATAGCGAATGGCCATAGTGAACGGCTCCCAGCATATTCATTAACAAATCACGCTCAAAAAATTCTCGCGCTGTAAAATGCATGTTTAAACCCCAGAGCGCTGGCGGCGATGGGTTAAAAGTAGTTTTTTAACCCCCAAACAACCATATTTTTTGAAACCAAAAAAAACAAGTTTATAAAAACATTTTGTAATATGAATACATTAATATCAGACCTGTAATATCAATTCTGCACAAATTTTTTTTTTTTTTTTTTTACCTTAAAAAAAATATCTAACATGGCAGAAGTGGTCACAGAAATTTTCACATAAAAAAAAAAAAATGATTAACAATTTATTATGAATATTTAAAGATTGTTCCATTGAAATGCATTGGAGAGCGCCAGGTAGCGAGAGGTCATACCTGTCGCTGTTCAAGGTCGCTCGCTGGCGCTGTGGGGTGAGGCTGGAATAATGATGAATGAGTCGCTATCTGGCGCTCTGTCAGTCGCTAAGCAGGATCGGCTTGATAAATGTGTGATTGTGGTGGGGAGCCGGCGTTCTCGTGGCGGTGCCCGTCATTACCGTTCGCTCACCAGCCTTAGTGACTGACCCTGCCATCTGTTTTTCAGGCTTTAGTACTATGTATAGGCATGTATAGCAATTCAGGGACACAAAAGATATCTTTATCTAACATGAACATTCACTAAATGTATGAACTGGAAAAAGTAGCAGGAAACTTGGCAAAGACCGCTGTGTTGTCTGCAAATAGGGATTTGCACACATAGCTCAGGTCTAGGCTTTCCCTAAGAATTTTACAGATGACAAGTTTTGCAACCTGGGGCGTATGTGTATAAAAGTACAAAGCATAATTGTTTAATATTAGGAAGCTTCTGCTGCGTTTCGGAATACCAAAGGATTCCTCTTCTCATCTCACTTAGACCCCTGTGGCAATTGAAATTCAGGTCAAAGTTTGGCTTTTATCTTTTGCAGTAAAGTGGATACCTCTATTTTCCCTTTACAAGGAGGAATAGACTTTCAAGCCAAAGCCATATGTAGTAAGTGGCACTGGCCTCTTTCCCGGGACAGCATTTATCATTAATAGCCTTGTCATGGGGGTAGGCAAGCTTGATTGTATGCAGACTTCTGTGCATGTCAATACTCATGGGGGGTGTTAACACTGTCTCAACAAGGCCGTGTTGATATACACACAGAGAAGATTGCCCCCAGCTGCTGTATTCACTGTATTCAATAAAATACAAAAAAGCGATAATAAGGTATCAACTGGTTGCAACGGCTTCGAAAAAAAACAGTGAGTAGTTTGAAGATGAACTTTGATGTAATATTTTCCTGTTTCAGCAACAGTTTTTTTTTACTAAGATAGTTGCAATTTATTGAGCTACTGGCTAAATAATAGGGTATGTGTTTAATTATATCAGCTCTCATTAAGGTGATATATTGTATTAGTAAATGAGACTATAAACAAAAAGAGAAAAAGACTGCACCAACTTTATAGATATATATATGACTAATGTGCTTCACTGGAGGGTAGGTGCATAAATTACGCTAGCAATTGAACCAAGGGGGTCCTACAACCCCCCAAAAACCAACCTCACAAACCCAGTGGCACCACTACTTTGTCAAAAATATATACAATTTTATTAGAACATATATTTACAGTACAATATGATAAGACAATTTAAAACCATGCTAAAAACATATAACAACCTAGAAAAAGGAGGGGGGGGGAGGGGCAAGAAAATAACATGCATGCTGCTCAAATGTATAATGTAATAGCCAAAATAATCATACAAACAATCCAACCTAACCCCAGCTGGAAAATGTCTATTGTGTACCCAGTCTATACATAATAATACAAAAAATAAATAAAAAATAATTAGTCCCAAAGGTATTTATCCAACACCTATATAACCACCTATATCACAAACGCCTATATAGCTACCTATAATCACAATTCTAATAAAGTGCAATGTGCAAAATTGTGTTATTTAAACACTAATGAAATAAGGACCAGCTGGGTAAGGATCAAAAGACATACAACATATATAACAAATAAAAATCTCACGTGTCCAAAACAGAGCAGCAGCCGCACCCCCCCCCCCACCTCACCGCCGACGCATTCCGTGACGTCACCGCGTCACTTCTTTAGGGCGAGCGACTGGTGCAGGAGTGGGAGGAGGTGATTAGGGTTGAGGATAGGAGCAGGTCCTGGGCAGAGCGGAGATTGTGTCTGGGTTGATATTTGTTGGTAAGCAATAAATTGTAGGCAGGAGCCTGATTGTACAGAGCTTTGTATGTTAAGGTTAGTATTTTAAATTGAATTCTCTAAGATATTGGCAGCCAGTAGAGGGACTGACATAGAGGAGCAGCACTGGAGAAGTGCGAGGAGAAATGAATGATTCAAGCAGCAGAGTTGAGAATAGATTGGAGAGGTGCCAATCTGCTTGTTGGTAGACCATAAAGGAGAGTGTTGCAGTAATCTAGTCGGGATATGATCAGGGCATGCACCAAGATTTTGGAGGTATCAGGTGAGAGGAAGGAGCAGATGCGGGAGATGTTTTTGAGTTGGAGATGGCAGGAAGTGGCAAAAGATTGGATGTGAGGTGTGAATAAGAGAGAGGAGTCCAGTATAACCCCAAGGCATCGTGTTTGGGAAGTTGCAGTAATTGTGAGGTCAATGATGGATATAGTTGGTGTGGAGGCAATAGGAGAGTGATGGTGGGAAAACAACAAATGCATTCTTGTCCATGTTTAGTTTGAGGAAGCGAGATGACATTAATGATGAGATAGCTGTCAGACAGTCAGGAACATGGGATATGACAGAAGAGAGATCTGGGCCAGAGAGGTAGATTTGACTGTCCTCTGCATAGAAGTGAGTTTATGATGTCCAGGACCATAGGTGTAGACTGAAAAGATGAGGGGTCCAAGAACAAAACCTTGTGGTACACCAACAAACAGAGGGCAGGGAGCGGAAACCACGTTTGAGTGGGACACACTAAGCCATGAAAGTGCACGGTCTTGAATTCCCAGAGATGTCAGAATTTGGAGTAGAAGAGGATGGTCAACAGTGTTGAAAGCAGTGGATAGGTCAAGGAGGATAAGGATAAAGTAGTGGCCTTTAGATTTTGCTGTTAATAGATCGTTAGTTACTTTGGTAAGGGTGGTTTAAGTAGAGTGGTCGGAGCGGAATCCAGATTGAGGAGGATCTAGTAAGGAGTTAGCAGAGATATAGCGAGTGAATGTGCTGTTCCAGAAGTTTGGATGAAAAAAGAAGCAGCGAGATAGGTCGGTAACTGGTGAGAGCCAGCGGGTCCAGAGAGGATTTTATATTTGGAAATAACAGAACCCTATGTGCTATGCAGAATATTTTTTCCTGCATAGCCCATAGCGCACTATTTCTAAATTCCTATTAAAAAATATGCTTACCTCATTGGAAAAAGTATGTACGTCATCTGTAAAAAATGCCCCATCACACATGCAGGTGGTTTCTGGTAAAAAAAAGAGGAGCAAACATTTTTTCTTGTGTGGTAAAATGTATAAGCTCACTGAGGTTGCAATTCATACAGCAAAGGGCACCTTGCTTTACCAAATAATTAGCATGACCCCCCATAGTCTTATAGCATTAGACAGTGTCACATTAGATATAGTGTTTTAGTATTAAATGTTTAATGTGATCAAATGAAAGTGAAAATAAGATTACATTAACACAATAAAAGAATCCTCTTACTGTCCACAGTTGGTTAAATCGTAGAAACGAAACTGAGAACAGATCAGACACTTTTTAACTACACTTGGCATGTGAGGCTAGATTAGATTCACAGGTAAATGTCGATTCGCCTGTAGTCACCCTAAATGGGGTTTTGCAATGCAGTTATGATTTATTATGTATCAGCTGTCCTTTTAAATAACAGTTGCTGAGTTAGATTTTGGCTTTGTAATAAATATACACTCATGTCTACTTTATGTTATTTAAACGCTAGTGTTCTCCAAATCATGCTGATCTATTCAGTCAGACACCACTGCTTAGTATACTCACTTAATATAAACGTCATGTTGCCGACATGTTCCAGACACTCAATAGTGGCTAGATGGCGCACAGCTAAATTTGCAGAGCATGTCTTATGCGGTCTCAGCTAACACCCGCTCTCGTGACCGGGTCTACGTGACACTGGCTTCTCATAAATCAACGGGACACTGTTGGTCAAGAGCTGAGGCCGGCGTTGTGCAGCATCAGCTGTTTGCCTCCCAGGCACTGGGAAGAACCTGCGCATAACAACTGTTGCCCTTCCTCTGTGATAGGTGCATTTCAGCATAAAGCCCACAGTGGCCTAGAAATGTAAGCATACCACACACACTTTAGGGAACATATTGTCTTTTAGCTTTTTAAACGTTAGACCATCTCTCAATGAAAATGATATTTCCTGATGACTGATTGGCAGAGCATGGACATAGCCATGAACCATGCCCAGTGGGCAAGTATCTATGAGTTATCGTGCATGCCCATAGTCATTTTGTGCTTAAACCTCTCTTAGCAACACAGAAAATGAGAGCTAAAAGTGACAACAGATCCTAATATAACTGTCAGTATATGATAAATATAGCTTTATACACTTTAGAGTGTCTGTTGCGGTAACAGGTAGATACTTTAGCGTACTTCTTTTTTAGTGACATACATTGACTGTTTGCCACAAAAGCTTTTGGTTCCACTTAGGCATAATTTTTTTTCCCTTCTTGCACTCTCTGGTGGGTAGTTACTGATGCATTATGCTAAGTTAAGTTGGACTCACACTTCAAAAATATGTGGCATACTGTATGGTAATTCTATTCTTTTAGAATAACCCTCTATTAGTATATTACTTATCTTGTTTTCAATATTTTACAAAATTGATTGGAAAGGTTGCAATTTTCCTATAACTCTCTGGCTCAAACATTTTACTTGCTCTAACAAAAATAAATAGAACACCCTTAGGGGGACCATTTAGTACAAAACACATTCAAGGGCTGCACTGCGAGAGCCGCTGGCATAGATTCAGAGGCTAAAGGCACAGTCATGACTAAACAGACCTAGAAAGATAGTGCAGATGGAATCACCTAGTGTGGCTTCTAGTTCTTATCGAAGTTAAGGAATAAGGTGATATCTGTTTGAAGACATGGCAGTTGATTAAGCACTGAGTACGCTTCTATTTTTTTGGAATGCCAGCGCCATTGCATTTTATTGTCTACCCATTGATTCGGCACCAGTGCAATTGTATTTTTTCAGCTAAAGTGCACTGAATCCACCGCTTTATATTAACAAGCTTGCCTTGTAATATAATCAGCCTACAAAGTGTATCTACTGTTTCCTATGGCTTATGGCCCATTTCCTCGAACAGATATATCCTGCGTTCTTTCAGCAAGCAAATTATCGTAGGAATCGTATGCAACTGAACGACTTGCGTTTGGACACAGAGCACTTGTCGGTTTAGCGTTCATTAGAACGATCGCCAGTGAGATCGATTGTACTGTGCTGTCCTTTTTGTGGTCGATTTTTGTTTCCATGTGCTGATGGTAAGGCACGTCGAAACAAAACAATGTGAATTCGCATAGGCCGTGGATTAATTATCGTCCAATTGTGGTTACTTTTGTGATTTTTAATTCCGTGGAAATAGGACATAACATGGTATAACACATTGCTGCTAGCAACTGTTAACAAAGTAATAGAAGAATGCTTTATTGCAGGGACAGGGTGGAGGGAGGGGCTGGTATTCAAATTTGCTTGGGGTACAGCTTTAAATGCACAAAAGCTAGGTTTTATGGCAGGGCCAATGTTTACTATACAATGTGCAGTACAAAAGTCCTACCTCCTACATTTACCATCCTCAGGCCTTTACTAGTCTCCTACCTTTTGGGCTAGAATTACCCTTTCATGGCTCTTTATTCTAGCCAGTGCTCTCTGTTTAGTCTATCACTCCATAGACCAACTTAGCTTTGGTTGACCTCATTAACCTTTCCCACAGTTTCACTAGCAGCTTTGGACATTCTCAGTGGTGAAAGTACAATAAAGTAAATTGGCCCGGCAATCAAAAATTCAGTTGTCAGGGTTTTCGATCTATATTGCTTTCTAGGCTGTTTTATATATCCAGAGATTTTGATACACAGGATGCTTGTACTTATCTGATGGATGCAGAGGCACAGTACAGCTGTCAGATAGTCATTTCTCACAGTTAAATTGCAAAGAGAAAAGGCTTCCTCTTGATCTACTTTATTCTCTTCTTGGTCAGTCAAAATTGCACACATAAACACCTTCCCCTGTACCTAGCATTGAGTGATAAATTAAGAGAAAACTCTCTTTTTGGTAGGTTTTTGGTGTCCGTACATATTGTTTTCCTCTTTTGAAAGGTAAAATAATAATTTTTGTTGGGATTGTGCCCTCATACCTGTGATTTAATTATCAACATGAGGTCTCCATGTTTCTCATATTCCTAGGGCTCAGTTTGGCTACAGTGGGAGTGTTTTTCATAGCCTTGAGTAAAAACAATGGACTATAAGTCCCCAAATTCTTCCAATGTAACAGGTGATATAAGCAACAGCTTTGGCTAAGTCTAAACAGCCTAATGACCTATCCAGGTAAGAACTGAGACACAAGACTGTGATCCTTACGAACTGAAGAAGTCGAATTTCAGCGGAATGGGTTATGTCACCCATGCCTTAACTAATTGGATGATTAGCCAGCTAGAGTGAGGAAGTCTATCGTATGTACTCAAAATCACCACTTTGATGTACATAGCTAAGGAAAACACATTGTTGCTATGGAAACACAGAGTTGCAAACAAATAGAAAATTAAAAAAATAACATAGCTTAGCACATTAAATACATTGTTTTAGCATGCAATAACAGAAAAAAAAGCCATAAAAGTGGAATTATTCTTTAATGAGAAAAGATGCTGGAGGACGTTTTACAATGATTAGATTGTCTTACAAATCTCTAAAATCAGTGTTTAAGGAAAGATGGATAGATCATTTGAACATCTGCTAGTGTCTTACTTGAGGGACTGTAAAAGGGATTCAGTGCAATTTACAAAGAGCAAATAGGTCAGCGGATGACACAGTAATGGCCCATTTCCATGGAACAATTTGTAAACAAATATTTGATGAAGTGAATGCATTAATATGATATTTGATGTGTGGAAATCCCTCCTGAGATCAAGTGATCAACGAGAATTTGTTCGCTGGACGAGCGTTGTATCATTTTGTTTGACATAAAATTTGTCAATTATTGCATTACCGTTGGCATGTGGCAATCGACTGTACAAATGCCTTGTGATCTTCATTACAATTGCTGTAACAAATATTTATCTGACAAATCGCCCATATCTGAACGCAAGTCATCTGATAGCAGTTAGGTCCATTGAGTGAGGGAACGAATGTACCATGATTTGCACTAGGAAGATTTGCTGACTGATTGTTAGAGCGATCACTTGTGAGATTGTTCCAGCTGTGCGGTCTACATCCTATTCGTGGTCAATTTTTGTTTCCACATCAGTCCTGAGATGAACAAGAAAGCCTAAAAGATACAATGTTTCATGCATTCGCTTGCAGTCACTTTTTCCTTCACAAATCAATCAGCGGAAATGGGCCATTAGTCAGTAGTGCATGAGAAACATCTCGGTCTTGAACATCGCAAAGACTTTTAAAATAGTGGTGAGCTCAGAAGAACCCCCCCCCCAACACTCCAACTCCTTTTTCTATATCCATATATAGTCAAGCTGGTCCCTTGAGTGTAGACTGGGAACATGAAATGGTAGAAGAACATTGTGAGCCTTATTTATAATGTGCACCATTTAGCATATTTCTGGTGGCTCTAGCGCCAGTTTTCGAGTGGTAGTATTTTTATCTTTTCTGGTGCTGCGCAGTAGACCACAAATGGCGCTATACGTCGAAGTGGCAAATGCTGACTAATTTACTTTGATTGTTGCACTAGATCAGCGATACTCACCTGGCAGGCCGGGGTCCAAATGCGGACCTCTGCGCCAGATTTTTGGACTCCTGCCCTGACAGCCGTGCTCTCAGTTGCTTCTGTGTTGCCGTGCTCAGAGCTGCCCCCTTGATCGGCGATGTAGTGCTTAGTCTCCCTGCAAGTGCCATGGCTTCTTGGAACCTAGCATTGCAATATGAAGTGGCATTGCAAGGTACACACAAGCTTTGTTTCTTGGTCTCTCATCCAATACCCCCCCCACCCCTGCTCATCCCCATCTATCCCTGTCCCGCCATCTCTTTCCCCAGCTTATCCCCATCCATTCCTGTCCCACCAGCTTTGCCCCATCCATCCCTGGGGCAAGCAGCCTTTTTTAGTTTTGCCTGGGGTATCTATAGCCCCTTCCCCAGTGTGCTAATTTCTAACTATCCACCCCCCCCCCTCCCCCGTGACATCCCTCGCCTGGACCTTCACCTCTCACCCAATGCCTGTAAATGGACCTTTACAAGAAGTAGTTGGGTACCCCTGCACTAGATATTGGCTGCCCTGCATCAACGCATGTTGGCCCTGATTGCCGATCCCAGCGCCAGTGAGCGCCACTTTGTACCAACGTATTTATGATATTTTTTCTTCTTGAAAAGATTGGCACTGTATTCCTCAGACGCTGGTCAGTTTTTCATCATAACAGTTACAAGAAATCACTGCTGGGGACAAAGGGGGGAAACTTTACAGTGCATTTTACTTTTGGTGACATCTAGGTCCTTCATTTCCATTACTGACAAGTCACAATACAAGTTCTGTACAAATAAGTGTGTGTTAATTAATATTAATTATAAGCATAAAGCATTTCAAACCAGCTCCGCCCATTGTGCTTTGTTTCACCTGGCGCTGCTTCAACCAGAGCGCCCCGGCGCTGCAACCTTTTGGGCACTAGTGTTAAATAAGACGCTAGCTGGTGGCTGCATTGGTGCTGCTGTTTTTTGTTTCTTAAGTGGAACGCTCAGTGCCGCTGAGGCAAAAAAAAGTGGCGCTGTGTGTTGCTAACGCTTCATAAATAAGGCTCCCTATGAGTGCTGTAAAAGGCCTAAACAAAGAATATGGGCCTTATTTAAGAATTGGGCCATTTAGCATGTTGTTGGCTTATCACCAGTTTTAGAGCGCCAGCATCTCTTTCTTTATTGCTGCTGCTATTTGGACAGAATGGTGCTAGAAGTCACTTCACTGGATGCTAACTTTGATTGTTGCATTAGGTATTGGCTGGCCTGTGTCGGACGCCAATTTTACCAGTGAACGCAACTTTGTACTGCCATCTTTTAGACGTGCCCCAGCATATTTATTAATTTTTGCCATGCTGAAATGGTTGGCGCTGTATTTTAGCGGTGGCTCTGGTCAGTGTTTCATTAATACACTTACAGGATATCACTGCTGGGGACAAAGCAGACAACATTTACAGTGCGTTTAGGCTGCATTTTTAGGCGTTTAGGCTGCCTGAGTGGCTCTGAGGCAAGAAAAATGGCACTGAGTGGTATTAACAGGCGCTGATGCTTGATAAGTGACGCTCCCAGTTTCCTAAGGCAACTAAAGAGGTTTGCCTTTAGGTCTATACGTACTAATATATCAGGATATCAGGATACTGGTTCAGAGTGCCTGATTATGGACTAGTAAGTAGTGGAAGAGATTTTCCTCCTTGACTATTACGTTCCTGGGCAACCTTGGGTAAGCTGCTTCCAATGTATCAATTGCATTGTGTGGGCTTTCATAGATTAGGGTTAGGACTGCACCTACACAGAGGCACCTTGGCGTTTGGTGGTGCAGCTTCAACATACCTCTAGAGATATGTACTAACCAAGACCTTTTTGGTGAATGATTATAAGATTGGTTGTTAGCTAACAGGGTCTAGTGCTGTGGCCCTTTAAGATTTGTGATTATCGGTATTGCCTGTCCCTTTAATATTATTTAGCCTATTTATGTGACAGGGTGCCCATCTTAGCCCAACCCTCCTAAGCCATACCCAGTACAAATATCTTATTTAATTAAAGCATCTTTCCACTTGACAACCTAATAGAGCAATGATATGAGAGCCCCCCCCCCCCCCCCACCACCACCAGTAAATATACATTTACATGTTTTGGCTAGTTGCTCGATTACTCACTCAGGTTGCTTAGGTAGGCATCACAAGTTGTGTCAGCAAAACATATGCTCTGCGTGCACGCAAGCCTAAAATGCATATAAGAATCAGATGTAGGCAGCAGAACTGTTTGGAGTGTGACTTTGAAATGAATAACAGTCATGCATACCCAAGTGATATTCTATACAGAAAACACGCACATCCTCTCCAGACAGTAGGCAAGCTAGACTAGTAGCAGTAATATTAATATATGTAAATATGAGAAGGGAAGAAGACAAAGTAGAATCTGTGCATAAACTGCCTGTACAACTTTGCTGAAAAAGCAAAGTCAGCTACTGCTCCTCATTACTGAGATTTACTGAAATATAATCAGTTTTGTCACATACATTATTTATATGGTTATGAAGACGCTGGCTTATTTATGAATGCAATATTTCAGAAGACGCAGAGAACAAAATAGATACGATCAGTTACATTAAGTTACTGGTTTTAAAAGTCTTAAATATGCATGTTTGCTACAATATTTTAAACTGCAGAACATTTAGTGCCCTTTCACACTTCTCCGTGTGTGTTGCACTGAAAATGTTGGTCCTATTGAAATGAATGGGGGACGTCCCATCTCTGTGTCTTGCAGCATTGCCAACAGTGCGAGTGCAACGCAGCCAACAGATGTCTATTGGCAGTGCTGTTAAAGTGCATGTATTACAGTCAAATACTCACCTCTGCCTCTGTCACTGGTTCCCGTTGGGTCCCCCGTCCTCAACGGCACCTCCTATTCTTCATTCTGGTGCCCAGTTTTAAGCCTAATTTCCTGCCTACATTTTCTAGTCTATCTAATCATAAAATGTGGGTTTGATAATGTCCCGGATGCTTGTCAATGACACAGAACTGCATATTCTGTTCTTGATTATACCTACAAATTTTCAAGATGGCCTCCAACAGTAAGTAAAGCTGCATGTTCACAGTCAAGTGACAGACAGGAAAAGCAGTGGAGTTTCTCCAGTCCTTCCCCACTCTTTTAAAAACAAAACAAGGTTCTGGTTTGAGATTGGCTTTAACCCTTCTAGTGCCAGCTACGTGAGTCTCACATAGCTGCCTCTCCAGCTACGTGAGACTCACGTAGCTGACTTTAGAGCCCCATAAAATAAAAAGTAAAAAAGATACAGACTTACCTGACCCCTCATTTGAAAGTTGGTAGCGATCGGTGCAGGGAGGGTGGCAGGCAGGGTGGCTCTGATCTCCCTGCCTCCCACCCTCCCTGCTCCGATCACTACCGACAACTGTCATCTGCAGCGGCGCAGGACACTGGATCAGAGGTAAGTATAAGAAAAAAAAAGAATAATAAAATATTTTGTGTCTATTCACTATTTCTGAACTGGTAAGGGGTCCATGAGACCCCTTATACCAGTTCACAAGGCTCTGGGGCTGGCAATCACCTGTGGCTAGCGGGTGACTTGCCATAACCCCCAGCTCCCCATTACCTGCCTCCCCAACGGCCGGGGGGGGCAGAAGGGCCCGGGCCACTTAGTGGCTATGTGGGCTAGTAGCCTGCAGGGCCAGGGGCCACCAACGCTGGCCCCTGCGCCCTGTTCTACAAGCCCCCATAGCTGGTCCGGGTCGTCAATGCTGGGTAAGGGGGACCCTACGTCATTTTTTGGGAGGATTTTAAGGGGTTTTAACCCTCAAAATTCCCCCCAAAAATGAAACCCCCCCCCGCCCCCCTGGGAGGGGGGGCCCTATGTCATTTTTTTTTTTAAGTTAACCCCTTACAACTATGCAATCATATTGCATAGTTGTATCCTATCTGAAATCTCCTAAACTGCTGTTTCAGTTTAGGGGAGTCTCCTGGGCAGGAAAGGGTGTCTACCAATACATATGTGGTACCGTTGCAACCGGGAGAAATAGGGCTTTCACACACAATAATATTTTATTAACAAACTTACATTTATTATCACAAAAAAACACTACAAATTGTAAAAAATAGATTTTTTAAATTTTTTTTTGCACATATTTCACCCAAAAGTATTGAGAATACACTAAAAAAAGGCAAAACAAGACATTGAAGCCCAGACTCTGCTGAAAAAAACAATATATAATTTTCCTGGAAAATCCCTGGAAATCCCTTCAAAAAATCGAGGTTGAACATGTGTAGCGCAAAAACGTGAAAAGTAGTCTGGCAACAGAGTGTGACAAAAAATCGAGGTAGGCTGGCACTTAAAGGGTTAAAGAAGGTCTATCAAAAAAAATAGGCCAATGATAAAAATCTATATTCATATGCTGGATGGTGGAAGGAGAAGAAACCACAAGCTTGGTGGGATTTTATTCATTTTGTGTTTATAAGTGACCCTTCCTCTCATTTGCCAATGTGTTAATATGGATTTTTATTATTACACAATTTCACAATATAGTGGACCAAACACCTTAAATATTAAGACCTTAGGGTCTTAACGACTCCAGGGCCTACTGCCCAAAGAACACTCATCTTTCTGGGCCTCCGTCGACATGCTCGCCTGACACAGCTACATCCCAGGGTGACCTGTAGCTGAGGCACGGGTCGGGGGCAAGCCCCAACCCACAGGAAAAACCAGGAATGTGGCCGTTCCGTTAGCCTATGCCAGATCTCTAGTCTAAATGGTGCACAGCGCCGAATGGACCAAATCCCGAGCATGTGCTGTAGGAATGCTGGAAAGTAAGTTATTAGGGGCAAACTGGGGGGGCTCACAAGGGGCAAGGACCAAAACCTGGGATAGTAAAAATCATGGTGTCTACACAACCATGCATCCTGGGCCAGATGGCAAGCATATACCCAGCATGCACTACACAGTGCTGATGTACTGACTGGCTAACCCCACTGGATTTTGGCAAGTCACGCTTCCACTGAAGAAGCAGCAGGTTTGTAGAGAGAGAGTATAATTGAGCCATTTCTGAGCACCAGGGTAAAAATTTAGCATACAGCAATTTTGAACAGGTATGGCCGGTATGAGGGCTCTTGTGAAGTGAGACACCCCTGAATGTGGCAAGCTTCACCAATCGCCCCCATTTTGTCACATAAGATTCTCCGTAACTTAATAAACTGTGTAGACAACCTCCTATTTCTCTCTCTAGGTAAATAAAACTAAACTACAACTGGATGCTATTGGTAGCGATAGTCTTTTTATTTTAGGATCACTGTGAATTTGAACTATAAAAAGGCTACATACCATCACTATAAAGATAAAAGAAAATTCACAGGCCTGTAGTGTTCCCAGCAACACCAACAAAGATTTCTAATGTTTTATTGACCTTGATCTAACAAGCTAAATGAACCTTCTTTGAAAGCAAAACTTGAACCTAATCCTCCTATATGTGAGTTGCCAGATCTGTTTTTGTTATAAATTGATATGAAGCAGAGTTCAAAGACTTGCAACACATTCATGTAAAACGATTTGGAATTTGGGTTGTGTTACTACACACTTTGAGATATTTTTGTGTTGCAGTCATAACTGTTGAAATGACTCTTCAAACTTCATAAGATTTTGCTGTGCATACGTTCTGCTGACTATAAAATAGATTCTTCCCCATCATGGCCATTATAATGTAAAACAGAAAAGACGATCATTTATTTTATAAGGTCTGTAATCTTTCTTTTTCTTTTTTTATTTCCAGCAAAGCCATTTAAACTCTTTTCTTTGGACCATCAAACGAGATCCTCCTTCATACTTTTTTGGCACTATTCATGTCCCATACACCAGGGTGTGGGATTTTATCCCAGAAAACTCGAAGAAAGCATTCCAGCAGAGCAATATTGTGTATTTTGAGTTGGATTTGACAGACCCTTACACAATCTCTGCTCTCACCAGTTGCCAAATGCTGCCTCAGGGGGAAAATTTACAAAGTGTACTTCCCAGGGACATTTATCGAAGACTAAAGCGCCATTTGGAATATGTTAAACTCATGATGCCCTCGTGGATGACTCCGGATCAAAGAGGGAAAGGTCTTTATGCAGACTACTTATTTAACGCCATAGCAGGGAACTGGGAAAGAAAGAGACCTGTATGGGTGATGCTGATGGTAAATTCATTGACAGAGGTTGATATCAAATCGAGGGGAGTTCCTGTATTGGATTTATATCTTGCCCAGGAAGCCGAGCGTCTAAAAAAAAGAACTGGAGCAGTGGAAAAAGTGGAGGAGCAGTGCCACCCTCTGAATGGATTAAATTTCTCACAGGTAAGACAATAGGTGCCTTAATGCATAGTCAACATTACCTTTCTATTGCGCAGTTTTTAACATGTTCCACTACTGGGAATTATTTGTACTGATGGATGGATGCTGCCAGCATCTGCCTGTTTGTAATTATAAAATAGTTTTACTGTACTTCAGCAACAGCTATCAGAGTAAGATACTGAATAGATAGAGTGGGTGTTCTAATAAGCCAAGGCAAATGGATATCCTGTTTTTTTATTAATGATGTAACACTGGTCTTCCTACTGGTTTTCATCATGCTAAATAACCGTAGGCATCATTATTGGTTGGCAAATGTAGTTATTTAACTATCAACTGTGGCACTGGAATACAATTGAGCAACGTTTGGTGAAATAGCAGTAAGGCCTCAATCTTTAGTATATAAACAAGCAAACAAATATATTTCGTTTTTTAAATTTAAGAGGTTTGGAATTGACATGCTTGTGGTGTTTTTTAAATGCTTTGCGTCAGTATGTAAGTCCTCTTTAATACAATAGGCTGCATGATAGGATTCTCTTTTAAATGGCATAGCCACTTAATTTTTCCCCCTAATCAGGACCCCATAGTAGCACGAGGCACCCCTAGCTTACCTGCAGCGCTCCCATATTGTGTATCATGCTACAAAGGGTCTGGCTTCTTGTGGAACTGCAAGCTGAAGTTCCAGCTTCGGCTTCTGCAAAATTGTATAATATTAAAAATTCGGCTAATGAGAGGAGGGGTCACTTATACACCTGAACTTAAAAAAATCCCCGCCAAGCTTGAGGTTTATTCTCTCATGGTAGGAATAAAATCCTGGAGTGACAGGTTTAGTCTATCAGGGTAGAGAGAGCCTGTCACCCCTGATTTCCTCTCCCTTCCATTAAAATAAAAAAAAAAACAAGGCTGGCTGGATATTTCTTGATGCCGGTGTATAAGTGAGCCCTCCTCCCACCATCCAGCATACTTATATAATTGGCCCATTTTTCACGATAGTGCTCCTTTAAGATAATGGGTGTACCCCTACCATGGCACCCATTATTCTGTATAGGCATCTGTGTGTCTGAGCCTGGTCCTCCCCTCTACTGTACACAGAATTGCAGGACTTGCCATGATGTCCTCAAGAGCGATGCCACGGGAATGATTGCAGGTTAGTTAGCATGGGAGCCTTGTGCTGCTATGGTATGCCTGGTCTGGCATCTGTTGGAAAAGTCCATTATGTTTTCATAATAGGATAAATGATATTGTCAACCTATGGTCATTTGAAAAACCTCCCCAAATCCTTTCTAATTTTAGTACTAGTATTAACGTACGATCAGGATTTGTGATGCCCCACTTAAATGCTGGCGCTTGTTCAATCAGCGCTGTATACCGTGCAAATTGTTGGGGATTCGCATGTGCCGTGAGAAAAGTAAGATTAGTGGTAATCACAGGATATTTTACACAGTAGGGCATCCCAAATCAGGCTAACTTGTAGAAAGGCATTCTTTTATGACTGCCCACATAAGGTTTGGTCCACTTTAGTAGCTTTTATACCAGAATACCAAGATCACAAGAGTTTGTTTCGAAAAATGTTAGAATATTTGGACATGTTCCAAAATACTGGTTTGTAATCATTTTTGCTGTCACTAATGAAAAACACATTACATCTGGCTGGCAGCTTCTACATCTGGTCTATTGTGGCTCCACGAAATCACTTTATAGTGGAGACAGAGCACTACTTTACGTACTATACTAGATATATCCTTGTTCAAGCAGATCTATGGCAGAAAATGTGCAACAACATGCCACATGGGTGGTAAGAGTGCTCATTTACACACCCAACATGAAACTCCTCCGTGCTTGTTTTGTCACACAAGGGAATAAAAACCCAGAGCTGACGTATTTTTGCATGTACCATTTTACATTTACTGGGGGGGGACTGCTCAACTTAAAATGGACCAACCACGTCCTATGAAAGGTTAAATAAAAAAAAAAACATTCAACACTACACCCTTTAGTTTCCTGGTAATGAACTGGATGAAAATACTCCCAAACGATTTGGACTTCAAAGGTAAAATTGGGGGAAAATTAAAGTGGACCAAATCTTAGGCCCAACATCCCTGAAATCTATAAGATTCCTGGGCTGCTTAATTCCTTTCCCCTGGGGGATCCAGATTTGGGATGCCCTGCTGTGTGAAATCCCACAGGTCGCCCGGTAAACTCACCCTCTACCCTGATCCAGTGGCGCATGCGTGAGCAGCGGACGCTCCCTGCTATACCTTTAGCAGGGAGGTCACCCGCATCAGCCATCTGTGAATGGCCAGTGCGGGCAAGCTCCCTGTTAGAGGGTAGCAGAGATGCAGGCGTTGGCGCATTCGGGTCCGCTCGGCTGGGCTCGGCTGAAGTTGCGTCTTAGACGATTTTTAGGCAAGTGGGCGGGAGCGGATCCGAACGTTCTGATTGGACGAGAAGCTGCACATGCGCCTTAGGAAAGGGGAAAGGTGACACAGCGGGACATCCGGGGTGGCCCCATGGGCAGTTATGTCAGTTGCATCCAGGCAGCAGCATGGCTGAGATGCTGGGAGAGGAAGCTCCAAAATGGCCGCCAACTTTCTTTTCCAACTGTGCCAAGCTGTTGGTCCGGTTTAACTACCTCTCTCCTGAGCCAACCTTTGCTGGATTATTACTTTCTTGCTATTTCACTTCTGCTAATTTGTGTAGAAACTTTTACCCAACATGCAATGTTATGTGTAGATAGTACAGTTGTTTATGTTACTTTTTCCCTCACAGGTTTGCTCAGTTCAGGAACCCCACATTTTTCTCAAACATTTAATGTCTCAGCTCTTTGTAATAACAGTTAAAGAAACCCTAAAGTCTATAAATAATCTCCTCTCTGCTAACACACCCCTCATACACATAAGCACAGAAAGCAATAAAACACATCCCTGGACCCAGCGGCGAGCCTGATCCCATGGTGAAAGCAGGGCTGTCCTGGGTGGCCACCACATCCGACTGCCTTGGGTGACAAGACTGAAAATCGGGGTGTGCTGCAGCCCGAAGATTAGAAGTTTGGGATTGGGTTTATAGCCTAGGTCCAGATGAGTTTTTTTTTATTTTGTACCCCTTATTTGGCTGATCACTGGGGCAGGAGCAGTAGGGATTATCTTACAGACTTTAAGATTTCCATAATGTGCCTATCCAGGTGAAAACAGAAAAAAAGTCTAAACTCACATACCTTGTAAAGTGCTACGGGAGATGATGGTGCTATATAAATAAACAATAAAAAAAATCCCCCCCCCCCCCCCCCTTTTTATGGACCCACTGTGCCTTCGCAGCTTCCCCAATATCTGCATACTTACCAAGGGCAGATATACAGATCCCTGGGGGTCTTGTTTCCACCCCTATGCCTACTCTGTTTATTGCAATGGAGGGGGCTTGCCATGGTGGGTTTGGGGCACCCTGCCTCGGCATGCCCCCTTCCATTGCAATTAATAGAGTAGGCGTGTAAGGGGGTGTGAAGCCAGCCTGATGGACACTGTAAGGCTGAAGGACAGAAATGCGGTTATTCTAAGTATGCAGCACGTCCTGCTCCTGATAGTATTCATAACAGCTGGGTTATACCTCCACAAGAGGGCGCTTTACTGCAGAGATGGCAAAAAGAGGCCCCTCCCGGTCCATATATACCCGTGACCTCCCACTAATTCCCAGATTCTTCTCTGCAGTGGGCTGCGAAGGACAAGATGATGGCTTCTCTTATCGCAGGTGAGCTGGGCTTGCAGCCCAGGACTATTCCCACCCGTTCCACTTTAATACTATGCCTCCCAGCCTTGGCTGCGTGGTCGGGTGATGGTAGGCAGCATCTATTAGAGATGCTTTATTAGGAGCTTGCTCCACCGCAAATCCCCCGCCAAAGGGTCGGCGGCCCAGGTTTTGGTGAGCCTGTATTGGGATGCCCCGTCCGCTCATAGCCCTACCTAACATATCCTAATGTAATTATGGGCTTCCTACTTCCCCCTTCTCCCATTATCCTGGTTCATCGGGGGGGGGGGGGGGTCTGTGTGTTTGAGTGCTTTGCTTAATTTGTGCATTGTGATTACTGTGATACTCTGCAGACTCGCGCTGGCATTCGGTCAGCGGTTCTCCTCCTCCCTTGTCTCCTTTATTTGAATTACCCGCGCGCGCCCTGTGGCGTCCACGGTCTGCGGTGACGTCACGCCGGGGCCTGCTGCGCTGTGATTGGCTGCGGAAGGGCTTGCCTTCGGCCTGTCCCCGCATTCCTGGAGGGGGCGTGGCCTAGCGCTTGGCGCGTTCCGCAGGCGGCCCGCCCCTTCAGAGCCCTTCACCACCATCTTGCCCCTGCTGTCTGATAGATCGCAAGCTCTTCGGCGGTCCGTGAGTCCCCCAGCGGGCCTTTATTTGATTTATTGTTTATATATTTTGTCTTTATACTGATGGGATGTATTGTTTTTTATGTCCTTCAGGCGGGAAAACTGATTAGAGGTTTCTCCCGGTCCTGTGCCCTCTATTAGTGCTAATTGACATTACTAGAGGCCTAATAATTTAAATCCTCCCACTATCCTAGCAGACATTTGGGGCATCCCGGGTAGCTGTGTAGCGTAATTCCTATTGGCCAGTTGTGCCACAAAAAATCACCATATGGAGGCTTCACAGGATATTGTGCTCGGAGTCCCTTCGGGACAAGCCCGGCTGTGTGTGGTGTGTGGGACATCCCATGTGAGCGATGATGTGCGGGTTCGTGTACCCTGCGCCCAACAGGCGCTTGTGCAGCATTCTGGGCTGTCTGCTTCTGGGTCTGCGCCCACCATGTCTTCTCCCACGCCCCCTCAGTTGATCGTGACCCCCAGTGGGATCAACACTAGTGGGGAGTCTCAGCCTGATGTGTCTTCCAGGCTGGCCAACATTGAGAGATTGCCGAATTTATAGCCTTATCACAATGTGAGATGTTTATCGCTTATATTCTTTCTGCCTTAGATGACACCATTAGAATGTGTAGCAGGACGTCGGCTCTGGTTGTTTCTATTCGCCGCTCGGTCTGGCTGTGCCAGTGGGCAGCTGACAATGCTGCTAAGAAGGCTCTCACAGGGCTCCCCTTTAAGGGGCTACGCCTTTTTGGTGACTGGATCTTTTTGCAAAGGGAGGTAGGTTGCCCCAACGCAAAAGACAGCCGCGGCCCTTTCGGGGGTCGGGGTCCTTTACTCCCTCCTTTCGTGGACCCAGGTCGGGGAGGGGGGTATCATTTGCGGGGCACAGGGGAGATTTTTGGGGCAAGGGCAGAGGCCGTGCCCGTCTCGGATCCTCCTGGGGATCCAAGCCCAAATCTGTCATCAAGCCCGCTCAGCCATGAAGGGGCGCCCTCATTCTTTCGGGTGGGGGGACGGCAGTGGCTCTTCTTCTGGTGGCTCTTCTTCTAGAGTTCGCTGCACGCCCCCATCCAAGATTCCTCAGGTCTCGGATTCCTCTGGACCCTCTGGCAGCTCAGGTTCTCTTCCTGGCTGTACAGAACCTATTGGATATGGGGGTCATCTGTCCGGTCCCTCCGGGGGAGAGAGGTCAAGGTTATTATTCCAATCTCTTCACAGTACCCAAAAGGGATGGTTCCATCAGGCCCATCCTGGACTTAAAGCTTCTCAACAAGTTCATCAGAACCAGACACTTTCACATGGAGACCCTGCGCTCCGTGATCAGCCCTTTGCGCCCAGGGGACTTCATGACCTCCATAGACATCAAGGATGCTTACCTTCATGTGCCAGTCTTCTCAGGGCATCAGCGGTTCCTCAGGTTCGCCCTGGAGGACCAGCACTACCAATTTGTGGCACTTCCCTTCGGTCTCATCTCGGCCCCCAGAGTGTTCACCAAGGTGTTGGCGGGGGTGATAGCCCTCCTCAGAGCCGGGGGCATTCGCATTCTCCCTTATCTGGACGAACTTCTCATTACATCTCATTCTATCCAGCAGGCACAATTGGATACCCAGACGGTGGTGACAGCCCTGGACATGTTCGGATGGGTGATCAATTATCCCAAGTCCTCCCTCTCCCCGTCCCGGGTGACCCCCTTCCTGGGCATGAATCTGGATACCATTCAGGCCAGGATTTTTCTTCCTCAGCAGAAGGTGGATTCTCTTCAAGCTCTGGTTCATTTCATGCTGGCCAGCCCTCGTCTTTCCATCAGGCAAGGGATGCAATTGGTGGGACAGATGGTGGCCTGCTTCGAGGCAGTCCCTTATGCTCAATTTCACATGAGACCCCTTCAGCTCCATCTCCTTTCAGTCTGGGACAAGAGTCCCCTGTCTCTGGATCAGGTCTTTGTTCTTTCTCCTCTGGTCCGGCGGTCCCTCCTGTGGTAGTTGGACTCGGAATCTTCTGGGAGGCAGATCCTTTCTGACACCTTGTTGGGAGATGGTCACTACCGATGCCAGTCTGTCAGGTTGGGAGGGCTACTGGAGAGCCCTCCAATTCCAGGGGCTGTGGGGCCCTCAGGAGGCTCACACTCCTATCAGTGTCCTGGAGCTGAGGGTGGTTCGGTTGGTGCTGGCACAGTTGACTCCTCACCTTCAGGGTCTGCCGGTACAGGTTCGCTCCGACAACCAGACAGTGGTCACTTATATCAATCATCAGGGAGGGACTCGGAGCAAGAGTGCCCTCAAGGAGGTGTCGTTGATTCTGTCCTTGACCAAGGACAATGTCCCGTGCATCTCAGCAGTTTATATTCCAGGAGCGGAGAATCTGGAGGCGGATTCCCTGAGCAGGGGGACCTCTCGCTGGGGGGAATGGTCCCTCAACAGCGAGGTCTTCCTATACCTTTGTCACCGGTGGGGGATGCCGGACGTGGATCTGTTTGCTTCTCGCCACAATCACAAGCTGCCATCATTTGTCTCCTTGTCCCAGGATCCTCTGGCTCTGGCAGTGGATGCTCTGTCTCTGTCCTGGCAGGGACTCGGTCTCCTGTACATCTTTCCTCCGTTTCCTTTTCTGAGCAAGGTTCTGCGCAAGTTGGTTCAGGAGAGGGTGCCAGCCATTCTGGTGGCCCCCAGGTGGCCAAGACAGGTGTGGTTTGCAGACGTCGTGCGGCTGGCAGTGGATCAGTACGCTCTACCCTTGGTTCCGGATCTTCTCACTCAAGGGCGGCTCTGTTATCCCAATTTACAAACGCTGGCTTTGACGGCCTGGCTACTGAAACCTCCATCCTGAAGGAGAGAGGATTTTCTGATTCGGTTGTTCATACTCTTGTACGGGCTAGGAAGAAATCCTCTTCTACTATCTACTATAAGACCTGGAGGGCCTACATTGACTGGTGTGAGTCTAGGGCCTTTCCCTGTCGTGTGTTCTCCATTCCTAGGATCCTGGAGTTCTTTCAACATGGTTTGGATATGGGTTTTCAGCTCAGCACTTTGAAGGGTCACGTGTCCGCCTTGGCTGTTTTCTTCCAAAGGTCCTTTGCTCTACATCCTCTGGTCAAGACCTTCTTTCAGGGGGTCGCTCATGTGCGCCCTCCCCGCAAACCCATGGTACCGGTCTGGGATTTGAATTTGGTATTGTCTGTTCTTTGGGGTCTTCCGTTTGAACCGGTGCATGAGGCTGCCCTGTCTATCCTTGCCCTGAAGTTTGTCTTTTTGGTGGCTATCACCTCTGTCTGGCGTGTTTCTGAGTTGGCGGCTCTGTCTATTCAGGCCCCCTACTTTGAGAGACACCAGGACAAGGTGGTTTTCCGCTCAATCAGGATATCGTGCTTCCCTCTTTGTGCCCTAATCCTGGTAATCCCAAGGAGAGGGCCTTGCATTCTCTGGATGTTGTCAGGAATGTGAAATACTACCTGGTGGCTACTGCATCTTTCAGAAGGACGGACGCCTTGTTTGTAGTTCCCTCGGGTCCCAAGAAGGGGTTGGCTTTTGCTAAGTCTACTATTAGCAAATGGATTTGTCAGGCTTTTGTTAGGGCCTATTCTACTAGGGGGAAGGATCCTCCTTTCCGTGTTACTTCTCATTCTACTCGTGCTGTTGGGGCTTCCTGGGCCTTCCGGCACCAGGCTTCTGTTGAACAAGTTTGTAAGGCTGCTACGTGGTCTTCTGTTTATACCTTTTCCAAGTTTTACAAGGTTGATGTTCGGGCCTCAGCGGATGCTGTTTTTGGCCACAAGGTTCTGCAGGCGGCAGTGGTTTGAACTGCGCGTTGTTGCCTTTTTGGGATCCCCACCCATTTATAGACACTGCTATTGGATGTCCCAGTTGTTATGAATACTATCTGGAGCAGGACGTGCTGCATACTTAGAATAATACAATTCTGTGATTACTCACCTTGTAGAATTGGTATTATAAGTATGCAGCACGTCCTGCTCCATCCCACCCTGATTGCTTTATTCTTGGATCCTCTATATGGTGATTGTTGTTCCTTGTTACCGTTGTTGAATTTGTTATTGGCTTCTCCTGGTTCTCCTTACTGCTTTCTATACTGGGGAATTTGTGGGAGGTCCCGGGTATATATGGACCGGGAGGGGCCTCTTTTTGCCATCTCTGCAGTAAAGCGCCCTCTTGTGGAGGTATAACCCAGCTGTTATGAATACTATCTGGAGCAGGACGTGCTGCATACTTATAATACCAATTCTACAAGGTGAGTAATCACAGAATTGTATTTTCAGGTATCTTTAGGTAAGAAAATAGCGCGCTTCATGGAAGGAATCAAAATCAATTAAAATGAAATATAACATTTTGTTATCATTGTGTCATAAGGTGAAATCTGATTTTGATTTTTTCAGCTTTAAATTTCTTAATATTTAATGTGTTACAGATAGCGATTTATCATTTTTAGTCTATATTAATTAAAGGTCACTGATCATTTACTGCTATATAGTGAATGCAGAGAAACAATACAACATAAATACATAGCATTTTATGATATAGATATTTGGAAAAATGTTTAAGAAAATATAGTGTTATGTTATGTTTGATCCAGCAGTCAATTTACTTTCTTGTTTAATGGTACAACTTTGAGATTTTATTTCAAAATAGCACTAAAGTCTTTATATATGCAGGTGTTCATTGTACTTGGTCCAGGGTTAAGCCTACCTGTCATTTGTGTAGAAAACACAATTTATGTCAGTTTGCTTAAAAGATTAATATCCCCAAGCATTAGTAATTTTATCTACAAAAGAATGGTCACTAATCACAGGCCTGTCACCTCCTTCCTTACCTTATCAGTGGGCAGAAAGCACCAGAAGGTTTCTGGTGAATAGTGACAGCTGTGAAAATATTTGGCTCGGTGAGAAACCTTTCATTGAAACAAACAGGAGTGGACATCTGTGGGAACAATAACAAGGTGCATGTTGGATGATTGAGAGTCACATACTGTAGACATGGCCTCCACCCTTTCAAAACCTCTGTATGGGGACTAAGGAATATTTGCATTGACCTAAACTATTTCTGATCAGATATGAATATAAGAAGGAACAGTCAGGTCATGCGGTAGTGGATGGGTGGATATTCAGTCAAGGCATTAAGGCATTAACTGAATACAGGCATCTAAATATATATTAGTTCAAATGGTTGATAAGGATTAGAGCCACTGTAATGTTCTTTCTGCTGACTGTTACCCCAATTGGGGAGAATCAGCATCACTTTGGTCTTTGGTGACCAAACAGCAAGTTCATCAACAAGTAAAGCTATATTGTCACTAGAGGTACAATACTTGTTACATAGTGAGCTGAGAGCCTGGCTACTTTTAGAATCAAGTGTCTGAAATATGGAATGTAAGCATGAAGATTCTGATCATCAAAAATTGCAGATGTGTTGCATTTACCTCCATGAAACTTGTCCTCCCCCCACAACATGGCTTCCAAACTTGACGTTTGGTTTTCTTCCCTCACAGGAAGTCACTCTTCACATACACTGTGTCTGCAAGAACAGTTGCACCTCCAACCTCAACAGGGCAGTTTCTAGGAAAAACAGTGCTCAGTGCGGGAAGGAGAAAATTCTGACCACTCTCCACCCATCCTATGGTGTTGGTGCCTCCTCCCCATGACTGAGCCGATATAGGGGGGATAAGGTGCCTGTCTTATGGCCTGCACCACTAATAGTCCTGGCTAATCTGAAGAAAACAGGTTGACTGAGATAAACACTAGCCCTCCACTAGCCCTGGCACCCAGGGTTATTGTCTTGCTTGTCTTTATTTAGAAGCAGCCCTGAACCGCAATGCCAGCAGAATCCTTCCCCAACATCCTTTTTCCATGTTTCCAAATCCTACATTGTATCTTTCAAATCAGTTCCCCAAACTTAATGGGTGTTTCCAAACCCTAACACCTCCACCTTCCAGCCTAATTTTTTACTTTAACCTTTCTCATGCTACTCATTCACCACTTGAACGAAGTGGCACTATGGATACCTGTGTAGATGGTGCCTGGTTCATGGGGATCTCTACACTCAAAAGCCCCTTAAACCTAATTGTCAAAGGAAAAACAAAATCCAATGTTTTGAACATATATTGTATTCCCATTAAAACATCAACACTAATGGTCCCTGAGCAGCAGCAATAAAGACAAATAATATAAGTAATTAACTATCTCCCTAACAACGTAATGATTCACATAGTGTGCCATCAGTGCCTGTACTCGCCTCAAACGAGATAGATGTCTAGCTCAAAGCACTATACAGCAAATTTAAGTTAGGAGGTTAAAGTGGACCAACACCCAGGGGGGATCGCCCGGGAATCTATAAGATTCCCGGGCCGATCAGATCCCTCCCCGCGGGGCATCTGAAATCGACCTTTTCCACGTTCCAGCGGCGCACGTTTGTGAATGGCCGGCGCGGGTGCGCGCCCTGTAAGAGGGACGCGTGGGAGGCGGCGGCGGACGCACTCTGCTTGTCCGGTGCTGCCTCTCGCTTGTCCGCCGGCGGGGATTGGCTGCAGCGGTCACGTGGGAGCGGGGAGAGGTGAGTTTTCGGGGCTTCGATCGGGGTGCCCCACCGAAGTGGACCAAAACCCAGGATAGTCAAAATCCTGGGTGTTGGTCCACTTTAAAATAACACATAATATAGTCCTACCAATATATAGTAGGCCTTCCTGCACACTCACAGTAAACTTAGGTTTGTGATTGCAGCCCCTCTGACTGATTTACTTAACCATTCCCTTTCAACTGGTGAGGTTCCAGATGATTGGAGAATGGCCAATGTCGTACCAATCCATAAAAAGGGGAGTAGAGAAGAAGCCAGTAATTACAGGCCAGTTAGTTTAACATCTATAGTGGTCAAATTAATGGAAACACTCTTAAAAAAACAGATAATTTCCCATCTAAAAATTAATGACCTATTGGACCCAAAACAGGACTTACTGAGGGCAGATCATGTCAGACCAATCTTATTGATTTCTTTGACAATGTCACTAAAGTGTTAGATGAAGGTGGTGCTGTGGATATCGCCTATTTGGATTTTAGCAAAGCCTTTGACACTGTACCACATAAGGAGCTCATAGATAAGTTACTGAAGGTAGGACTCAATCCCTGGATAGTTCAGTGGATTTCCAGTTGGCTGAGGGATTGGTATCAGAGCGTTGTTGTAAATGGTGTGCAATCTGAACAAAGGCGAGTTACAAGTGGTGTGCCGCAAGGCTCTGTCCTGGGCCCCATTCTTTTTAATATATTTGTAAGTGACATAGGAGAAGGCTTGGTAGGAAAAGTTTGTCTGTTTGCTGATGATACAAAGGTTAGTAATAGGGTGGATATTCCTGGAGGTGTCTGCAACATGGAAAATGATTTAGCTTTACTGGATAGATGGTCAAAACTGTGGAAACTAGAGTTTAATGTCTCTAAATGTAAAATCATGCACTTGGGTAGAAGGAATCCCTGCTCTGAGTACCGTATGGGCAGTACTGTGTTAGCCAGGACCTCGGAGGAGAGAGATTTAGGGGTACTGATTACTGATGGCTGCAAGATGAGTGGACAGTGTAGCCAGGCAGTGGGAAAAGCAAGCGGGATGCTCGGCTGCATAGCTCGAGGTATCACCAGTAGGAAGAGGGAGGTTGTGATGCCGCTGTAAAAAGCCCTGGTAAGGCCACAGCTAGAATACTGTGTGCAGTTCTGGAGACCTTACCTGCAAAAAGACATTATTCAAATAGAACGGGTCCAAAGGCGGGCAACGAAAATGGTGGAAGGACTTAAACTTAAAACTTATCAGGAGAGACTTAAAGAACTTAAGTGGAACAGTCTGGAGGAAAGAAGGGAGAGGGGGGACATGATTGAGACCTTTAAATATGTGAAAGGATTGAATAAGGTTCAGGAGGGAAGTGTTTTTAAGAAGAAGCTTAATGATAGAACAAGGGGGCAAACCTGAAGCTAGTCGGGGGGAAGATCAGGAGCAATGTTAGAAAATATTATTTTACAGGAAGAGTAGTAGATGCTTGGAACAAACTTCCAGCAGAGGTAGTTGAAAAATCAACAGTCACTGAATTTAGACATGCCTGGGATAAGCACACATCTATCCTAAGATAAAGAGAACATACAGTATACACATAAGGGCAGACTAGATGGACCGTATGGTCTCCTTCTGCCATCAACCTTCTATGTTTCTATGTAACTAATACTTCCACGGCAATCCACTTTTCTTTTCTAAACATACTACATTTATCTTCATTTTCTTGGATCAGGTCCCTTCTGTGTGCCTTAGAATAGTCTGTGTGGGAGGCTCCTACTTTAGGTAGATCCCCCCTTTCTCTCAACATTCCAGTCTTGTACTTCAACAAGGTACTCTTTCTCCTTACATCCTTGGACCAGAATTCATGGGGTGCCTCAGAATATGGCTGCCTGGGCAGTGGCTGCTGGACTGGAAAGACCCTTCCTCTGATACTAAACCCTGTTAGCGCGCTCCGCTATTGTTTTTTCAGCTCATGCTTAAAGTGGACCAACACCCAGGGGTGATCGGCCCGGGAATCTATAAGATGTTGGTCCACTTTAAACTGGTAAAAGTTTAATACCTACCCATTTTACTGTACTTAGCCTCCCGGCCACAATGACTTCCAAGTATGTACCCGGTGAGATAAATCTGATAATATAATGCAAACAGATATACTAAAACTGAGCCCAGACTAGGTTTGTAGCATCGGAAATGTCACCTTCAACAAAGCAATGAACTATGGGTAATGGTCTGCCACCCAACAGGTGCACTGGAATGACAATAGTGTGTAGCTCATCATTATGAGCTACAGCACTTATGTTGATCTCTAAAAACCATGTGGTGAATAGGGCGTAGCAAGTGTCCTTTGGCTTTACTGACCCCCACGGGAAATGCAGCAGCCAATGCACTCTGGGATCTTTAGCTGGTCTCCAGCTGAGTCTGTCAGAGGACACTGCCTGACAGCTTTCTATGGGAAGGTTAGTGACCTTACCATGTAGTTCCAGCTGCAGTAGAAGCACCTGTTATGCTCATTCTTGCTTGGGCCATTTAAGTCCTAAATCAGCTTAAAGAGCACCAAGTGCAAGCTGTAAAATGACTCAAGATAGTCATAATGCTCAATAAAATACGTAAGGAAACTGTAACTGTTCTCATGATTAAATGGTCATTAAAGTAAAGTAGTAGCAGAGAGGTTCGATATGAATAATATATGACATGTTATAAGGATTTACCAAAGATACCTGTAATATAAACTATTTCCAGCATTTTCCCTGAATATTGGGGATGTGGGTGCCTAACCTGTGGAATGCATACTCCAGGGGGAAGGGGTCCGCAACTGGTATGTTATATTACTTTAACAGTAAACAGTAAAACGTTAGTATCCCTTAGCCAGAGGTTAAACCAGACCTTCAGCATTATTTAATGAAAAGCCCAAACCTTTAAAAACTATTGCCCAGCATCTAAAATGAATATATTTTACATTTTTAGCCGCTTGTGTATTATTCTTTCTGCTGCTGGGCTTCAACTCTGTTCAGGACTCTAGTATAAGGGCGCCGCCATCTTTCCTCAGAAGCATCACATAATGAGGAGAGACAAGGGGTGAAAAGAAAAGGTGGGCAGGTTATTGTTGTGCTTTGCTCAGATAGAGCGAAGCTGGGGGTCAGGAAAAGGACAGCAATCCCAGAATGCTGAGAAGACACTTCCTGTCTGCCGGCAGCCTGAGACTCCGTGGGCCGCCATCTTGGATGTTAAAAGGGTGAAGGTTCAGTATAATACAGACAGGAAGGCACAGACATTTTCTTTAAATAATTAGGACCGAGAAATGATCCCATCATTTGCGTATAGTCATTTGGTTGAGCAAAATCACTGGCAGAGATGGCAAGTAGTATGCAAGGTGTTAGTTTAATTCACAAGTAATAAGGATGAGTTAGATTAGAAAAAAATAATGATTGTTTTGTTACTACTGCTCTACGAAGGAGAACAGAAATGATTATCGGAACGTTAACTTTATTTAGAAATGTTATTTGGCCAGCGATAACCTAATGATGTTTGAACTGCTGAGGCTTGGATAATGACAGTATCTAGCATGTCTAGTGTATAGATAGGTAACAAGTAAATGACTTCTTTTATCTAATCTAATCAACACAGATATGAACCTAGCCTAGCAGTGCCTACGCTTGCCTGTGTCCCTGAATGTGTATTGCTACAATTAGTTGATGTACGTTCACAGTCAGTGTGTTGGCTACTACTCCAAGTGTCTAATATTACTGAACCCTTTTAGAATGTGCTCTCTATGCAACAATTCAATTCTTGGGGGGTGGGAGGGGGGTATTTCCTTTGCTCCCTGATTCCAGGCTATTGTATGTACAGACTCTAAACAGGGCTTTCGTCCAATCAGAGCCATTTGTCGCGACTATGTCATTTAACAAACGGCTCTGATAGGCTTCAATGGGGAGCGAGAGTGGCCGCTCCAGCCCCAGCTATTCAACCCAAGGATGTTTTAGCTCCCCAATGTAAACATTAAGAGCCATTTGCTGAATGACGGGGAGGCCGATTCATTAATAGCGCCAGGTAGCGACAGATGAGCGACAGTAGCGTTATTTTCACAGTGCACGCTAGTATTCGCTGTGCTTGGCCGTTGTTCGGCTGTTGACAGCGACTCAGTCGGTGTGCGGTAATGTTGAATACGGGGTTAGGAGTCGCTGTTTGACAGGTTCCGCGCTGTATGGGAGCGCATGACAGCGAATGGCCATAGCGAACGGCTCCCAGCATATTCATTAACAAATCACGCTCAAAAAATTATCGCGCTGTGAAATGCTTGTTTAAACCCCAGAGCGCTGGCGGCGATGGGTTAAAAGTAGTTTTTTAACCCCCAAACAACCATATTTTTTGTTTTTCAAAACATTTTGTAATATGAATACATTAATATCAGACCTGTAATATCAATTCTGCACAATTTTTTTGTTTTTTAACCATAAAAAAATATCTAACATTGCAGAAGTGGTCACAGAATTTTTGACATTTAAAAAAAAATACATTAATAGCAATTAATTAAGAATATTTAAAGATTGTTCCATTGAAATGCATTGGAGAGCGCCAGGTAGCGAGAGGTCATACCTGTCGCTGTTCAAGGTCGCTCGCTGGCGCTGTGGGGGTGAGGCTGGAATAATGATGAATGATTCGCTATCTGGCGCTCTGTCAGTCGCTAAGCAGGATCGGTTTGATAAATGTGTGATTGCGGAGGGGAGCCGGCGTTCTCGTGGCGGTGAGCGTCATTACCGTTCGCTCACCATTCGCTACCTGGTGCTATCCCTTGTTAAATAAGGGCCTTAGTCACAGCAAACGGCTCTGATTGGACCAGGGAAAGGTGAGTGAATTCTGGCGACCTGGGGGGTTTCACACATCAGGGCATCCCAATTTAGATTCCAGCACTGGCCACCCTGGCTTTTGTTCCGCTTTAAGAGATTAATAAAAGACATTTTTTTTCTATTTGCACTTTGTTGTATAGTAGCTGTGCGGCCTGTTAGCAGGTTCTTATGAACACTAGCTGTTTCTGTTTTGTCGAAGTAAGACACAAGCACAATTTCTCACTTCCTTGCTCTGAGAATAAAATAGAACCAAGTCACATGTTGCATTTGTTTGCAGGGCTGAGCTGAACATTGAACTGGACCAACACCAATTTAATCAGAATGCTCAAATCATTGTGTGACCTCTCCTGGCTGCAAACAAACACTTTTAGACAATTTTTTGGACTTTTAATATTTTTATGCAGAATTGTATTTACAGGTCTGGCACTAAAGTGTTAATGTCCCGGGTGTTATAACAATGTCATGTGTTTTCGCTTTGTTACAGGTGAATATGTGTTCAAAAACAGACTTTAATCACACAGCGTCTTGCGCTCTATGCTACAGCGCCCAGCTTTAGAGCACCGATGCTGTGTGTGTGTGTGTAGTTCTTTGTTAAATATCGTGTGGAGTGCCGAGTGCAGGACGCACTGAATTGGCGCTACCTCTCGCTCTCAGCAGCGCTATAATGTTGTTAGAGCGCCCAACACACATCACATTCAGTGCCGGTCAGGTTACTACAGCAACCAAGATGCTCTGTTACAGCGCCCAATACCCGCTTACAGCGTCTACAAGCGGTCGTTCCGCGCTGCTGTACAGACGTTCCTCTGGCAATACCTGGTGTTAATAGCGAATCAGCCTCATTGTCTAATTTGCTCCAATTAATGCTCCACCATAGATGGGGACAAGTGGGTGTGAGTGTTTTCAGCATGATTAAGAGCCACCGCTCGAAACGCGTCGACGACGTGGGGCTGGCTCGTTGTGTGCTTTTTATTGATACCATGCTGTGATGGACTTTTAAAGAAATAAATAAAGGATTGACGATTTTAAAGGCGTCTGCTTCGGGCTGGCATTTCCTTGATGTGGATTTCTGTTTTCAGAAGTAAACTGGCATATAGAGAAGCAGAGCTATAATGCTTCCTGGTTATATCTTGGATTGAATGCTGAGATAAAATAAGAAAAGCACGAGTGTCTGCTGTGTTAGTCTATGCGGCTGATTAATCGGCGCACTATCCAGCTGTTACCGCTTGATCATTGCTATATTACCCCATAACAAGTGATTTGTATCTGGCCCAGGATAACTATGACAGTGTGATGAATGGGCCCCGATGTCATACACAGCATGCTTCTAGTCCCGTTCTTCTTTTATTTTGCCTGCGCTCTTTATGCATTATTGCTATTTTCAAAGGTTAGCAGCAATAATTCTTCATGTTCACTGCTCCAGAGGAATGCTGTCCTGAGCTTGCTTGTGCTTGTTAGTATTGCACATCTCCCAGCTTCTGCTGCTCATTCTTTTTCTCGGGTTGATATGTGATAACGTTAGACGTTAGAAAGAGAAAAGGGCCAAACAATTTCCTAGAGGCATTTGTCATTTTCTGACTTTGGTTTTGAAAGCAGATGGCTGTTGTTTGACTGATGCAGCGATTGCATTATAATTTGTTCTCCAACGCTATCAGACCCAAATCTTTAGGGTGCCGTTATGTCACTTCTCCAAAAGCATCACAGTGCACCTATTTACCATGATGCTACTTACCGGTATTCGTCATGGAAAGAGTTAATGGCATTCAGATATGACTAGATACTATTTCAAGTGGACCAAAATCAGGATGCCCCACTGTGTGAAACCCCTCAGGTCGCCCTGTACACTTACCTTGTTTCCCGGTCCAGCTGCGCATATTCAGGCCACTATCCCTCTAGCAGGACGTGTGCCCACACCAGGCATTTGTGAATGACCAGCGTAGGACCGGGAGAAGGTGAGTTCGGCGATCAGCGATCTGGGGGGCACCCCCAATCGATATTTGGAGGGGGTGGAGGTTATGTTTATTTTTTCAGGAAGGGGCTGAAGTGGACCTTTAAATGAAAACTCCCTTTTTGGCAGGTGTCGATATTTTCCTCTTCTGGAATGTAAAATAATCATTTGTGTTAGGATTGTGCCCCCAGACCTGTAATTTGCTTATCTGCATGCTGCTTCCAAGATTCTCATATTCCTGGGGCTCTGTTTTGCTACAGTCGGAGTGGTTTTTGTGGCCTTAAGTAAAAACAATGGACTACAAGTCCCACAAATGTTCCAATGTAACAGGTGAACTCTTTAGCAGCTTTGGCTAAGTCTAAGCAGCCTAATATTCTATCCAGCCGAGAACCCGGCCATTAACCCTTTGCTACTAGAACACAAGACTGTGATCGTTCAAATCTGAAGAAGCTGAATTTCAGCAGAATGGGTTAAACCAGCCACTCATGCCTTAGCCAACCAGATGATTAGCAAACTAGAGTGAGGAAGTCTATGATATGTATCAGAAATTACCACTTTGGTGTACAAGCTAACGTAAACACATTGTTGCTATGGAAAACTGTTTTCTTTTATAACAAAGAGTTGCAAACAAATAGAAAATGAAAAAAAACAGATAAGCTCAGCACACTGAAGACAGCATTTTGATCATGGAAACTTTAAAAATGCAATTGAAAGCAGAATTAGCAGTTTGAGTGTTGTTCTTTGCATTTGCAGGTATAGTGTTGGTTGGGACAAATATGTATTGTTATCCCACTAAAGTGAGTATTCTGATTTTTAGTTGTAAAAGTGATGTTGCAGGCAAAGGTAATTGTTACATCATTACATTGGGTTACATTTGGCACTGTACTAAACTGCTTTCCTTTCTTTTAAATTGAAGTAGAAATGGGCGACATATTGAGGTTTCTCTTATGAAAAAAGTGGGTGTGGCTCTTGGCTCTGTGCCCAGTAATCCTGTCCCGCTCTGCTGAGCTGATTGGGGGACAGGATGAAAAAGAGAATGTCATTGGCAGAACTTGTAAACCCCAAAATCTTGACCATTTCTGCTTCAATTTAAAAAGGGGAAACAGTTTAGGACAGTGCCAAATGTAGCCCGAAGCAATGGTGTAACACTTAGCTTTGCCTGCAGTAGCACTTTAAGATTTCACTATATCATCTATAGCTGCTTTCAAATACAGATCAGCCTTGCTCATTTTGGGGTTTCTGCAATGAAGTTATTCCATCCATTCTTTGACTGTGACAGACCTTCATAACTGCTGTCGTTGAAGAAGGTTAAATGAGGGATCTTTAGTATGGCCTGTGTTGTGTTCTTAAAGGGCACGCCCAGCTGTCAGTTTTAATAGCATCACAGGACCTAACGTGAAAAAAAGGGTATGTTATAGCTTGCTCGTAGGGCTCTTTTGTCCAATGCATTAGCATGATAAAGTCCCAGTCCTGACTTTTATAGCTATTGTTCCCCAAGTTTAGCTTTGGTGTGGAGCTCTGCGACATTCAATTAAGATGGAGAAGTCAGACGTAAAAATAATGCGCCCAGCTTGACTTCCATACGATGAGGAGAAAAATAAGGCAAGCATCTGTTTTGCCAAGTCTCACTTTCTCTTAAGCCGATTTCATCAGAGCCGGGCTTGTTTCCTCCGCTTTAATTACAGAAGTTAAATGGCTTTCAACCTTTGGAGGAAAAGCAAAAGAGGAGAATATAGGGGCAAGTGATTAAGCAGATGTGAGAATTGAGTTGCTTAGACTTGAATGCTGGCAGGGTGGCAATTGGCTAAATTGAGTTGCATAATACCATAACCCTTTCATATGTAAAGCAGAGCTTTGATCCAAGTCACATGAAAGTTCTGAAAAGTAGAGATGGTGGCAGTGGGTCTTTTGTCTGTGACTAAAAAGGCATCTGCTATACTCTCACTGCACTGTCCCCCTCCTCCCCCGTCCTATCAGCTTGATCAGCCAACAATAACTAAGCAATGGGGACCAGCACTTTCTCTTTGAGGGTTAAAGCAGCAAAAAAGTAAAAAAATGGCCCAATGATAAACATCGATATAAATATGCTGGATGGCGGAAGGGGGGTCACTTATACACATATAGTTTTTTATTTTAATAGAAGGAAGAAGAAAACGGTTGACAGGCTCTGTAACCCCTGATACACTAAACCTGTCACCCCTGTATTTTCTTCCTACCATGAGAGAAGAAACCACAAGCTTGGTGGGAGTTTAATTCAGTTCGGGTGTATAAGGGACCCCTCCTCTCATTAGCCCGTGTGTTTATATGGATTTTTAATATTACACAATTTCTAAAACTCTATCCGAGTTCCACTCAGAATTGGGATGTCCTGCTGTGTAAACCCCCCCCAGAAGTCCTGTTTCACTCACCTTGTCCTAGAGTCCTAGCCACGCATCTGCGCCACGGCCGCAACCCAGCCCGCACCCACGTCCGGCCTTTCTGAATGTGCAGCGTGGGCACGCGACAGCTAGGAGATGAGCGGGGAATGTGGCCAACAGCGCACTCAGATCCCTTCAGAGCCGAGTGAAAGCGAGCACACTGATTGGTTGAGCGTGCCGCTTAGCCAATCAGCGCACTCGTTTTCACTGGAGACTGCGCCATGGGAGCAACAGTAATATAACCAAAGTGAATGAATGAATGGGAGTGAATGTGACAACCTGGGGGGATACACACAGCAGGGCATCCCAATTTGGAACGCCCCCACTGAGAGAAAAGAAAAGTGAAAACCTGGTGTGTTGTTCCTTTTTAAGAAGCCCAAATAAAATATGAATGATAATGATCATCCATATTTCTGTGACATATTCTTAATAGTAAGTATGAAATCTTTACACCAAAAAAGGCTCACATTTATGGTTCTGGTATGTTTAACAAAGCCATCATGATTTTGGGCCTGATTTATTTGCATCATGACAATAAAGGAGAGTACAAATAAGTGACAGTTAAAGCGGACCAACACCCTTACAAGAAACAGTGCTCATATGGATCCGTCCCCAGGGCAATTCAGATTTCTGCTCGTAAACATTCATTTATCATAGTTTTCGCCCCATATGACGCAAACTGGCAGCAGCTAGCAGCACTTCTAGTGCCAGCTGCCTGTGTCCTCACTCATGGGTGCGGTCATCTTTTTGAAGCCCCAGCCAGGGAAAGATCACCAACCGGATTGCATAGCTTAGGTAAGTTGTACAGCCGCTTCTTGCTGCTGCACACTCTGGAGCCATTTTTGGGCCCCAAAGTTTGGGTCCCCATTGATTTCAATGGGGACCGGGTTCAGGTCAAGTTCGGGAACCCGAACCAAACTTTTGTTCAAAGTTAGTCTGAACTTTCCGAATCCAAACTCATAGGGATTCGCCCAATTCAATTATTATTAATTACCCCTAATGTGTGATTTACATATCACAAATGTACCTCACTTTCACTTTTCATTTCATTTAGGCATGAATGAAAATACAAAGCACGGCTAACACTGATGTCTGTATGGCATATGGGGCAGCTAACTAAATGTGACCCTGGTGCAGATATGAAATTGGGATCCATCATTACACAATAGAGTAACATTTTCCCTTTTGCTTTTAACTACATAGGGTGCAGTTATACAGGGCGTAGCATTGTCAGGCAGGGCATGTGCCCCAGGAGCAGCAGGGCGCCAAAGGGGGGCCTGAGCACAGGTGGGGGGCGCCATTTTGAATCTTTGCCCGGGGTACCAGAAAGCCCAGCTACTGCTCTGCGTTATATTTGCATAAGTTGGAGTTGCAGAGACAAATGGTGCTTCATTTTTGTACATGATGCCATGTAAGCAGAAATATGACAAATAAGGTGGAGGAGCAATAATCATGGCTCTGCCTGACCTCATAGGCTCTTATGTGGTTGCTACCTCTGCACCCCCTGTAGTTACACTCCTACACGAGGCCCAACAACAACCGCTGGTCATGTTGAATACTGACCTGTCTGCCCTTCAGCATTAGTCTGCTGCTTCTCCAGGGGTTCCCACTGAAAAGTGGGCACCCCTTTAATAGCACTGGGCAAATACCAACGGCCACAGAACATACCTGCAGTCCAAGTGCTCAGGATAGAGTGTGGCTAGGAACAGAGGAGCACATGTCACTTATAGTTTCACCATGGGCCCCTGCCAGGGATTAAGATGCTGCTGCAAGGAGGTGTATTAGAGTTCAGGAGGAGGTGTTTCCCTGATGCTGGTGCTAAAGAGCAGCTGTGTCTCTGAATATTATGATCAAGACTTTTACTAAAATGATGGAATAGTGATTTCCTTTCACAATAAATAATATGGAGGATGTGCATATCGAGTGGTCCTCCAGTTAAACATTTGGTTGGTTAGACCTGGAGCTGCAGATTCAGTATAATGTGTACAATTCGTTTTTGCATAAAGCCTATGAAATGCTTCTCCATATGGTTTACCTTCAGTTCAATTAAAAGAGGAAAATCCATCATTAGCTTGCTCTAGGTTGGCGAGTGAAATAATAAAAGTCCCACCCACACTTAGGAGTCATCAACACAATTGCAGATGACAGTTAGCCATATTCACCTGTTGAAATGAGCACCGTTGTTCCAAGGCCTTCATCTCAGGAAAGAAAAGTTTGTGTTATTTCGGTTGTCGCACTTGCTGCCACTGCTATTGCTTACATTTTCTGTTATTTGGTGGTATAGGTGTTATTCAAGGTTTTGTGGCCATGTGGCAAACCTGTTTTGAATGACTGGGTGACGTCTGGGTGGTTTACAACTGGTGGCAGTGGAATGCATAGACTTCTGAGCATTGGCTCAATCACCAACATCTTTTATATAATATGCCTAGAGCATGTGACCTGTACTTAAGCCACATGCTAAACCACACCCCTACCACATCCATCACCCACAAACTCATTTAAACTGTCCCACTTTGGGGACCCCATAACTGTGTCATGCTCACATGATTCATCTAGGGTCTCTATTTCCACTTCTACTGCTGCTGCTGTTTCAGCTTTTATACCCACTTGCAGCTCATATCTTGACATTTTCTAATTATCTGGAAGCGGTTTATGTTTTAATATTTTTTTCACATACTTCTTACATTTTGAGTGTTTATAATTATAGTTGATATTCATTTTAGAGTGTTATATGCAGGTTGTGCAGTGGTGACTCTGAGGGTCATGCTAAATATTTGGTGAAGCCAGTGTGACTTCCAGTGTATATTGTGGTGTGGATTGCAACCTGCATCTTGCTTAGCTTTTTAGCTTTAACACACCAAAAAAGTTTTGATATTTGTTTTTAAGTTTGAAAAGTTTGAAAATACACCTAAGGGCAGACTAGATGGACCGTATGGTCTCCTTCTGCCGTCAACCTTCTATGTTTCTAAAACAACAGCTCCCTATAGGGTGTTGCCATTTCCAAGCGTTCAAATTATGTCCATACATCAATGGAAAAAAATAATGTATCTAAACTGTAAAAATGCACCATCACATGTACAGATGTTCTTTGGGGAAAATGTGGGTTATCGCTAAAAAGCTCATCGCAAGCAGCCTATCAGCGTGGCAAACCTGTTGGCACTGGCCAGAAGCGGTGAGTATCTAGGCGCCCTGTTCCTTGTTTTCACGGCGGTGATGCATAGCGGGGCAGCCTGGGTCATGCTGTCCTGCTGCTAACTAGCAGTGCGGAACTATAGTCAATTTTGACTATAGTTCCACTTTAAGGGCCAAGCAGCTTTAGAGCAGAGTTCAGCATCTGTCCTAAATGCCAGGGAGTCACTGAGATTAGGAGTTCCTCTTCAACCCCTGAACTTACAGTATATAGAAGGAAACCAATGTTAGTACTGAGAAAAATGGGGTATGATTTATTTGGATGGGCTGCGTTACTCAAAGCTCTGGCTTTTGGAAGGTGTGCCAGGGGTGGTTCTCAAGTGGTTAAACATAAACTCAGCAGTAGCTGTAATGACAGCGAACAAGTCCCAGACATTTTATAAAGGTGCTTGGAAACTAATTCTCACTCCAACTCCCACTTTATGCCATTCTTTTCCATTTCTTTGTTACGCCAGCACAAATTGCACTTGTCAAAATTGACATTTACATCTGTTTTGCTCAGGCACCAGTATACTACATTGACGCCAATGGCAATACAAATGCCCGGCAATCACAGAATAATGTACTATTTCTCTAGCGGAATGAAAACCTGTTTTAGACAGCAGTGACAGGTAAAAAGAATTTGATGAGATGTACAAAAAAAGGATCGGTGAAGGGCACAATGGTTGTACCTGAAGTTGTCATATCTTTATTTAAATCTGTAAAAATGTTCCCCATCTGCCCTGTCTTATATGTTATCTAGAGTAAGATGTATGTATGTACAGAAGTACCATTTATTTAAGTTGGACACCACACAAAAAAATCTTTAGTTTGGTTGCTGCATGTAAAACATTACAGTATATTAGTATTGTTTGTGTGGCAGTGTGCCCCGATTTACTCCTTGATTTAGGAATTACTTTATTCCTAGATCTTGGCCTTGGTGGAATACAATGTTTGCACTATAAAATAGTAGGATATTAGGATGCCTATAAGTTTCAGTTTGCTCCATCAGCGTCTCAACAATCTTCTCTCCCTGTATGAGATGCCCCTAAACAAAACTGGGGCAAAATTCCCCTCCTTCTGCGTTCTTGGTGGTGGTTGATGCTATGTCGAGGTTCAGAAGGGTTTGTAATGCAGGCATGCACACGCTGTGTGAGTGTCCAGGCAGCAAACCCTATTGGCAGCCAGTGGTCATGTGAGGCAGGCATCTTATTGCCCTTTAACCAGAGGGGCATCTTAAATTTAGATGCCCTGGAGATTGGGGTTTAAGGGGAATCAAATTCTTTGAGGCTGCTGTAGGTTTAAAGCAGCCCTCCAGCCAAAATTCCGACCTGACCCACATCTGCATTCCTTTGCTCTTTGGAATCCCACATAATTCATGCATGCTTGATGACATGCATTCAGCTGATTGGGTATGTGGATACAGGCTTGGCACACAGTGCTGTGCAGTCTCACCCTTTTTGACTGGAGGTCCACTTTAACAGGGCAGAGGTTCACCTGCTCCAGACACCACTAGAACATTCTATACCAGAGGTTCCCAACCAGTGGTAGGGGTACCACTTGTGGTACTCCAGATCCTATCAGGTGTTGCTCAGCAAGGTTGCAGAATGATTTATACACCAACACAATCTGAGGCCATCTAACATGTACAGACACTTGATTTAAAGCTGCTCCAAAAGGTGATGAAAACTATTTGTGTGCACTAAATATATTTAAATTATTGTTGTGTGTGTTAATGCCAACCCATAGCTACCACCCAAGTTGTACTTGAGAAAATAAAGAGTGGTATTACAAGTGATGAAAAGAAGGATGGGAACATCTGTGCTATAGAAATATGGTGTTGGCATACTTGGGAAGACCTATCTATGAGGAACATTAAGCTTTGGCTTGGTGTTTTTTAAGTGCGGAGCCTAAATTGTTCAAATTCAATAGCAGGACAAACTTTTGATTGTGGTACCTCAGTTGATATGTTGGAAGGTTGGTCTGTTTCAGGGATGGTTGAGTTGGGTGTAGTCCCCTGCATATATCCCACATCCCATTGAGCCTGTGTGAGAATGTATTTCTGCTTCTAAAAACCCCTTTCACTTCCTGCCTTCCAAGCCTCTCTTATAGATTCCAGGGCCAACGTCCATGGGTTTTGGTCCACTCTAAACACCTCCTTCACCTGCCTCCATGGGTCTTGGTCCACTCTAAACACCTCCTTCACCTGCCTCCATGGGTCTTGGTCCACTCTAAACACCTCCTTCACCTGCCTCCATGGGTCTTGGTCCACTCTAAACACCTCCTTCACCTGCCTCCATGGGTCTTGGTCCACTCTAAACACCTCCTTCACCTGCCTCCATGGGTCTTGGTCCACTCTAAACACCTCCTTCACCTGCCTCCATGGGTCTTGGTCCACTCTAAACACTTCCTTCACCTGCCTCCATGGGTCTTGGTCCACTCTAAACACCTCCTTCACCTGCCTCCATGGGTCTTGGTCCACTCTAAACACCTCCTTCACCTGCCTCCATGGGTCTTGGTCCACTCTAAACACCTCCTTCACCTGCCTCCATGGGTCTTGGTCCACTCTAAACACTTCCTTCGCCTGCCTCCATGGGTCTTGGTCCACTCTGAACACCTCCTTCACCTGCCTCCATGGGTCTTGGTCCACTCTAAACACTTCCTTCACCTGCCTCCATGGGTCTTGGTCCACTCTAAACACCTCCTTCACCTGCCTCCACGGGTCTTGGTCCACTCTAAACACCTCCTTCACCTGCCTCCATGGGTCTTGGTCCACTCTAAACACCTCCTTTACCTGCCTCCATGGGTCTTGGTCCACTCTAAACACCTCCTTTACCTGCCTCCATGGGTCTTGGTCCACTCTAAACACCTCCTTCACCTGCCTCCATGGGTCTTGGTCCACTCTAAACACCTCCTTCACCTGCCTCCATGGGTCTTGGTCCACTCTAAACACCTCCTTCACCTGCCTCCATGGGTCTTGGTCCACTCTAAACACCTCCTTCACCTGCCTCCATGGGTCTTGGTCCACTCTAAACACCTCCTTCACCTGCCTCCAGTGCCAGAACATATATGCAGGGCTGGGTTGGAATCCTTTGCCAGAGGTCCCTGTTGCATAACTGAATTGCAGGGAAATTACATCTGGCATTTGTGTTTTATCTCTGCAAAATAATAAAAAAAATCTTCCCTGATGGCTGCTATTTTGAGCAATTACTTTAATCTGTCCTCTTCTCTTGGTTTAAAGTAGATTCCCAGCTAGTTAATGAATGTCAAATGTTGGCAGGCATGGAATGGTTTATTCTATGTTTTATATGAAAGTAACTGCCCATGGTGTAAATAAGCCATGAATGTGAGTTACGCTGGCTCCAAACCGGCCTGGTATTTTATAAATAGCAAAAAACGCATCCAGCCTAAGGTAAAGAGAAGACGTGCAAGGTGCTTGGAATGCACATCGGCTTTGAGTTTCAAATTGCCAGAGATCGTTAACACTGATGAATATGCAATTAATCAACCAGGAATAGTACTAAAGTATGTAATTCTTCATTTTACATGGGCCTGATTTAGCTCCTGGATGCACTGAAATAAAGCAAATGCATCACACATAGACAACGATCAGGCAGTTAGCTGCTGGCATCATTAACGGTACCATGGCTGTGATCATAAAGATGCCATCAGGCTGACCTACATATGACACGTTATTCTTGTTATTGTTGCATCTCTGTAAATTGGCAGCTATGACCATTAAAAATGGACAAAAGTTAAAAAATAAATATCAGTAGCTTACCTTACATTGAGTCCCTCCATTGCTCCCCTTCCTGCTATGTCGGTCTACTTAGGAAACCACTTCCTCATTCAGCTTTCAGTCTCTACCCCGCTGACCTGGTCCTTTAATTAACCTTCAGTGGACCCCTCACTCCCTACCCAGATGTCCTGATTGGCTGTCTCTCTCTGCAGCTATGAAACCCCACCCTCCTCTCTGGTCATGTGCTGGCAGGCTGGAGATGCTCTTAGCCTGCAGCATATCTCACCCCCTTTTCCTGGTCATACTATGTGCAGGCAGTAGTAACTAGAGGCACAACAATGCACTTATTTTTTTGCTATGATATATGTAAAGCACACGGTGTGCTTGCATCACATTGCTGTTGCCACACCCACTGTTTCTCCTCATTTTTTCTCTGCATCTCCGAAGCTCTAATACTTTTAGTTGTAACTTAGAAACTGCAGAGTCTTTTTGAAAACGGATTGAAGTTTGGGAAGGTGCAAAGTGTAGCCCGAGACAATAGGACAACAATCGGGCTTGCCTTTAGTATAAGCGCAGGCCTGTGCCACACAGAAGACAATCGAGTAAATTGCAGGGTAGAGGTATACTTTAAAACGGTAACAATAAGTAGGCAAGAGAATGGCCTTGATTCACTAAGAGTTGAAAAAAATTCAATTCATGAGAAAAAAGCCTGAGAATGTCACTGTTAGTGAATCATCAGATAGGAAGACAATGAAAGTCAATGGCACTTTTTTACTCCTGAAAAAGGTATTGAATGTTTTACCTGTAGTAAAAAGTGCCATTGATTTTCATTGTCTTTTGACTTAATACCAATCCCAAATAGTTTCCAGATGCAGATGCCAGCACATCAGCTCTCTCTCTTTCATCTGCAGGGGACTCCAGCTAAAAAAAGGTGGTGGTATCATCACATTCCGCCTTACTTACTGAAGAGAGAGAGAGAGAAGCTAGATGGACTGGCATCTAGATCTGAAGGATGGTAAGTTTTTTTGTTTATGCTTTGGCTACTATTATACTACCAGTAAGTAAATCAATAAATACCAGGGTAGGGGTACCATGGCTCCCTTGGTCTAAAGACTAGAGGAATAGCAAAAAGTGTAAATGTAAGCAGTGTGTGACATATCAGAACAACACAAATGAATCAGTCTGTATAGAGTTAATGAGCATCGGAAGCTCTTGTGATTGCCCATAGAGATTGTATGGCATGTGGTGAAAGGTGGGCATGATTGATTGTCAGTTATTACCATCTCCACAGAAAAGGGAAGAAAGATTGCACTGCATCCATCTGTCACCGGAGTCAGAAGATTAAAGCCAGACTGAAGTACATCATTTCAGTAAGAGCAAGAGATCTCTCTGCTCATCATGTGGCTTGATAGACCTTCCGATTCTTCCCATCGTGTAAAGGTAAATTATACTTATGGTGTCAGGCCCGATTCCGCAGCAGAAGGAAGATGCAACATACCAGAAGAGGGTAGATGAAGGACATGGTTTACTCCATTATTAAGTCACTGCCTCTCAGTGTCTCAGGTGAGGACCAGGCTGATGGTAGCTGGGACCACTGTAGGCTAAGGCCCTTATTTAACAAGGGATAGCGCCAGGTAGCGAATGGTGAGCGAACGGTAATGACGCTCACCGCCACGAGAACGCCGGCTCCCCTCCGCAATCACACATTTATCAAGCCGATCCTGCTTAGCGACTGAGATAGCGCCATATAGCCACTCATTCATCATTATTCCAGCCTCACCCCACAGCGCCAGCGAGCGACCTTGAACAGCGACAGGTATCACCTCTCGCTACCTGGCGCTCTCCAATGCATTTCAATGGAACAATCTTTAAATATTCATAATTAAATGCTATTAATGTTTTTTTTTTTTTTTTTTTTAAATGGCAAAAATTCTGTGACCACTTCTGCAATGTTAGATATTTTTTTTAAGGTAAAAAAAAATAAAATAAATTTGTGCAGAATTGACATTACAGGTCTGATATTAATGTATTCATATTACAAAATGTTTTTATAAACATGTTTTTTTATTTTTCTAAAAATATGGTTGTTTGGGGGTTAAAAAACTACTTTTAACCCATCGCCGCCAGCGCTCTGGGGTTTAAACAAGCATTTCACAGCGCGAGAATTTTTGGAGCGTGATTTGTTAATGAATATGCTGGGAGCCGTTCGCTCTGGCCATTCGCTGTCATGCGCTCCCATACAGCGCGGAACCTGTCAAACGGCGACTCCTAACCCTGTATTCAACATTACCGCACACCGACTGAGTCGCTGTCAACAGCCGAACAACGGCCAAGCACAGCGAATACTAGCGGGCGCTGTGAAAATAACGCTACTGGCGCTCATCTGTCGCTACCTGGCGCTATTAATGAATCGGCCTCTAAGATACCATGATTCAAGCTCTGCATGCATCTCAGAACTTATTTTGCATAATACTGTGAGCATTTTAGTTGGTGGGTAAGCAGCTTTAGCCTTGTGAAACTGCTAATATTGATGATCAGCTATTAAAACATCAATGGCTACTAACTTAGAACAAGAAATAAAAATATATATAAAGCATATTAGAAGTTCCAAATATATGGTGCTTGTCCAAAATAATCAACCCAAATAAATTATTCTATCCCGACAGTAAAATGATAGCTACTATGGGCTCCACTCCACTGTTATTCTCTAAAGAATGGTCATCGGCAGCATTTATTACCATTTTATACAGATTCTTCTTGGAATATATTGGAAAGAAAAGAGCCGATGCTATTTGAACAAGTGGCGCTATTATTAAAAATGGCCACTTTTTATACATATTACATCACAAGCCAAATCTTTACAGTGTCTGATTTCTGGCACCGCCTGTGAAGAATGGTCCTTTTATGTTTCTGCAGAATTTTCTTGGACTCTCCACAGTTCTGAGACTATTAATTATTTGGCAAACAAACCACATTACAAAGTAAATGTCAGCCAAATAAACACTGAAAATTGGCACCATTTTTGTTTAGAGGAGGCAAACTAATTAAAGCAATAACATGATTTTCTATAACACATTTTGCATGTGGATTTATAGACAAGGGTGTGATTTTCTCGTTTCTAAAGTTTTCTTTTTAGTTAAAGTTTGCCATTTACTGTTGCTAAAGGGATTAATGCAGCTACAGATATTTGGCATAACTAACTTTTCTAAAGAAAGGCATTAGAGCCTGACATACGGTAAGTGTTTTTCGGGTTCTCATAAATGTATCAATGTACTGAGCCAAATACTTAAAGCGGACCTTCACTCTGAATAAGAGTCTATCTTATATGTTTCCCACACCCTGTACATACAGATTGTCCACATTAAAAATCCTCCTACCTGCATCTACTGCATGTTATGAGCCTGTAAACATCCAAGATGGCGGCTTATGGAAGCCGCCATCTTATCAGGCAGCCTGCAAACAGGAAGTGCCTCCTGACTGTGCTGCTCTGCATTCTGGGATTGCTGACCTTTTCCTGACCCCAGCTCTGCTCTTTCTGAGCAAAGCACAGCTATAACCCGCCCCCCTGTACCCTATCCCACTCTCCTCTCCTCAGTAAGTGTGATGCTTCTGAGTCAAGATGGCGGCGCCCGTATCCTAAATTCCTGAACAGAGTTGCAGCCCAGTGGGGGAAAGAATAATAAGTTAGTGACTAAAAACGTAAAATATATTAATTTTAGATGCTGGGGAACCGTTTTTTAAGAGTTTGGGCTTTTCATTAAATCATGGTGAAGGTCCGGTTTAACATAAGCCTTGATCATAGGTCTCCTACTGACTGACAAGTTGTGGATACTGATAAATCTGCAAGTACTCTCCATCTCATTATTTCTTGTAAAATGATTACAGGAAGTGGCAACCACAGCACAGATATGCATTATGTAGAGCAGGTGTTATTGTGTGACCCAATTCAGTCCCACCTATTCGTATGTTCTTTCATTCTCTGCACCCTGAAGCAGATCACCGGGTGTACCATCATAGTGGTGTCCACCAGATATGGTGGGAGGACTGCACACAGCTTTTTCAGCCAACAAAATTATTAAGAAACTTATTGGAGGTCCTTCATTTGTGACTGGGACAAGTTTACTATTTTGCAATGTAAAATAATAGTCACTGAACGTTTGCTTTAAATTGCCAGTAAAGGCAAGTGAAAAAACTAGACCTAACCCCAAGCTCACCAGCTGAACGCCTAGTAGTTCTCCAGGCTGCTGCGCTCTCATTTTAGAGATATTGACTCCAAAGTTCCACATTTGCCACTGTCTGGTCTCAAAGTGCATAAGAGCATTTATAATTCCTGTCAGTAATAGGTGTTCACATGATACAACCCCTGTGACCATTAAACGAGGAAACCTGCTCCCTTGTGACTGGAAGTAGGGTGCTTGTACCAAGGTCAGTTTTGAATGGCATCAGAGCTGAAACTTGGGACTTGAGCTTTTTTTGTTGTTTGGCTAAAGCAGCTCTACAAGAGAGGGTCCAAATACACCTACCTTTGCTGCCCTTGAGTCAGACAGTACAGAGATCTGTTTACCATTCCATAGAGTTCTGATTAGAGACCCATAAACCTATGTGCAGCTATGTCTAGAGCATCATTAGGGAAGATTTACTGGTCTTTTTGCTATGATTGTCACCAGAACAAACCACGTTTGCTTAAAGCAGACCTTCACTCTGGATAAGAGCCTATCTTATATGTTTCCCCCACCCTGTATATACAGATTGATCACATTAAAAATCATCCTACCTGCACCTAGTGCATTTTCTGTGCCTTTAAACATCCAAGATGGCGGTCCATTGATTCTCAGGCTGCCTGCAAACAGGAAGTATCTTCTGACTATGCCGCTCTGCATTCTGGGATAGCTGACCTTTTCCTGACCAAGATCTGCTCTGTCTGTTCAAAGCACAGCTATAACCCCGCCTCCTGCACTTTTGACCCCTCTCCTCAGTATGTGGTGCTTCTGAGGCAAGATGGCGGCACCCGTATCCTAGAGTGCGGAACAGAGTTGCAGGCCAGTGGGGGAAGAATAAAAAGTGACTAAAAACATTAAATATATTAATTTTAGATGCTGGGGAATATTTTTCGAAGGGTTTGGGCTTTTCATGAAATGATGCTGAAGGTTCGCTTTAAGTGTTAGTGACACCTACCTGCTGGTTCACATCCTTCTTCTGTCAATGGAGGTATATAGATACTGGATAAAATATAATAGGGTCATATATAAAGTAAGTGAAAAACAAATATATTATTCTGCAAGACATTTTCTTCAAATTCACAAAATACAAATTGTACATAGTAGTTGAAACATTAAGTTTTGTAACTTTTTTTTTTGGGGGGGGGGGGGGTAATTTTATACAAAAAAACGAGATGCCGGGTACAGTAAAAATGGAACATGGAAAAAAGAGAGACAGCAAGAACACAGACAACAAAGACAAATGGATGGGTTATGGGAAAAAGGAAACACAGAAAAGAGAGAAAGTCTGGGGCTAGTTACAAAAAAAGGGATGGGTGAAGAAAGAGGGCTTCCCCTCTAAAGGGGTGCCTGAATAGGATCACTTGGCACTTCCCTACAGCGAGATTGGAATGGCTGCTGACCTAGGCATACACCCTCCCATGATCGGCCCGGGAATCTATAAGATTCCCGGACTGATCAGACCCCTGACTGCGGGGCACCCCGATTGGGGGTGCCCCGCTGTGTGAAACCCTCCAGAAACCCCTAAATCCCTACCTGCTCCTCGATCCAGCAGGATCTAGCAGGACGCACACCCGCGCCGGCTGTTTGTGAATGGCTGGCGCGGGTGCGCGCCCTGTAAGAGTGACGTGCGGGAGGCGGCGGCGGGCTTGCTCCTCCTGCTTGTCCGTCAGCGGGGATTGGCAGCAGCGGTCACGTGGGAGCGAGGAGAGGTGAGTTTTCGGGGTTTCTGGGGGGTTTCACACAGCGGGGCACCCACGATCGGGGTGCCCCGCCGAAGTGGACCAAAACCCAGGATAGTCAAAATCCTGGGTGTTGGTCCACTTTAAGTTTGTGGCAGGAGTCGAATGGTTCTGTAGGCTGGTTTGGTTTTTAGTCACCTGGATAGCTCTTATTTCTGTGCAGAGCATTATATGACGAGTAAAGAATCTCCATATATTAGCAGGACTGCAATATCAGCAAGCTACTAAAGGTTGGCTCAGGTGAGAGGCAGTTAGGTAGTCATTATGATGGTGACTGTATGTGCCCCTCATATCTGCATACATTTTCTAGTTACATTCATACTAGTTACTTTGGCCCCAGACATAGGCACTTGTATGTTTTTGTATGAGTAAAATAGCAGAAAATGTGTCCAGGCTATTTAAACACGAATGCCTGCCATGGAGGGTTGGAAGGGTTGCTTGTAAAATCAGTCTGTGAGCTAGTCTCAATGTGCCTGTGTTTTCTAGTCACAACGCACAGTTTTGCACAAACTGGGTGACCCTTTATAGGGCAATGCGTGAATTGTCTGGAAAGGGAAACACACAATATTGGATGGGTTCTCGTTGTCTTTCTGCAGCTGTCATGTTCTCTCGGCAGTGATAGAGAAGCCCATATTAACTCAAGAGGTGGGAGAAGAACAAGAGCCTGTCAGACATTGGATTTTTTTAAGACAAAGGACCCCCCCCCCCACCTTGCTCTTTTATCCACAGAGGATCAAAGGCATGATCTACATATGAAAGGCTTATAGTATTATCCAACTAAATGAGCCAATCACCGCCCTACTAGTTTTTAGACCATCACAACAAAATCACTCACATCTGTTAAATCAATTGCCCTGTCCCTCCATTCTCAGCTCAGCATGTTAGGTCAATCCATTTATTGGATTACGGCTTAGAAACGTACACTTGCTTATTTTTGTCATTATCAAGCGCGATTTAGTACTTATTGTTTCAGATGAAGTGTCTGTAGTATTTATGATTTAACTAGGGCATATCACTTCATAAAAATGGCTAATTTCCTATGCTCCATTCCAGCTCCCATACTGGGCGCACATTGTCTAGCATATGGTCTAGC